>OZ022238.1:30928102-31266892 GCA_963978895.1 Erpobdella octoculata | reverse complement strand
TGCACATATCCTGACTGCTCCATTTTTCTTGGCAACTACAACAATCGGGGCGGCCCAGTTGCTGTAGTCAACCTTCTTCAGAACTCCCTGCTGCACCAAACGCTCCAGCTCCACGTTAACTGCTTCTTCCCGAGCAAACGGAATCTTTCTCTGTCGACAAAAGATTGGACGTGTTCCCTGCTTGACGAACAATTGAGCTTTTGTTTGACATTTTCCCAATTCTTCCTTGAAAACATCTGGAAAACATTCACTCAAACTGCTGGCAAGATGTTCCCCTTCCTCCTTTGGCTTCTGCTCAATTTTGCAGCAGATGGCGTTGAATGCTTTTTGAAGAGGAGGAAGTTGGTTCATCCATTCGATGCCTAACAATTGCTCGACTTTGTCAGCCACGTAGCAGCGACCGTGACCTGAATGTCCTCCACAGGTGAACTTTACATCAAATTGTCCCAGGACCTCAATCGGACTTCCATTTGCAGCTCCCAGTGTCGTCGTTGACCTCTCCAAGGCAGGTGAACCGATTTGTTCCCATGTTTCCTTGTTGATGAGTGTGACGTCGGCACCAGAATCTAACTGCATTCTAACCTGAGTGTCACCAAAATTAACCTCAGTGTACCTCCGATTGGCAACCACATTACCAACAATCTTCTTAATTGCTTTATTTTTTCTCTGTTGAGCTTTTGGCTGATTTTTCGGACAATCTTTTCTAAAATGTTCTGGCGAACCACAGATGAAACAATTACCTTTGGTAGAAGATCGGGGGATATCCTTGCTAGGGAACCCAGGTCGAGGCTTCTTCCTGTTCATTTGTTTTACTGCATTAACATTTTGTACATTGTCGATGACGTCCGAATCTATTTTCAAACTCGTTACGGATTCGCATTCTTTAACAAGGTCAGCTAACGTGCACTCCTCTTGAGTCTCCAGTTTCCTCAACAACCTTGTTCGGATGTCAGCATGTCGAGCTCCTTGCAGTGCCGAAACAAAAACAAGACATTTAAAATGTTCTTTTGACATTTGTTCGACTTGAGCCAGTGCCGTCATTCTATTTATTGTTGAACCTAGCTTGCTGTACCCAAGATCACCAATTACCAACCTGAACATGTCGAACCTTCTCCTGAAAACCGAGACCTTGTCCCCAAACAGCGACTCCAAAATTTCCTTGGTTTCGTCGTAGGTCAGATCTTTTTGTTGTTTTCGGCAAGATGTGGTCGGTGAAACTCCCGTACGATTGCAAGTCCAACTTCGACACGAGTGCTTGCGTTTTATCTGGGTCGGATAACTCGGCACCATGGCTGATCATAACTGCTTCGAAACGATCAATCCACTTTGAGAATGTCCTACCGGACTCGGGGTCATGGCTGAATTCCGAAATTTGTCTCATCAACTCTGGTACCAAATCTGGTTTGTTTCTAACCATTGAAACTGGACCACTTGATTGAAACTTCATCGACCGAATGAGTTCTGCAAAAACCTCTTCGCGTTTGCGATTGTCTTCGAGAATTTGCGTACGCATCTCCTCCTCACGTTTGCGGTTTTCTTCATCTCGGCGTCGGTTTTCTTCGTCTCGGCGTCGGTTTTCCTCCAAAAACGTAGCCATGAGTGAATAAAACTTTTTTTCAGCCATTTCAAATCCTCGTCGCCAAAATGTTATGACCCGATAAACAACGACGTTAGTTATATTTCGAATATAGTTTATTTAACCATAAAAACGATACAGCGCTCAGCCATCAACAACGAGAGAAACTCAAAAAAAGGACGTTAATGGAAGGAAAACAAAGATATTAATATCCACAACCGTAGATATTAATATTAACTGTCAATTATAAAAATATATAATTAATACAATTAAATGTCTCCATAACACTTTCAAATCTTTTTCCAGAGGGGTAAATGAGTGATCATCATTGGTGTTGCTCTCAAATTACGATAAATGTTTTTTTTTTAAACTAAAATTGGTATTAAATTTGTTTTTTTATGTTATTGTGACAAAATAAAAATAATACGATTATTTTTCGGCACGGGCCGTCAAAGGGAACCTTTACCGACATTTTAATCTAGATTGGTCTATCACAGCTGCAAAATAAAACTTAGTGTTACAAATTAGTCCAGGAGAATTAAAAATTTTCCTTGTTGTACCTAGACAAAATTTGCAGCAAGCTGATTTTTGGATATTTTGTTTGTAATACGTTTATGATTCTTCCTGCAAAAATCGGTTAAAATCGTCAAATAGGAAATTGGTTTTTTGACGCTTTTTTGAAAGAGATTTACCGTAGTGAGCGATAAGTTAGTATTTTCGTAAATTGTCGTAAAACATTGAATTTCTAAGTTAGTATTTTGTAAAACATCTATTTTTTGGAGTTTTTATTGTTCTTTTTCGAAATGGGTGAACTAAATGAAATGGTATGTTTAATTTGTCAAACTGAATTCCGTTCTGACAACGTCTCTGATACAGTCAAGATGGTTACACTAGGTGTTAAAGGTATTGAAACGTTATGTCAATTCAGCGTTTTACGTGGTGATGAACAGTTAACAGAGTATCTGTTAAATAAACCAAATGTAGCTAATGGTCGTGATCATTGCCGGAGAGACTACACTAACAAAAGAAGTTTCGATCAATTGCAACGAAAGAATGAGCAGCATGCAGAAGGTGTTGGTGTTGATCAAGAGAATTTTAAGTGTAAATTATTACGATCGTCTGTCAACACTTTCAATTGGAAGCAACATTGTTTTTTGTGTGGAAAAATAGATTTTGGAGAAAGTAAAAAACATTTAAAAGGAGAATCAAGTACTGTGATGACATTGAAATTCAGAGAATCTATAATTGAAACTTGCCACAAAAGAAATGATGCATGGAGTGTAGAAGTTCTTGGTAGGTTAAATTCATGCAACGACTTACCAGCTGAAGAAGCTCGTTACCACAAAGTGCGTCTTTCGGTGTTCTTAAAATGTAGATCATCACATGTCTGAGATAATACCGCTGGCCGAAACCATCCAGGTCGACATCCAGATAACGACATGTTAATTACTTTTGAAAAACTGTGTGACTGGTTAGAAGAAGAAGATCAAGGAATTTATACAATAGCTGAATTACAAATTAAAGTGCAAGAATTATCGGAAGATGGTGAAGTGTATTCATTAAAACATATAAAACGAAAGCTGGAAGAACGCTACGCTGAGCACATATTTTTTGCCGAAGTTTGTGGTCGGAAAAATGTTATTTGCTTCCGTAACATGGCAACTAACATTATAACTAACCAATGGTATGCTGAAAAAAAGAGTAGCATAGAAGATGAGAGTGAACGTATCATAGTGGCAGCAGCAAAATTGATAAGAGCTCAAATAAGAGATATGTCCTCAAATAATGAAACATATCCAGGAACTGATGATTTCTCAAATATTGAAAATGCCAAAAGGTGGACTCCTAGTTTGTTGAAAATCCTAATAGAAAATATTGTTTGTAATGAAATAAAACAAGTTTCCATATGTCATTCTATTGTGCAGGGGGCAAGACAAAGATCTCTTATCTCTCCAATTTTGTTTGGAGTCGAAGTTAGTTTAGATCACGCCTTTGGATCTAGATGGCTGCTTGATTTGCTGTCACGGTTGGGATTTTCAATTTCATATGATGAAGTTAAACTTTTTAAACAATCAGTGGTTCAGAATGACTCCCCTGATACTCCTCAGTCTTTTCCTCAATGTTTTACGCAATGGTCTGGTGATAATCTTGACCACAACATTATCACTTTAGATGGAAGTGGTACCTTTCACAGTATGGGCATCATATAAATGTCTATTCCGTGTAATCGATTAGGGTCAGGACACTTTGCTGAATCAGCTGTACCTCGATTGTCACGCCTAAAATCCAGTTGTGTTGTGAAAAACCGAGGTATTCCTATATTGGGATACACATTCCCCGACAAGTCATCATTATCATTGATGTCTTTCAAGCCCATCTTTCACTTAAATTTTCCTTCTGTGTTGCCTCCTTCTTTAAACTTGAAACTTGGCTGGAAAATTAGTATCTTGTGCTTAGATGAAGATCAGCAAAGGCCAAATTGGTCCGGCTTTATGGAACATGCTTGTAAACCTAACGGAGATTTCAGATCATCATCAGACATAAGGATGCTTCCAATTATTGATTTGAACTCTAATGACATGTCTTGTATTTTATCCACTTTAACTTTCATAGAACACCAGGCTCAAAAGCTCAACATTCCAACGGCTTGTGTGACTTTCGACCAGCCGCTGTGGTTAAAGGCTGTTGATATTGTGCATTCATCCAAACTGAACATATTATGTCGTCTAGGTGGGCTTCATGTCTTGATGAATTATTTGGGCAGCATTGGTCATGTCATGTCTCAGGTTTGACAGAAGCGCTGCAGTGCTGTTATGGACCCATAGCCATAACTCACATGATGACAGGGAAGGCAATGGCTAGAGCACTACGCGGCCACTTTTTAGTAGAGTCAGCTTTGTTTGCTTTGCTTTTAGAATCAATATTGAAAATGGAGTTTTTGACTACTTCTGATATTGATGATCTGAGGAATCTCTACAAAGGACACAGGGCGGGAAATAAAGAAATTGTTATTTTTAGGTGTTTTTGTTGTTTTTCTGTTTGTTTTTTTTTATTGTATGTTGAAATTGGAAATTATTTATGGATTTATATGTAGACTTTTTAATATGTGTATATTAAATAGTATGTAACAAGCAATTTTCATAATAATCTTAATTTATTTTGCATATTTAGTCAAAAACGGCACAATAAAGTAGTTTATTTGTATCCGTATATAATGTTGCGAGACAAATTTTAACTTATGTATATTTTGCATTAGGTAGTTTTCATCTATAGATTGAGTTATTTTTATTTAAATGGATTTTAAGAGCTGATATATTGTATAGTTTAAGGAAAAACGGCTCCATAAATCAGTTTATTTGTATTTATTATTTTTTTATTGATAATTTTTAATGTTTGTATACCATGCAATAAGTAACAATAAAGCATTCAGCTTAAACTTTAGTTATTTTCATCTAATTGGATTAAAAGAGCTGGCATATTAAATTATTTTACCGATTTTAAGGCCGATTTTGAAAATCGTCTGTAATTTTTTTATACGATGAGTTGGAAGGGTGGATTTTTAACTAATTGTTGCTAACACATATACCTACAAAACAAAATATCTAACTGCTTTGCTTCCAATTATGCCAGCTTTTTTTTAATTCTCCTGGACTAAATATATTTGTATAAGATGATTTTAAAGTCCATAGTCATCAATCTAACATTAATCTAGATTAATCTAACATTTTAATATTTCAAGATTATTCTGTACACTGCAGAGCTGTATTAACTCGAATTCAGCACCAATAAACTAATAAAGCGTCTCAAATAAAAATTAAGCTATATCCTAGCTAACCTTTGTCATCTTCCGACTCTGAGTCATAAAAAAAAAGGGTTTTATACATTCAGTAGCAATTATTAAATTGGAATTCGAAAGATCGGCAAAAATTTTTTATTGGATCCATTTTGTTTACACCCGCCTGACTCATCAGCCGTTGTTAAATATAACGCACATCCAATCAATCCTTGCATCCATCCCATAAATCTCGGATGCAGCGCTGTATATATTTAACAACGCACCCATTGCGAGTAATACACTCTCAAACGAAAAAGATTAAAAGTAATTATTTAATTGAAATTTAAAATATTTTAATTATTTTTCAAAAACTATTTAAATTTGAATGCTGCTTATTTTCAAAAGTGTATTTTTTAGTTTTACGATTTATAAGCCTTAATTACATAGAAATCCTATATCCATGCCTAATAAAAATAATATTTATTTACTTTTTACGAAAAAGATCCGCATTGGAACTACTTCTCAACTCCAGCAGATTTTTATATTTCAAATACTCCTATAAAACATTTTTTTCAACCTATATTTGATGAATTCCTCTTTTTAAATATTATTTCTATTACTTTCCTTTCTTTATTTTTTATTTTTTAAAAGTTGCAACCCATGGCCTTAGTAGGTCTAGACGTCAGCTTATTTTCAGCTGTCCAGGTGCTATCTATCTAGGAGTCCATGAATCAGCTGACACATCCAAACATAAACAGTTGCGACTTTCAAGTTATTCACCAAACTGCCACAATTAACGTGTGACACGCAGGCTATGACGCAGCCTCTAGTTCAGGGGTCTCCAAACTGCGGCCCGCGGGCCAAATGAGGCCACAAGGCCCTCTCATGCGGCCCGCAGAGACTTTTTATATTGAAATTTTTTTAATTTGTATTACTTTTTTTAAATATATTTTTTCAATTTATTTTAAACAAATCATACAATTTAATTTTACGTTTATTTCATAATCTACTTCACTTTTAGTTTGTTGTCAGCCGTACCCGAGCTTTTATATATATATATATATATATATTACTTTATTTGTCAATTATTAAAATCCATATATATAATTTTATATATATATATATATATATATATATATATATATATATATATATATATATATATTATAAGGAAACAGCGTTGATATGTTTTTACGAGCCACATATATCAGAAACTTGGATGGCGTACAATCCACCACGAATGATGGTAAGGTAGTTGGCATGATGCGAGGCGGTGTTGCCGATCCGACAGTCGTGGGTTCGAGTCTGAAGTTGAGACATATATATATATATATATATATATATATATATATATATATATATATATATATATATATATATATATATATATATATATATATATATATATATATATATATATATATATATATATATATATATATATATATATATATATATATATATATATATATATATATATATATATATATATATATCAATGATAAAAAAATTGTATTTAATAACTACTATTTGAATTTAGGCGCTGAACGTATGGCTGCCTCTGTTTTTCGCTCGTGCTTTTCTTGTTTAATTACTCTTTTTTAAGCAATTTTCTGGTTACGAACTGAGTTTTTCGGTCTTGTTATATGTTCTACTGTTTTGTGCGAGTTACGTTTCTTGTAATAACATTGTAATTTAATAGTTATATTAGCTCAAATATCTGCCTTGTTTAAATATGTGTACCGCTCAGCGTATACATAACCTGTACGACGTGCTCTGCGCGCTTGCTAGCTTAAATAAGCCTGTCGTTCCAAGTCGCGAACTCTCTCAGAAAAGCTGGAATTCTTCGGAAGGTCGTGACTAGTTATCATCACTACCGGGGGAGAAGATCAGGTAGCCGTCACCCACGTCGTACTTCATCGCCTCATTCTATCGGTCGTCACTCCAAAGATTCTTTCGCCTCAAACCTCACATTTGGTTTACTAAATGCGAGATCGTTAAACAATAAAGTTGACAACTTTCTGGAGTTACTGCGCCGCCAAAGTATCGACGTAATCTTTCTGACTGAGACATGGCATGATACCAATTCTATCGCCCTATGTCGTCTTAGAGCTGCCTCCTTCACAGTCATCGACCGACCGCGGCCAAGGGACCCGAGCGCTGCTGCCTCGGCGTCGCTCAATGTCAACCATGGAGGAGTGGCAGTTGTCGCTGCTCTAGGCATCAGTCTTCAGCCTTACGTTCTTGACACCAAAATCACGACATTCGAATTTATTTCAGTCAGTCTTCAATCTACTCACGGGAAAATGGTAGCGCTGGTTATCTACAGATAACCATAACATCACTATTTTTTAGTGAGCTTGATAATCTTCTGTCGCGCGTATCTGTCTTGAAGGATGTTCTCATCGTCGGGGACTTCAACATAAGACTGGATCGCAAAAAGGAACCTACCACAATAGCATTTATAAAATGTCTATCATCACATGGTTTCGCAACTCGGGTACATTAACCAACTCACGAACTCGGATGTACTCTCGACGTCGTTGCCTCACGAAGATCTCTATTCGATCATCGGCTTCTTCGCTGGGTGTCTGTTATTTCTCGCCCACCACCTGTCTACAAAACGATAGTCTCAAGGAAATGGTCTCAGTTGGATGTGGAAAAATTCGTCAAGTTAATCCACTTACAAAATTCTACAGACATTAGCGCTACAGATGATGTTGACGTTGATGTCTCTGCCACACAGCTTAACAGCGAAATTCTCAATGTGGTTGAACACTTGATCCCACTGAAAACGGCACGCATCCGTCTACGTCATTCGGAGAGTGCCGCGCCATGAAACGGCGGACTAGAGGGATGGAGAGAAAAGCTCTGAAAACACAATCGGCTTCTGATCGAGACAATTGGCATAAGTTTCAGAAAGCCTACAGACGATTCATACGGTCCAAGCGTAGCTCATATTGGGTGGAAACCTTTTTAAAGAACAGTAAATCGCCTCACCAAATGTGGCGTTCTCTCAATCATATCATGGGCAGAGGAAAAACTTCTTCTGCCCAGTCAATTAGCGTGGATAATTTTCTAAAACATTTCACCTCAAAGATAGACAAGATTCGTGTAGCGTCATCCAAAGCTCCAACCCCGCTGTTTCAAGAAATTGCAACGTCGGTGCTTTTGGAGAAATTTCAGCCCACAACCGAAGACGAAGTTAACCGCCTCATACTCGCCTTTCCAAACAAACAATGTCTGCTCGACCCTATACCAACCTGGCTCCTGAAGAAAATCTCATTCATTGCACCTGTTTTGGTCAAACTCTTTAACAAATCTCTTCTTTCTGGCAAGGTTCCTCTTATATACAAATCATCTTACGTCACTCCGTTGATAAAAAAAATCTACCCTGGACCCCGCCGACGTTAATTCATATCGGCCTATTTCTAACCTCTCAGTTTTTTCAAAGCTATTAGAGCGGCTGGTACTCAGCAGAGTCTTAGCGCATCTAGAGCA
Source organism: Erpobdella octoculata (assembly GCA_963978895.1). Classification (NCBI taxonomy): domain Eukaryota; kingdom Metazoa; phylum Annelida; class Clitellata; order Hirudinida; family Erpobdellidae; genus Erpobdella; species Erpobdella octoculata. The sequence continues at coordinate 31,258,040 of OZ022238.1, read as the reverse complement.
ATACAATCTTCTTTCTCTTCATCAATCGGCTTATCGTCGTCACCATTCCACCGAAACCGCAGTGCTTCGTGTGTCTTCTGATATTCTACAAGCCGCGGGCGACGGCGAGTTGTCGCTGCTTGTGCTGCTTGACCTTTCAGCGGCCTTTGATACCGTTGACCATCACATATTACTGAAACGCCTCGAAGCGTCATTCGGTTTGAAGAGTGTCGTTCTTGAATGGTTCGGATCTTATTTGACCGGACGTTCTTTCTCAATACGCTCTGGCGCATCAGCGTCAGCGGTGACATCATTAACATGTGGAGTACCTCAGGGGTCTGTGCTGGGCCCACTTCTTTTTACATTATATACAGCTGAACTCGAGGAAGTCATCAGGGCGCATGGTCTCCAATGCCACATGTACGCCGACGACACACAAATCTACGGCCGCTGCCGACCGGAGCAAGCGGTCTCTCTTGCCATGAAGGTATCAAGATGCGTAGACGTTGTCGACCGTTGGATGTTCAGCAGCCGTCTCCTGTTGAATTCCAAAAAAACAGAAGTGATCTGGTGCTCGTCTTTCCGACGTTCGTCAACTCTCCCTACCAAGCCGGTTCGAATCTGCTCCGATCTGATCCCACCAGTAAGACGTGTTCGTAATCTGGGGATCTGGCTGGATTCAGACTGTTCTATGGCCAGTCACATCGACAACACGACCCGTTCCTGCTATGCTTCTCTCAGAGAGATTCGCAGTATCTCCTCTCATCTTTCAATTGACGCCCGGAGAATTCTCATAACCGCCTTGGTTCTTCCAAAGATTGATTACGGAAATTCAACTCTAGCCGGCCTTCCTTCTTGTCATCTGGATCGGCTTCAAACTCTCATCAACACAGCCGCCAAAATAATCTACAATGCTCGGAAATATGACCATGTCACCCCACTTCTCAAAGATCTCCACTGGCTTCGCATTCGGCAACGAATCGAGTACAAGATTTCCACAATAGTACACAAATCTCTGCACGGCCAAGCTCCTCCATACCTGTCTTTTGCTCATGTAGCCAATGTACCGGGTCGGCAGAGGCTCAGATCAGCATCCAGGGGCCTCCTCACTACACCGCCGGTTCATCGCGCAACGCTCGACGGAAGATCCATCGACGTGATTGGGCCTGAAATGTGGAACAAACTCCCTTTCCACATCATCTCTACATCCAGTTCAGCCAGTTTCCACAAAGCACTAAAAACATGTCTGTTTACTAAATCTTTTCCCTAACGTCTACAGTGGTCTTGAAGTTCTTTTGAAGAACATACACCACTTTAATAAAATTCGGATTCATTATCATTATCATTATACGACTAATTACGTAAGCGTGACAATCAGTAAGTGAGTGAGTGACGAAGGCTACTATAATATAGATCATGTCTGAAAATTTCAACTATCTAGGCCGATGACGAATTTAGATAAACGCTTTTGCACAAACGCACTTTTTAGAATTTGATGCGGTCGTAGCGAATCTAGTCTTGAGCTTTACTATTCTCATATTCCGTGGCACACCTTTCACCTTGTAAATCCATTCCCCCGACTGATCATTTTTCTGTTTTTTTTGCTTCCATAACAAGTTTCTTATTTATTTATTCGCAAACAGAAGGGCCTATCGGCCTCTAATACCGTTCGGACAGTACAAACAAAACCAATAAACGAAATATATACACATACCAGGGACGTCATTTCAGCAAAACCTTAAGGGGCAAGATGTTTTAGGGGCCCACTTAGGGTCCTCTGCGCATGGGCACAAAATCTGCGCCCCCCTGCATAACATTTTTTGCTTCATTCTCCCAAAAAAACCTGATAAACAGTATCTAAGTAGTTGGAGCCACTTAAAAAAAATTTGAAACCCTTGTTTTATTTTTCCTCCCAAAAACCTGATGACCGGGGGAGGTCACATACCATAACATCTGAGTGATCATAAGAACATTTCCAACTGTCTCTACGAACTAGGCTATAGCAATCAAAATCTGCTGTGAACGGTAATTAATATTGATGAACGAAAAAAGCTATAGTCATTTATTTCTGAAAAAGTTAGTATAATATGAATACACTGAACCCTCTTTCTGTCACCCCCATGATGTTGCCTGGGGCAGCTTGCCCACCCCCTTAGCCACGCCTCTGGGCCCAATAATGCAAGTATCTACTGAATTTTTATGAAATGGATCTAGGCTAATAGTTCATATATTTTTTTTTTGTTAATCTAAACAAGCTGGCATTTTAAATTAAGGTAATTCTAAAATCGTTATTTGATAATAGTTTATCGTTCTTTATACTAGGTGTTTTAAAACTCAAATATCAGTGTATCTAATATATATCGAATTATCCTGTCGTGGATCATAATTTGATATTTTTTTATCCGGGTTGGGACTGGCCGCAAAAGTATTCTTATTCGGTCTGCAGAGTGCAGAGAGGAAATCATCAAATTGCGGATTGAAGGAATTCAGGCATGCAAGAATATCACTATTTTCTGTAAATCGTGCGTTCAACTTAGACAAAATGCGATCGATGCATGCATACAAAATCTGTGACCTATCTCGTTCCATTTTGAACTGTTCATAACTTTTTTAACACCTCTCCATCTCGACGTGGACGATCAAGCTTCCTAGTTTCTTTAGCATCTCTTCTCTTTTTTAATTTCTACGGACAACCTACTTGGCCAGGCTATGAATAACGCTAATCATCTTTATAACCGGGACGGCATTTTTCTACATATGGCCGCATCCTATAATTACAAAAGCTTCTGTTTTTCTCTTCTCAAATCTCACTAAAAACACCAAAAATCCTACAGGGACCCATATATAATAACTATTGGTTCACATAAAAGTCCGAAGCCCAGTCCCCCTAAATGATGTCCATGAGTTTTGAAAGTAACGGTCTGAAAGGTGCCCATATATTAACCATAGCTTACTTAAAAGTCAGGAGCCTACATAAAAGTCAGGGAGGGCTACTTAACAGTCAGAGAAGGGCCAGTCAAAAATCAGGAAAAGGCCAGTTAAAAGGGACCCACTTGAGTGCCGGGGCCCACTTAAGTGCGGTGGACCAATTTAGTGTGGTGGCTCACGTGAAAACGGGGGTGGGAGCCACTTAAGTGCGGTGGACCGTTCAAGGGCGGGGAGCCCACTTAAGTGCTGGGAACTACTTTAATGCCGGGAAACCCTTTGAAAAGTCCGGGAAGGGCCACTTAAGTAAGTAGGGGCCCACTTAGGTGCCGGGAGCCCACTTAAGTGCCGAGGCTCACGTAAGACCGAAGCCCACTTAAGTGCGTGGAGCCCACATCAGTGCCGGGGGCCCCTTGAGTGCGTAGGTCTCACTTCAGTGGTGGGCCCTTTTAATTGCGTAGGACCCACTTTAGTGCCGAGTGCCCCCTTAAATACGTGGGGCCAACTTTAGTGCCGGGGGCCTACTGAAAAGTCCGGGAAGGGCTATTTAAAAATCAGGAGGGCCCACTAACTTATGTGCCGGGTCCCACTTAAGCGCGGGAGACCACTTAAGGGCGGGGGCCCACTTAAGTGCGTTGGGCCCACTTTAGTGATAGGGCCCACTTTACTGCGTGGGGCCCATCTTTAGTACCGGGGCCCCTTAAGTATGTGGGGCCCACTGAAAATTCCGGGAAGGGCCACTTAAAAATCCGGAGAGCCCACTAACTTAAGTGCGTGGGGCCCACTTTAGTGATGGGGCCCAATTAACTGCGTGGGGCCCACTTAACTGCGTAGGGCCCACTTAACAGCGTGGGGCCCACTTAACTGCATGGGGCCCACTTTAGTGCCGGGGGCCCACTGAAAACTCAGGGGGGCGATCGCCCCCCTAATTGACGTCCCTGACACATACTCAGTACGTGTGTGAAGTTAGCCGCGAGGCTGGCAATTCTAATAAAAAAAATAAAAGTTGCTTGCCCTGGGGATGTGCTATACATCCAACAGGATGGGGTCTAAAAAATGAAATCGAATGGTTTATTTGGTTTTCTTCGGTTCAACAAATAAAAAAGTTATAAGCGAAAACGATAATTTTCCGCCGAAAATTACATAAAATCAACATTGGCTCTTCTTTGAGAAAATCGAATTTGTTTAAACTGCTGCCCTGGGTATATCCGAGGCGCTTGTTTTTTGATAATTCAATATCAAATCCAACAATATAACTTTCGCTTCTCAAAGTTAATAAATAAAAAAGTTATCGAATAAAACGTCGGACCGTATACCAATTTCTCCGAGCCAACCGAAACATAAACAGACGCTGCGATTGGACAATCGAGTCTAGCCTCGAGGCTGGCAATGCTAATTAAAAAAATAAAAAATTGCTTGCCCTGGGGCTGTGCTATACATTAACTAGCGTCTAATTTACAAGCGAAGAACATCACGTGACTTTCTCATCAACATGCATTAACAACATCCCAATGCTCAGCTCCACATCACGTGACTTCCTCATGAATATGCATTAACAACCATCCCAGGCTTAGCTCAACATCACGTGACTTCTCAACAATTTCGCAGTTTGCTGTTTACCCGCCAGCAAGTATTTTTATCGCACTTCAGTTCTGCGTACCTCATTAATTTTATTCATTTTAGTCGCACACGATTGATTGAAGGCTCTGGAATTTCCACAGCCTCTGACTGTGCTAATTATTCAAACGAAATGTTTATTTTTCGATAACATTTTATCCGGTGGTTAATGGGAACTCGAAATGTTGTGTATCGAATTTAATTTAATAAAAATTGTATCAACCGCATTTATTAATATTTGCAAAACTGCTCTACTTTTTGAAAAAAGCTCAATGCTAATAAAATTTATTAGTATAAATTTAAAGATTTTGGCCCAGCAACTTCAGCCCGTCTAAAACAAAAATGTTCACTCCCATGCAGCTTCAATTAATGACTTTTTCATTACAATATGTATGTTTTGTTGAAATACATCTTTTACAGAACTAATGTAGCTTTTCTCGGCAGTTTAGAGTGCACAAAGTAATCGAGCAACATTTTCAGCCATATTTACATTGCAAATTGCTGTATGAAAACATTGGAACAAACTTTATCATTGATTTTTTTTTATTTATCCTCTATCCATCAACCAAAATGGGTTTTAAAACATGTATACACTGAGAAACTAGAGCAAGAAAAAACAAATTATACACACAACAATACAGTAATACTCCAAAATGAGAAGAAATAAGGTAAAATTATTGCAATTTGAAACATATTAATTTATAAAACACACAAAAACTATACAGCAATTAAAAAAAATAAACAGCAATACAAAAATTCTTGAAAAATTTAAAGCAGATAAATTTATAAAACAAACAAAAATATACACACAAAAACTTAAACACAGCGATACTACAATGTGAAAAACAATAAAGTGAAATTATTGCACATTGACAATTCAAAGCATATAAGTTTACAAAGTGAATTAAATTATACACACAACAAACAATACAGTAATACTCCAAAATGAGAACAAATAAGGAACAATTGCAATTTGAAACATATGAATTTATAAAACAAATAACAATCGATACACACACAAACTATACAGCAGTTAAAAAATAAACAGGAATACAATAATGTCTGTAAGAATGTTGAAAGTTTATGAAGTGGCGTGCTTCACTTTTGAGTTGGTAAAAGAGATGTCTGTTTTGAAGGTGTTGTGTTTACATGATAATAGAAAAACTGACAACTTCTTTGGAATATGAGGATCCTTCGACCTAAAAATTCAAAATCAGCACAAGTTAAAGTTTAAAAAAAGTCAGTAGTTTACTTTAAGTCTAATTTAACTGATGTATTGCTAAATTCACCTGCATTTTTGATTCACTTTGCTGCCATTTGCATTTATTCTAATGAATTGTGAACGTCTTAGTGTTAGCATTACTTCTGCTTTACAGTTTGTATTTTTTTTCCTCCATATCTGCTTTTATGTTGACAGTGATAGACTTTCTGCAACATTTCAGTAAATTGATTTTTTTAAATGCAGAAACTAGTTTAAGGTATAATGTAATTATGAATAAAAATCAGTCTTAACTAAGAGATCAACCCTAAATCATCGTATTTGCCAAAGCAACTTTTTTACCTTGAAAAGAATTTTCTGTCCAACATCAGGAAAAGTTCTCGATACTCGCAAGGTGATCAAGGACAAATTTTCATATTCTTCCAGCCATTCTACTGTTTGCTGCTCTGTACTGATATCTGCATGCATTACCACCTCCAACCCATTACCAGTGTCAATAAATGAGTCTAAGAGGTATTTCACACCACCTGGTAAAATGTCCTATCAAAAGCAATGTATACAACATTGTTGATTTAGTCAACTATTTAAATACAAATACCATTTAAAGAAAAAACTATAATTGAAAAAACATAACTTCAATGTACATCAAAACAGATACTAATAACTATGTAATTGAAAATTTTTTTTACTAATTAATACTACTAAAGGAACTAAAGTCAAAATAGATTTTAATAATGATTGTGTAATTTGACAATTTTTCTACTAAAACTACTAATTACAATAAAAGTTTAATGGAAGGTCTGACAATAAAAGTTTAATGGAAAAGTTTTTGGCTAATTGTAGTCTCGAACAGAGAGTTTTGTACCGAAAGGTCGAGAATTTGGCTTGAAAAGTTGTTTCTGCCAAATGGCGAGTTGTGTTTCTTGGAGCGTGTCTCAAAGATATATATATATATATATATATATATATATATATATATATATATATATATATATATATATATATATATATATATATATATATATATATATATATATATATATATATATATATATATATATATATATATATATATATATATATATATATATATATATATATATATATATATATATATATATATATATATATATATATATATATATATATATATATATATATATATATATATATTATAAGGAAACATAGCGTTGATATGTTTTTACGAGCCACATATATCAGAAACTTGGATGGCGTACAATCCACCACGAAATAACGCGAATATACATGTCTCAACGCTATGTTTCCTTATAATATATATCATAAAACATATATCTTCGATAGTTATTAAATTAGCTAGTGACGGATTGTACGCCGTACAACTTATAATACTATCGAGCATTGATTCGTACCCATTCATAGTCGAGTGTTGTGTTCAACATACCCCAACAAAAGCGCTTAACAACCACTGTTTCTGGCGGTGGAAGTGGCGCAGATGGTAAGGTAGTTGGCATGATGCGAGGCGGTGTTGCCGATCCGACAGTCGTGGGTTCGAGTCTGAAGTTGAGACATATATATATATATATATATATATATATATATATATATATATATATATATATATATATATATATATATATATATATATATATATATATATATATATATATATATATATATATATATATATATATATATATATATATATATATATATATATATATATATATATATATATATATATATACGGTTCAGCCGTTTCGTAGGAGTTCAATTTCAAACAATATGAATGAAAGAGAAAACAAATAAAAAAAAATGACGCGAGATATTTATATATACAGTGGCTTCTATCCACCCCAAGTGGCCGGGCTCAATTTCCCCCCTATGTAGCTAAGCTTTCCCCCCCTCCTCCAGGTTGCGAGGCCGGGCTCAATTTCCCCCCTATGTAGCTAAGCTTTCCCCCCCTCCTCCAGGTTGCGACCGCCATTATTTTTAGTATTTCACCTTTTATATATATATATATATATATATATATATATATATATATATATATATATATATATATATATATATATATATATATATATATATATATATATATATATATATATATATATAATTTGAGTTTTAACACACTTTTTTGTTCTTTCTATACACATTTTCCTCAACAATTCGTCTAATTTCGGTATAATACCCGAACACAGAAAAACAACACACGTTAATATTGAAAAAATCATTTAAAACTATAAATCTAAATCTAAATTTATTTAATTAAAAGTTTCTTTAGCGGTTTTGATGTTGCAGCAAATCTATCAATGATTTTATCTACAGGAATGTTTTCCAAAATGTCTTTTTCTGAGGCAAGTATTAATAATGAAGAGAACCAATCATCCAACATTGAGGTCCTTAACAATTTTAATGGTTATATAAACGTCCGGGGAACGAACATTATCCGCCGGACGTTCCCCATGTGAAAATTTTCAAAATATAATAAGAACTACTAGACTTAATTTTTAACTATTAACTATAATTATCAGTAAAAAATAGTTTTAATGGAATTTCCGAGATGGAATGGAAAATGTCCTACATTCAATACGGCTGTGTATGTATGTATATATATATATGTTTGTGTAGGTAAATGCTAAAACTTTTCCATAACTCTGTAAGTTGGCGCAGAAATCGCAAAACCACAAAAATATGCGTTGATGTTTAAAAATCCGTCTCAATTGTTTAAAATTATTTCTTTTACAATGATAAGGTAAGCTAACCTAGTGCATTTAAAAGCGTGACGCTTTCGACAATGCTCCATCCATTTATCAGATCGAACCAGGTTCCCGCAGGCTAACTCGCAACAACGTAACTTAAACTTGGATTTTTCTCGCGGCATACTCTTTTCTTTAACAAAGTAAACAAATTGTGAACAAGAAGGAGTCAAAAAGAGTCAAGTTTATTTTATATAGCCGTCATCAGTCGTAGAACTTATCAGCATTCATGGGCTTCAGCATAAATTATGTTCCATGTCCATTCGGTTGCGGCTACATCGTGAAGCGTATTAGATGAGCTATATGAAAGATAAGATGGACATTAAATGTTAATTAACGAATCTCGAGTCAACGTTGAGAAGCCACACGACGTCTCACGACTCTCACGTCATTTAGATATATTCTTTAGGTTCAATCGAAATTTCGAAATGGATGGATTTTTAAACTTTTTTCCTTACCCCCTTTTATTTTTTTCTTCCCCCCCTGTTTTTTGCCGGGCGAAGCTGCGCCCGGCTGTATAAGGATAGAAGCCACTGTATATATATATAGATAATTAGATATATATTAGGGATGTCACGGGTACCCGAACCCGGGTTTGGTACTACCCGGTCTTTTTCTGATACCCGAACCCGAACTCGAACCCGAAAGTGTGAAAATTTGATACCCGAACCCGAACCCGAAAATGTGAAAACTTGATACCCGAACCCGAACCCGAAAATGAGAAAACTTGATTCCCGAACCAGAACTCGAACCCGAAAATGGGAAACTTGATACCCGAACCCGAACTCGAAAATTTAAAAGCCTAATACCGAACTCGGAGTTGTGAACAAATAAATTTTTTAGTAAATAAATATTTATTCCAGTTTTAAAAATAGCAACACAAACAGTATTAGTATTAGAAACCGATTTCAGGCAAGTTGTACTTCATAAACAACAGATTTTCTGCTGTCTTACCTGATAATCGTTTCCTTAGCGGATCCTAAATAATTGCAGCACCACTGAACAACTGTTCCAATGGAACGCTGGTAGCTGGGGCCGCCAGGTAGCGTTTAGCGACCACCGCTAAATTTGGAAAGTTTGTTCTGTTATCTTTCCACCACAAAAGAGGGTTTTCGTATAAAGTGATCCTTTTTTCTTCAAAAAATTCTCAATTTCCTACAATTAAAAAATAAATTTTTGCTTAATAGAAGCAATTTAGTTCAAATTATAAAGTTTTAAAAAGTGTTGAGGTGTAAAAGTGAACATAGATAAGTAACCTCTTCAATTTTACTCGGGATTGCAGCTGTGGAGTTGTTCATCACTGCTTTGATTAATAAAAGAAAGCCAATTCTCAGATTCTTTTGGAAAAAGAAATCGCGGATAGCCATGACTCTAAACTTTTTACTTCAGTTATATAACCTTATATTTATTCATTCATATACTCAAAGTTTTTCTGATATAACAAAGACACTTTGTTATAAAGATAATCTTGCATAATCCTAAACTTTAACTGGCAAAGTCTATAAATGATCTATGCGTCACAGTCATTTTATTGGCAAATGTGTAAGCTAGAACACTAATCCGCCTAATTACCCAACCGGACCGAGCCACGAAAAAAATTAAAAAATCACAATATTTTAAGAAGTCACGTATTATACTAATTGCAAGCCATACAAGTTTTGTATTATCACCTTTGCGTAACAAATAATACAAATAGGTCATTTTATTGGTGAGTGTGTAAGCTAGACCACTAATCCGCCTGATTATCTGGCCGGACCGAGCCGCGAACGAACTAAAAAAATTAAGCCTCCTTCGGCCAAAGAAATCACATTATTTGGAAAGCTAAAAAAATAACTTGTTAGAGTTTATTCAAAACGTGTAATGTCCAATGAATGAATTGCTCGCTCTCGTTTTGTATATGTATATACACTAAATTTTAAATCAATCCAGGAATTTGAAATCATAAACCAGTACCCGAGCCCGAACCAGGTTTTTGGAAAGCTACAAACCCGAACCCGAAAACCTGAGTTTCACAAACCCGAACCCGAAAACTCGAGTTTTACAAACCTGAACCTGAAAACTCTAGTTTCAGAAACCCGAACCCGAAAACTCCAAAAAGTACTACCCGTGACATTCCTAATATATATATATATATATATATATATATATATATATATATATATATATATATATATATATATATATATATATATATATATATATATATATATATATATATATATATATATATATATATATATATATATATATAATCAGACAGTTCAAGATACTCTTATATAGGAAACAGATTTTATAGACCTTGTTTTGTTGCAAACTTTTCTCCATTATATGAGATAGTTTACGTAAGTTAATTCGCACACGAAGTTGTTCAAAGAACCGCCGATTATACAAATCCTTATTACGTATTTTTTAACCTGCAAGTTTCGGCTATTTTTTCAGCCATCTTCTGAAAAGCAAAAGGCCGGGTGGTACAGGTTTTAGGAAGTAGGTAAGATGGCGAAGGGGAGAAACCATGACCACAGTTCTGGGAATGATATCTTTGGCGGAAACCTTTGTATTTCCTAGTGACGAACTCAGAGTGCAGATCTAATACATTGTAGGGGACATTCAGGTTTGCTATGGTAGTTATAAGCTGTTGTGATTAATTGACTTTTATTTGATACAAAACCGTTTAATTAAAGTACAAAGTAGAATACAGAAACATCGGCAACACAGTCTCGAGAAACTCTCGAGTCAACAATGGCCACCAAAAGATACTAAAAAGTCCGAAGATCATTCATTCACAACACCTTCCCTTGAATGATTCAACATACATAAAACATTCACACATACACAGAACGTTATTTATGTACACAATCCGAGTCGTCCGCACAGTTCACCAAGCCTGCTTCCAGAAAGAGGTTTGGTGAGAGCATCTGCCAACTGGTCTCCTGAGTCAATCTTTTCCACAAGAATCTCCTTGTTCTGGACACATTCACGAATAAAAAAATGGCGTATGCGAATATGCTTTGTTCTTCGATGATACTCTGGATTGTGAGCCAGCTTTATCGCCGCCTCATTGTCCACATGGATTCTGGGCATGTCTTCAAGCTCTGTGATTTCTGAAAAGAGTCTTTTCAGCCAAATAACCTCACGGGCTGCTTCACTCGAAGCAACAATTTCAGCTTCTGTTGTCGAAATAGCAACTGAAGCCTGACGTTGACTGAACCATGAAATCACTCCGTCACCATTGCAGCAAACCACTCCTGTTGTAGAACGTCCAGATGATAGATCACCACCATGATCTGCATCACTGAAAACTTCTAGTCGATTGATCTTTGATTTTCGTTTGTACCGAATTCCATAAGACTTTGTTCTTGCAAGATAACGAAAGATCCTCTTGACTTTCGTAACGTCCTGTTGTGTGGGATTCTCCAAGTTCCGTGACACTACTCCTACGGCATAGGCTATGTCTGGCCTAGTTCCAACCATAAGATACATCAACGCTCCAACAGCTGACCGATAGGGAAACTTAACTGAACTGTATTCAGCCTTCCCTTCTTCAGAACTGTCCTTGATTATTGGCGTTTCAACTCCTCTACAACTTGTCATTCCAAAGTGATCAATGATCTTTTTGACATAGTTTTCTTGGCTAACTTTAATTGATTCACCATCTTGTTGAATCTCAAATCCAAGGAAAAACTTTGCAGGAGAGTCTGTAATTTCAAATTCAGCTTTTAGTTTTTCCAAAAAATCTTCTGAATCCTTTTTATTTGAACTTGCTAACAAACCATCATCTACGTACATGGCAAGCAATAACTTCTTAGTTCCTTTTCTAAAAATATACAAACATGGATCTGCTTCGCTAACAGTAAACCCACTCTTTATCAAAAAACTATCCAGTTTTTTATTCCAGCATCTAGGTGCCTGTTTCAAACCATAGAGACTTTTCTTCAGATGACAAACTTTATCGGAACCATCTGTGAAACCTTCAGGCTGCTCCATGTAGATTTCTTCTTCCAATTCACCATGCAAAAATGCAGTTGATATATCAAATTGGGAAAGATATAAATTCTCCTTGGCAGCTACACTGAGTACTGATCGAATTGTTGTCAATTTTGTAACAGGACTAAATGTCTCATCATAATCAACACCTTTTCTTTGTGAAAAACCTTTAGCAACTAATCTTGCCTTGAAGCGAGAAACCGAACCATCAGCATTATTTTTAACTTTATAAACCCATTTGCACTGTACAGCTTTCTTGTTCTGAGGCAATTCTGATAGAATCCAAGTGTTATTCTTATGAAGTGATTCTATTTCATTATTCATTGCTGTTATCCATTCTCTTTTGAAGGAGCTTCTTATTGCCTCATCATAGGTAGCAGGTTCACCTGAATTCAACTGCATCATGCAAACCTCCTCATCAAAATAAGCTGGATCTTTTGACTGACTTCTATCATCTCCCTGTTTCTGATTTTGTTCATTATCCTCTGTTGGTTCACCAAACATTTCTTCCTCAGGCAATGGAATCAAATCTGACTGAATGTTATGTTCTACTTCACTTGTCGACTCATGAAGAATGACATCTCTTGACAGGAAAACTCGATTATTGCACCATATTCGATAACCGTCATCATTTTCATAACCAATTAAAATACCCTTGGTTGCCTTTTTGTCAAATTTCTTCCTCAAGCTTTTGTCGATATGAACGTAACATTCACTTCCAATAACCCGTAAATGTTTTAAACCCGGTTTTTTACCATTCCAGAGTTCATAAGGTGTTTTCTTTCCTTCGGATGTTGGTCCTGTCCGATTCAGAACATAGACTGCTGTGTTGATCAATTCTGCCCATAAACTTTTTGGCAAACTTTTTCTTTTACCAAACATCATAGCTCTAGCAGTTTCAACTAAAGTTCTATTCTCTCGTTCGACAGCCCCATTTTGTTCAGGTGTTCTTGGCATTGAGAAGTGTTGTTCAATTCCATGTTCTTTTAGGAATTTTCTTATTTCATCACCACTGTACTCACCACCTCGATCACTTCGTAGAATCTTTACTTTATGACCGGTTGTTTGAGTATATCTAATGAAATCTTTCAACTTTTCAACAACTTCTGACTTGTGCTTGATAAAATACACATAACGATACTTTGTGAAATCATCCTTAAACAATACAAAATATCTCTTCTTGCCAATTGATTCAACCTGAAATGGTCCACAAACGTCAGTGTGAATTATTTCACCAGGTGTATTCGATCGTGGTCTTGTTCCAAAACTCAGTCTATGTGATTTCCCATAAATGCATCCTTCACATAACTCATCATCATGATCAACATCAATATCTAAATGCTCTTTCAGCATCATTCTAACATGTCTTTTATTTTGATGTCCAAACCTTTCATGATATAGCTGTAGAAGTGACTTTTTAGCCTTTTCAATTGCATTTATTTCTTTTGTAGCAAAATTAGGAACTTTAACTTTACCCACCAATCTAAATAAACCACCTCCAGCTTCTCTGACACCAGAGACAAGTCGTTTTTCTCCAAGCTTTAAACTGCAAAAATTAACATTTGATTCAAACTTGCTCTGTATGTTTTTCTCTTGAGCACTCAGGACAGAAAACAAATTCTTTGAAATACCTGGCACCAACCAGACACCACTCAAACGAACTGTTTCTCTTCTTTTACCATTGAGTACCTCCAATTCAATGTCTCCTTGACCCAGAGCTTTAAGTTTTTCACTTCCAGCAGTATTAATAAACTGTGGACTTTCAAACATTTCAAAAGTCTTGAAGTAATCTTTCACAGCAGTAACATGATTTGTTGCACCATTGTCAATGTACCAATTTTCAGAGTTTGTTTCAATTTTATCAACTTTCATGATTTCTGAATTTGTTGCCAACATGGAACTCTTTTCTTCTGACTGCTTTGGATCACTTTTAGCAAATTCTTTTCTTGGTCTTCCATCAGCTTTCCATTGTCTGCAGTTTCTGAGAAAATGTCCTGGCCTCTGACAATAGAAACAAGTCAACATCCTAGACTTCTTTTTCTCTTTTGCAATGCCAATTGACTGAGTTGAATCACTTTTACAGACTTCTTTTGTACTAATTGAACACAATTCTTGATTCTCTTCAGTTATTTTCAAAGTCAACTCAAAAGCACAAAGTTGATTTGTTAAACTATCAACTGTTCTCTGTTCTTCATTGGCCATCAACCAACTTGACTTAAATGGCAAGTACTTCTCATCCAATGTGTCTAAAATTTTACACATAAGCAAAAAATCAGGCAACACAACCTCATTTTCTTTGGCAGCAACTGAAGTCAGCTCATTCCACAAGGCTTTCATTTTCGAGAGATGACTGGGCATATCCTCACCTGGTGGCCTCTGATAGTGGAAGAACTGGATGCAGACATTGTATGCCTTGTTCTGGGGAACACCATCATAAAGCAATAACAATTCTTGCCACATTTTTCTTGCTGTCTTGAACCTCATCACTTTAGACATTGTTTCATCTGTCATTGAGGTTGTCAAGATAAGTTTTGCCATTGAGTCTGCCTTCTGAAACCTTCTAAGTGCTGTCTCATATGTTTTTCTGACAGAAGCAACAGTATTTTCTGATTCATCTTCGGGTTCAAGTAGTTTCCCATCCACAACTTCTAAAGCATCATCATGGTGTTCCAAAGCTAAACGTATTCTAAAACGCCATTGCTCCCAAGATGCCTGACCTTCTAGTCGCGGAATTGACTGAAAAAGCTTGTCCATTTCAACTATAAAACGTTCGTGAAGCAACAAGAAAACTTGATCAAAAAAACCTTTCACAAAACGTTCTCAACTTCAACGGTATCTTATCAAACTCGTTAATCGTTCGAACTTTTAGTAACTACTTACTAATTACTTAAGAGTTAAGACGATTAGTTCAAAAAATCAAAAAACTCGCAATTAACTCGAAAACCGAATCTAAAAGCGTCCTAGGCGTTCTGGGCCCATAACCTGTTGTGATTAATTGACTTTTATTTGATACAAAACCGTTTAATTAAAGTACAAAGTAGAATACAGAAACATCGGCAACACAGTCTCGAGAAACTCTCGAGTCAACAATGGCCACCAAAAGATACTAAAAAGTCCGAAGATCATTCATTCACAACATAAGCAACAATTCTATGGTGTGAAATGGATGATGAAGGAGAAAAACCAAGATTATGGTCCTGAGAGCGAGATCTTTGGCGGGGAACCTTCATAGTCTCCGGTGACGAACTCTTAGTTTAGAGTACAGATACGCTAGATCGTATGGAACGTTCAGGTTTGTGACCGACAGAATGCAATGCGTTAATCAAATGATATAATCTTTAGAAGTAATGGTATGAACATTATGAAGTAGGTTTATGTTATGAGCTGAGTGATCAGTAGCTGTAGCAAAAAGCTTTAGGATATGTCCGGAGTGATCTTCTTGTATATTTATGGAAGGTCGGTCACGGATTATATAAAGTGCCTCGGCAATTTTCAAACAAGCTGGTTCTGGCACGTGGTGCAAAATAATGGTATTATCTACAAGGGTTTGTCTTGTGAGTACAACACCGTGGGTAGTCTGGAAATGTGTTGCTATGCTACCGCCTTGCAAGTGCATATTGAGGCGCCGAGATAGAGTGGTGCGGGTGTGTCCAATATATGTTTCTATTGAAGTATGTTTTAGAGGGCGGGTTATTTTATACACGACGTTAAAAGATTCCAAGCGAATCAGGTTGATGTGGTCCGTTTTTTGTAATCATAGAGTGTGATTTCTTGTTTTTATAATATATAGAAAATTGAAGTCGATGTAGGTTTCGGTCATTAATTGTCACACAATTTTCAATAATCTGACGCAAAATCTTTTCATCAAGATGATAATTGTTGTGCATTTGAGCGCAATACCGAACATCGATAGTCTTTATATTAATTACTTAGAGTTATGGTATAAGTATTGCACGATAATTTTGATGGTTTCATCAGTAGACACATTTGTGAACAAGTCAATGAACTCATAACACCAGTGGTATGACGGTTGCATATTGACAAGGGCAGTATGTAGACATCACTTTAACAAGATACTTCGTAATATTAAATGTAGGAGTGGGGCTTTGCGAAATTATTGGCCTAATTGGGAAATCAGATTTGTGAGTTTTTACGTTGCCGTAAATTTATCCCGCTGAGAAATCTCCAATAATCTGATGCATGACGGATATGGGATTTTTCCGAAAAATGTTGCTTATTACTTTGTTTTTCGTTTGCTTTCCAAAGTTGGATCTTTGGTAATCTCCAAAAATTTAGTTATATCAGATGTCAATCAATTTATTTAGATAATTTGATCGCGACTGCCAATTTGCCAAGTTGTGATCTAGCAGTGCAGTGGAAAACACCAAGTGCATCTGATCGAACAGTGCTCTACCGATCCATCGACCATCTCCCGGCCCTCTTCGGACCCCATGGGTGTCGACATGCCAGGGACCCCACTATCCACTGTTCTCCCGCAATCTCCTTTTGTCACACCTCGCCTCTTGTTTTTAGATTTATCTGAACCCCAAAAGGAAGCGATCATTTAATTATTTTTTATTCGCTCAAAGAGTGCCCAACTTTGGTTGATCTAGCAAATTTTTCCCGAAGCGAAATGGATTTTCTGTAAATATGCCCCTTGTTTTCTTTCTTTCGCTTTATCTTTTTCGTAATCTTTCTGCGCTACTGAGAGCCCGGAGCCAATTCTTTAAATCCTTTTTCGACTTCTTCTGCGATTTTTTATTGTCCCCGGAGTTTCTTTCGTTCTTTCTTTATCCTTTCAATTTCTCTCTGCCGAGTGATACCGTTGCATGCGCCTGAAACGGGGTTTTCTGGACTAGGCCAAATGAATCGAAACAATTCTACTAAATAATTTCTCAGAAGATTTTCATACTAAGTTATTGATTCTCTTTCAGTTGAGCTTTCAGAAATTTTGTAAATTCTGAATCTAATGCTGACCAGGTTGAATTGACAATTATTTTTGGAAATTTAATTTTTGCCATGGGTTTTGAATTTTTATCTGCTTCTGAATCAGAGAATTTGTCGGGGCTGTGGTTAGGTTAGCTTCCAACCCGGTGTAGTCAGACGCGTTACCTGCATCCTTGGTTAATGCAGAGCTTTGATTAAAAGAACAGTCTGGCAACCCAATTTAGTTTTATGAACATTCATTCCTCAGATTGACTTAAATCTTCTCCCACAGATAAACTCTGCTATGGGCGCCCGCAGTGGAAGGGGCAAGGGGGTAACAGCCAAAATTTTGTCATAGTTGGATAGAAACTAGAGATGGGAATCGAACCCTTGCGTAGCATAATACAAAGCTCCAATACCGCTGTTTCAAGCAATTGCAATGTCGGTGCTCTTGGAGAAATTCCAGCCCACAACTGGAAACGAAGTAAACAACCTTATACTCGCCTTTCCAAACAAACAATGTCTGCTCGATCCCATACCAATCTGGCTCCTAAAGAAAATCTCCTTATTCATCGCACCTGTTTTGGTCAAACTCTTTAACAAATCTCTTCTCTATGGCAAGGCCCCTCTTATATACAAATCATCTTACGTCACTCCTTCGATAAAAAAAATCTACCCTGGACCCCGCCGACGTTAATTCATATCGGCCTATTTCAAACCTCTCCTCTCTCTCTCTCTCTCTCTCTCTCTCTCTCTCTATATATATATATATATATATATATATATATATATATATATATATATATATATATATATATATATATATATATATATATATATATATATATATATATATATATATATATATATATTTATATATATATTGCGAATAAACTGTGGAATCAATTTATCTTTGAGACACGCTCCAAGAAACACAACTCGCCATTAGATTAATCACTAGATTAATCCTTGCACGTGTTAGTTAGAGCGTTAATTTAAACGGATTATTTACGCATCAACATATTCAACATGGATACAGAATTTCTGTTGGAAAAAAACTGGCCAAGTCTCGGACAAGGTAACCACTCATTATCCTCAAAAGTTCTTTATGAGTGGTGCGGCAAGATTTCTTCTCTGGTTTTATCGCTGTCCGAGCGAGTCAGGCTCCTAGAGACAAAAGATAAAGACAATTTAACTGTAATCAAGAAGCTGACCACCGAATTAACAGCAGCAAAATCATCATTGCAACCTCCGACTATCGGTAACGATTGGGTTCAGGTAGTTAAATCAGGTGGCGGAAAATCAAAACAGCCAGCTGCGCAGTTAGTAGTTGTGAATGCTTCCATGAATGAACTGAATGATAGAGAGAAAAGGAAAAAAAATGTTATCGTTTACGGAGTTCCGGAACCGTCGTGTTCAGTGCAAGTTGACAAAAGATCTGAAGACGAAAAGTTTGTAAAAGATCTTTTTTGTTCAATCGGCAAGTCTGATGTAAAACCAGTATGCATAAAGAGATTAAGATCCAAAGATCAAGCAAAACCGGGCCCAATTCTCGTGGAACTAACTGATGCAAGTCTCAGAAACCCGACCCTCTTGGCAGCTAAAGGTTTGAGAAGCAACAGTACGTACAAGGCCGTTTATATCAGCCCGGATTTAACAGAGGCAGAAAGACAATTAGACTACCAGTTGAGGCAAGAAAGAAACAAACTCAATGCTCAACTTGGTAATGATTCGCCCTTTCGATACGGCATCCGTGGCAATCAACTGCACAAATTCAAGAAGGCCCAATAATTCACTCTTGCAAAAGCCATAAAGAATGCGTCACCCCAACAAGAAAAGCCAGCCTAAATCCTCTTCACCTACCTCGTCTCTAAATCACTTTCGGTTTTGGTCTAACAACCCATGCTCGCTCAATAAAGATAAACGCGATGAGCTAACAGCAAGAATAGCAGCCCTCGACCAATCGCTTAGACCACATGCCATGTTCTTTGTGGAAACATGGTTTAACGAATCCTCAGACACCTCCATAGCTGGCTATCAACTGCACCGTAAAGACAGAGAGAGGTACGCTGGAGGAGGTGTTGCGATCTACGTTGTGGATAAAGTTGTGACCAGTGAGACCGGCATTCCTCAGCTCAACTCTCCAGCTATTGAACAAGTCTGGCGAGTCATTTGTTTCGGTGGAGAAACTTTCCTCGTTGGTTGTTTATATCGCCCTCATGACTTGAACGACGACTATCTCACACAATGTATTGCTTCAGTCACAACAGCTCGTAGCTCACTTTCCGCCTTGAGCTGCTCATTTATGTTGCTCTATGGCGATTTTAATTTCTCTCACACAAAATATGCTCCAATCGACGTGGGTGGTGGCGTGGCAACAGTTGCCCATATAGGTAACGAACATCCTAGTGACATTAGATTTCAAGAGTGCCTCAACGACTGGCACCTTACACAGCTTGTCACGTTTCCCACGTACCGCTGTAATCGTTATGTTACACCTAGCAGCACTCTTGACCTCATTATTACCAACGACCCCGACCGAGCTATCGAGATACTTGAAGCTGACCCACTTGGATACACGCCCATGGGCCAATCCCATTGCTTTATAACCGGTCGGTTCGCTGTGGCCGGTCTGAACAATTCACGTGTTTCTCCGTCGCACAAACGTTTTATATGGAGCAAAGCTGACTACAATGCGCTGTCATCTCGTATTTCAAACACCGACTGGGAAAACTTATTTGATGGCCTTTCAGTACCTGACACTTATCAGCTTCTTATCGACCGATACAACGAAGCGGTTGCACTACACATCCCATCTACAACAACTCCATTTGTCCGGAAAAAAGAACCCTGGGTAACACCCGAAGTTATAAAAGCAGCCAGAGTCAAGCGCGAGGTCTGGGCTAAATACATCGCATCGGGGCGCGACTCTGCAGTTATTCTGCGAGAATCTCATCGAGAGGCTTGCAAGCGTGTAGCTAAAACAGTCAAGTCGGCAATTCTCACGTATGAGGAACAACTAGTCAGCGCTTCCAAATCCTATCCAAAACTTCTTCACTCACATGTCCGTAGCAAGCAGTTTGTCAAAGACGACATCAACTCTATTCAGACAGCCGACGGCACCATAACTGCGGACCGTGAAAAAATCTGTTCTTCACTCAATGACTATTTTCAATCTGTTTTTGTCATCGAACCTGAGGGCTACATGCCTGCTTTTACAGATCGCACCGAATCAATCTGCGATGTAAATGAAAGTTGTTTTTCTGCAGCTATTCTTCAAAAAAGACTCTACAGCTTAGACAAAACTAAATCAATGGGTCTTGACGGTTTGCACCCACGCGTTCTCAGCAATTGCGCAGCTGCCTTTGCCACACCCCTGGCTCTCATCTACAAGCGCTCCTTCATGTCCGGAGTTATGCCGGACACATGGAGAAAATCAAATGTTTCCCCTATCTTCAAAAAAGGCAGCAAGCTTAAGCCTTCTAACTACAGGCCTGTCTCTCTCACTCCTGTGTCCTGTAAAGTAATGGAAGGCATTCTACATGAACACATCATGCAGCACTGCGTCGTCAACGGCTTAATCAGCAAACATCAACATGGTTTTCTCAAGAAAAAAAGCTGCTTGACAAATTTACTTGAAACTCGCGACATACTCACTGAAGCTGTTCATTGCGGCTATGTGGCTGACGTAGTATATACAGATTTTGCCAAAGCATTCGACAGAGTACCTCACAAACGCCTACTGCATAAACTAAAAGCTTATGGCATCCGTGGTATGCTACTCACATGGATCGAAGCGTGGCTGAAAGATAGGAAGCAGCGCGTTTTGATTGAAGGCTGCGAGTCCGAGTGGAAGAATGTGACAAGTGGCGTTCCTCAAGGCTCTGTTCTTGGTCCACTACTTTTTGTGTTATATATTAACGACTTACCGGACACTATCACACACCAAATCAAAATGTACGCGGACGACAGCAAAATCATCGGCATCATCAAGTCAGCTTCCGACATTTCATCTCTCCAGGCTGACATTGACCGTGCAGTTGAGTGGTCATTCACTTGGCTAATGCACTTCAATGTCGAGAAATGCAAAATCATGCATGTCGGTCGCACACACAGAATAACCCACCAATACTCTATGAGACATATTGACGGCACGCGGCGACCACTCGAAGTCACAAAAGTCGAACGTGATCTTGGTGTTCTCGTCTCAGATGATCTAAAGGTCCGAGCACAGGTCGAAAAAGCAGCGTCATCAGCCAATCATATGCTCAGCCGACTCAGAAAAGCTTTCCGCAGCCGCAGCCTCATACTGTGGCGTACACTTTACCTCTCCTACGTCCGCCCACATCTTGAATTTGCTGTTCAATCTTGGTCGCCTTATCAAAAGGGCGATATTAACCTTCTTGAGCAGGTCCAACGTCGGGCAACAAAAATCATTGCAACACTAAAACATCAGCCCTATGAACATCGTCTGCAACAGCTTGGGATCACCACGCTGCAAGACCGCCGTTCGAGAGGTGACCTGATCGAGCAGTTCAAAATCGCCCACAACATCGACGACGTCAGCTTTTCCGTTCCGCAAACTCGAGCAGCCGGCCACACGGCATACCACCTGCGTGGCCACAACTGCAAACTAGAGCGCCAGTATGTCAGAGGTTGCGAAGAGCGATACAATTTTTTCACAAACCGGATTGTCGCTCCATGGAATGCGCTTACGCAATACACAATTGACGCCCCGACAGTAAACGCTTTCAAGGACCGCATCTCTTAGGAGTCGCGAGTCCTCCAGCTTCTGTCAGTATAGAGGAGCCTGATGTAGCTCCTCTTCATCAAAAATATAACTTTGAGACATTAATTTTTTATGGCTTGATTCTATAGACTTTTTTTTTATATTTTTGGTTCTGATAATAAACAAAATTCAAAATTCAATTTGGCAGAAACAACTTTTCGAGCCAAATTCTCGACCTTTCGGTACAAAACTCTCTGTTCGAGACAACAATTAGGCAAAAACTTTTCCATTAAACTTTTATTGTCAGACCGACGGACCGTTTCAGCTATGTCAGCCATCCTCAGGGTCAAAAGTAAAACGAGAAAAGTAAACAAACAGAAAGAACCGAAATTATCAAAGAATTAGCACACTAACAAAAGAAAAAACGAAAAAACACTCTACCTATCAAATCAAAAGAATATAAAATTTTTACTATTGGAAATCAATTTTTGCGCTTTCGCTGGGTTATATTAGAAGAGACAAGAATTTCCTCAGATACATTACAATGAGATTCGTCAGGAGCAGCCTCAACAGCCAAAGTATTTGTGTCAGAGGACGAGTCATTATATATATATATATATATATATATATATATATATATATATATATATATATATATATATATATATATATATATATATATATATATATATATATATATATGAATGTTTGTATGTATATATGTATGTTCTTTATGCATTGCTACACCATTCATCCGATCGTAATGAAATTTTCACACAACCTTGAGAGTCAAGGGGAATCAAATATAGAGAAAAAAATTTGAAATCCGTCACAAAATGAGCGGAGCGGAGCGGGAACCAGATATATATTTATATATATATATATATCTCCATTTAGCCGCTATGAGTTTTATAGATACTTTCTCAATATTTCGGAACAACGTTTTTTGTTTACTGCAACACGTATTAAGAAAAGTATTAACATTTAAAACCTTCTTTATTTCAGACTTACGGGCCGTTTCGGCTTTCGCCATCTTCAGAGTCTGTAAATACAATCGCGTAAAAGGAGGCAAAAGATAAGAAAACATGTAATAACTAAATATACAAATAAACTAATATCCTCAAGGAATTATCTTAATAGAAGGATATTAATAAAAATAATCAAATTTAGACACTGTAATTAAATTAACGTGCATAAAATAAACTGGAGTTATGAGGATAAAATAAGTATAATTAAAAACGTTTAATTAAAGGATAAAATAATAGTAGCAGTAATAATAATAATAATAAAAGCAAGTATTATGATAATAAATGATTAAATTAAGTCGAAATTACATAAGATACTTAAATAAATAAAATCAAGAATATCTCCGCTTTCGTCGAACAGTGATGTTCTCGTTTGAAAGTAAATGGAGGAAGGAACTGGATGAGTACGAACAATTGTCATCAATCGGACATTCTTCTTTGACACAGGTGCGCGCGGTATCATCAGGACTAACAGGTTGATCCCAGTCATCAACAACGGTCGTGAACGAACAAGGACTTTCTGTGAGGATATTTTCTAAAGTATCTTTAGATAAATGTAAATGTAAATGTATAACATTAGGGCGCTACTTCGTATATCAATTAATACCCCAGCAGCGCCGGGAACTGCTAGTGCATATGGGATCACACAGTGTTACCTGCCACCCGCACGTGTCTCCGAAATCGGAATGTGCCGAGCCCTATTACATCCCAGTCGTGGAACTGGTACTCATTCATCGACCAGTGAAGGATGAAAGGCTGAGTTGGCCTGAGCAGTGTGAGTGAATTCCTTGCTCAAGGAATTACGCCTCGCCGCGACTGAGATTTGAACCCACGACGGCAGGATGATAGCATAACTGCTTTCACCACTGTGCTACGGCGCCTCAATCAAAGATGACAGATCTTGCGTGGTATCGAAATATTGCGAAAAGGAGCATGCGTCCAAAACGTCAGGACTGTTTGTTTTATACATATCACACTTATGATTAAGCTGAAACTCATCAGGTGAATCAGTCTCAAGAAAATTATCAAGTGATTGAACCAGATCAACAGAGCAGCAGTTACCGATGTCGTGGAATTCATTAACATTAGAAACATCAAGAGTCGCATTAGAAAAGGTATCGAAAAGATGACCATTTGAAAGATCAATAGGACCCATGCTACTTCCGTTAATCGAAGTGTCAACATTGTCAGAAGCAGTCAAAACATTGTTACTCTTTTCAAAATTCGGTCGTGAAGCAATGTCCTCAGTGAATCCAAATAATCTAAGAGTTGTAGAAAACTTTTCAAATTGTTTACTAATTGAAGGGCAGAGTTTCTGAATATAAAGAGCTTCTTTTATTTTAAGTCGAAGAGGATCGTATTCTTTAACAACAATATTTGAATTAGCAACGAGAACTTCACGTGTGAGTTTTCGATGATGTATTGTTTCAAAATGCTATCGAATACTGCCGGATTGCAGATGCATTGTTAACCTACGAGACAGTTTAGTTCTGGTATGACCAATATATTGTTCCACCTTACTATGTGGCAACGGACATTTAAATTGGTATACCAAGTTGGTTTGCTGTAGGATATCATCTTTTTTCCGGGTTCTATTGTTGGCAATTACAAGGTTAAAAAGTTTGAGGTTTTTATAGTAAATATATAACTTCAACACGTTATTATTAGGATGTATAACTGAAACTTCTTTACTGATAATTCTACGTAAAACAGATTTTCCCGTGTGTAGATCATCTTCACGAAGATCGGAATCGAAGGTAGAGTCAAATCCAACTAATTCGACGGGATGATAGGCGCAACTATCTCTCCGTTCTTCCTCATTGTTCAATATTTTGGGCTCTTGAAATTTAGAGTCACAATTACTACATTTTTCCACTTTTTCTTTTTGTGGAACAAGTTCAGGACTTATTTCAGTTTCTTGAGTCTCAGAGTCGAGAACAGCCTCTTGAGACTCAGATTCGAGAACAGCTTCCTGAGACCTAGAGTCGAGAACAGCTTCTTGAGACTTAGAGTCGAGAACAGCCTCCTGAGGAAGAACGGAGAGATAGTTGCGCCTATCATCCCGTCGAATTAGTTGGATTTGACTCTACCTTCGATTCCGATCTTCGTGAAGATGATCTACACACGGGAAAAGTTGAAGACATGGATGTCTTAAAAAAATGTAAAAACGAGTGCGACAAGCGACCTGGGGAGGAGGAGTTGATTGATGACAGGGCCGGACTTGTAACTACACCTCTTGAGTGCGACATGGAACCTGGATATTTGGACGTTGCTGTTCGTTCCGATTTTTCAGAGATGCGCACCTGTATGCCCGTGACTGTCGGCGAAAGCACGTGTGATCCAGGCGTATTTAACCACCTGCTTGGTAATGTAAATATTACAACTAGAAAACGACGTTGACTGTATATTACTTTGGTTTTTCCAGTCGATATCCTAAACGTTTACGTGTCTATATATGGATATTTTTAAAAATTCGAGTCAATTTTATTTCGGACTAGTTTTAATGGTTTGTTGGTTTTAAATATTTCATTTGGTTTATCTCATCTTTTGTTCTTATTTGTTTTCAATGCTCCATTTCAATAATCAATGCTTTATATTAAAATCCAATGCTTTATACCATTATTTAAGGTGTCATACTAATATCCAATGTTTCATATTTCAACGTTTCGAATCACTCCATATCATTATTCAATATTTTATACCAATATTAAACGTTTCGTATCAACATACAATAGTTCATATCAATACTTAATTTATTCTTATATGTTTTAACTCATATTTATGAAATTAAATTAGGGGCTCTGAAGATGGATACGTCCGAAACTGGCCAGTTAGCCCAATTTAATAAAAGTTTTAAATCTCTTTTTAGTCGTATTCCTAATAATAAAAAAGAAATCGTTATTCTTCAAAACTTTTGTAAGAAGCTTGTTAATGCAGAATGGACTAAAAAGTTCAACGAAACTTGTCTAAAAGAATATATATATATATATATATATATATATATATATATATATATATATATATATATATATATATATATATATATATATATATATATATATATATATATATATATATATATATATATATATATATATATATATATATATATATATATATATATATATATATTATAAATATAATTTGGCGTTATATTTTCTTTAATGCACGCTCCGTTAAATATTACTGCCCATTTGGCGTTAATAAATTTACTTGCCAAATTCTCAACGTTGCGAAACGCGGGAGAAAAATGAATATTATCGGGTTTGTCAGTCATTTTATTTCAGAGGCTGACTGCAGTTTCGGAAAAAATCCATCATCAGAGCCGAAAAATAAAACAAATTAAAACAGAAATCAGAACAGAAAATCAACAAACTGACGCAAGCGAATGAAAATAAACAAACTTCGTATGGTGAATTAGGCGGTTATTGTAAGGTTTATCGACAGTTGACAGTTAATCGACTTTAGTTGGAAAGTCGATTAACCTGCGAAGGAGTCGATTATCCTGCGAAGGAGTCGATTATCCTGCGAAGGAGTCGATTATCCTGCGAAGGAGTCGATTATCCTGCGAAGGAGTCGATTATCCTGCGAAGGAGTCGATTATCCTGCGAAGGAGTCGATTATCCTGCGAAGGAGTCGATTATCCTGCGAAGGAGTCGATTATCCTGCGAAGGAGTCGATTATCCTGCAAGTCGATTATCCTGGGCACGCCCTGCTGTGCATGACAACAAAACGCTTCCGCATGGGTCGATATAGGTATATTAACCTAAGTGACCATTGCTCCTATTCAACTCTCTGGTGTATTTGCGGGATGGCTGCCTATTCACTTGGTGGTGTTTTTACATAGACTATATGCTAAACACTTCTATATCAGCACTGTACTGCAGTATCAATATTTAAGACATATTAGAAATTTTTCTGAATTATTTAAAAATATATTTAAAATTTTTCTAAATTTTGAATTGAGTTTGAAATTTTTTTTTTAATTCAGTCGCTAGAGTTACGCGCTATAGGCAAGTTCCTGTATACGCCCAGAAGGCACACACACAAAATAACCATTTATCTCATCTACAAAAAAGACAAAAAACATTCTCAGGCTTTACATTTGTTTAGCATAAATACTATAGTTTAAAACGTTGGTCCTGATTGTTTGACATTCTCTGATGCGGCCCACGTTTTCAGTTATAGAATTGTACTATCGTACTGATAGTTTTTATTATGTATGCTAGCTGGCAACCCGGGTACTTTTTTGTTTTTTTTTTATGTATACGTTTATGCAAATAGCCTGGTCAGTTTAGAATTAAAATTAAAAACACACATGTTGCCTGGCCATTTTAGAATCAGTTGAAATGAGGCAATTGAGATTATTTTCTAAATATTTATTGACATCAAATTGAATGTTATTGCTGAGCGTAATGGATGGTCAACCTAATAAATTAAATGAATAAAAAGTTACCGTTCACTAAACCTCTGTGTAATAAAATAAAATTAGTTAAAACAAAAATATTCAATCACACTCTAATGTAATGCCTTATAGTGAACAATGTTTTTAATTTTCTATTGTGAATAAATAGATAATGCATAAAAACAAATATACTTTAAATATATGTCAGACATGAACAAACTAACAAAATCTAGTAAAACGCAAACAGGCAAACAAACTAAGACGTTTAACAAAACAAAAAACTAGTTTCTTTGTTATAGAGTCGCAACATCCAACAGTCCCTGAAGTGAAATGAACACGCCTTTACTCCGCTAATATTGTACCTTGAGGTAACTTGTAAAAGGAAAATGAATCGATCAAAAATTCCTTCATAGACAATAAAAATATTCATGTAAACCACAACAGTTTAAAAATAATAAAACGGCGACCACTACGTCAAAAATAACCAAGAAATAAGACTTGGAAGAGGTACTAGTTTTCTGTATAACTCATTAATTTCCACAGTTTTCCAAGTGTTTTGCCATTCTTTTAGAATCTTTGATTTGATTATTTTCTTGTATTCTGGATTTTCAATGGTAACATCTATATGGATTTCGGTGTAAGTGGTTGCCGTTTTGGCAAGAACGTCACCAGTTTCATTACCCTGCACGCCAATGTGGCTTAGAATCCAGACCAACTTGCATACAACGTTCCTATTTTTGAAAAGATTAGTTGTAATTTGTACGACAGATTGTTGGTAGTGAGATTTTGCAAAATTGTGACAAATCTCTAATGCTTTGACGGCACTTAAAGAATTTGTAAAAATTACAAGATTTTGTAGTGGATCAGATTCTAATGCATTTGATGAAAGTAGATGATTTCCATATAGATTAGGAGCTATTTTGATTGCTTCTATTTCTGCAGCAAAAATTGAAATGTGGTCCGATGTTCTTCTGGACATTTTGAGACCGGTCGATGGAGCATACACACCAATGTAAAAGTTACAGCATAAAGAAAACAAAGAAAAGTACTACAGTTAATAGTAGCCTATGCACTATGAATATTCAGTTGTTAATCAATATGAATAATTATAGAGCGCCTCCGGTCATTTCCTTTGTGTGCCTTGTGGGCATCTGCAGAAACTTGTCTACGGTCATCTAGCATGTAACTCTAGCGACAGAATTATTAGTCAATAAAAATTACCAACTTTGAATTAAAAATTCAGAAATTGTTTAAATTAATTTAAGATAATAATACTGCAATTATGCTGATATAGTAGTACTTAGCATACAGTCTATATGAAAACACCACCAAATGAATAAGAAGCCATCTTTAAATAGACCAGAGACAATGATAACTTCGGTTAATATCCCTATATCGACCCATGCGGATGCGTTTTGTTGTCATGCACAGCAAAGCGTGCGCTGGTTAATCGACTGGCAGGATAATCGACTCCTTCGCAGGATAATCGACTCCTTCGCAGGATAATCGACTCCTTCGCAGGATAATCGACTCCTTCGCAGGATAATCGACTCCTTCGCAGAATAATCGACTCCTTCGCAGAATAATCGACTCCTTCGCAGAATAATCGACTCCTTCGCAGGATAATCGAGTCCTTCGCAGGATAACCGACTTCTTCGCAGGATAACCGACTTCTTCGCAGGATAATCGACTTTTCAATTTAAGTCGATTAACTGTCGATAAAAACACAGTTCCCCGAATTAGGCCAGGTAAAGCATAGGCTATTTTAACTGTGTATTAATACACAAAGTGTGGGGAAATGCCAAAAGCCCGAATTTTGACATTTGCCCGAATCGGGCTAGCCAGTCGGGCAAATAGCGTACGAAATCGGGCAAATGGCGTACGAAGTCGGGCAAATGCCGTAAGAAGTCGGGCAAACGGAGTACGAAGTCGGGCATATGGCGTACGAAGTCGGGCATATGGCGTACGAAGTCGGGCATATGGCGTACGAAGTCGGGCATATGGCGTACGAAGTCGGGCATATATCGTACGAAGTCGGGCAAATGACCTTCAAAGGTCAAGCTAAATAAGTTAGCCGAACAAAACCGCCGTAGTCATACACAACGTCTAGAAGCCGGCGACATTAACGTTGAAGCAACAATGCATCAGTCTACTATAAGCAGAGCTGGCGAACCACACAATGGTGTCTCAGATTTGACCCTCTAATTAAAATGGCATTTGGTTTTGTCGCTAGAGTAACCAAAAACTAAACATTGAATAAAGTTTTCAATATTTATTGGTAAAAAATTACAAAAAACCTTTTAAGTCAAAACAATAATATCAGTGTGTAGAGTATGGACATCAATCTCATTTAGTTCATAGGCATCCATAGCTCCCACACCTTTTCGTCTGTTTTTTTTGCTAGACTCTAGCGACTAAAGTAACAAAATATATACATTGAATCAATTTTTTAATATTTATTGCTAACAATTTTTTAGGTTAACACATTAGCAATTTCGGTGTGTAGAGTATCGACATTAATCTGGTTGAGTTCATAGGCTATCCAATAAATCCCTCACCTTTTCGTCTTTTTCTAAAAAAATTGTTTTTTGTTGCCTCAGCAGCTAGCCAGTTTTTAGGCAATCGGCTTCTATTGGGATATATTGAGCCTTCTGGTGAAGAAGACTAACAATTTTCGTTGCTGTTCAGAGAACTGTGCCAGGCTTCTACGTCATTGTTAGTTTTAATTTCACGTTTAAAAACGCTCCATTCTTGCAGTTTATATTTTCTTTTTATCCAAGTAATTTTTATGTAGTTTGCCAGCTCCTAAAAATGTGGAAGAATTAATAAATACTAATAATATAATGTTTGATTACAAAAATTCACCTTTAAAGATTCCATGGAAATATTTGAATAAATTATATTAAATATTTCTTGGATTTCATTTGAAGGTAGATATGGCAAAGCCATAAACTGCTTGACGAAATCATAAACAGCCAATTTTTAAGTAACCTGGTAAAAAACTTCAAATGAAAATCAAGAAAAAATATTAATCACCAAAAGCTCTGACACTGTAGAAAAGAATCTAAAAAGTCTCTTAGGATCAAGAAGTAGATAATATACATTACAAAACAGAGACAAATAATTTCTCAAAAAATAGATAAAACAGCTTTTATAAATAATTCATAAACTAATCAAATGAATAATTATAATTACTCTAGCGACAGAAACCAAATTGAAAATAACATCGGAGAATAAACTAAAACGATAATTCAACAACGAAGGAAAAAAATACTAAACAGTAACTTAGAAGCTGTTGTATATTTTTCATTCAACTTCATAAGAATTTAGATACGAAACATTTGCCAGTTTCTAATAGGGCCAAAATTGAGACACCATTGTGTGGTTCACAACCTCTGCTTATAATGAACTGATTTTTGGCTTGTATGTACTTCGGGCGTCAATTGCCAGACTTCGTACGGCATTTGCCCGACTTCGTACGCTATTTGCCCGACTTCGTACGCTATTTGCCCGACTTCGTACGCTATTTGCCCGACTTCGTACGCTATTTGCCCGACTGGCATGAGCGATTCGGGCAAATGTGTAGGAGCCACAAAGTGTGTATCTTTAAAAAAATTCGTGCATTTTTAAATTTGAAATTGTGTATTATTAAATATGTTTTATTTTAATACTGTTAATTTTCGATTGCACTTTTAACATTTTAAATCCAATAATAATTACTAATTAGTGCAAAAACATCAATATTACTTGTCTTGCATTTTATTCAAATAACGGTATTCTAAAAATAGATCTATATAGTACCTATTTACTTAAATTCACTTTTTGTTTTTCGACTTCTCGTTAGTCATGAGCGCACTGATCTCTATAATATAACTGGATTGCGCTTAGACCTGCCTGGGAGTCGCCGCTGGTCGCCATTTTGGAACTCTTAGGCCACGCCTACCTACCTGATGCTATTGACGGAATATTTTTTGAAGTGTAAAAATACCGAATTTCGCTGCTAGTAATAGCTTTAATAAACAATATAAGGGAGCAAAACAGTCATTTTATTTGTAAATACGTAATTAATGCAGTTTTCTAGCAAAGTTTATTTGCCGCCAGGGCTATATTTAGCAACACTGTCGTAAGGAGTTTGGCTGAGCAGCCTTATTACTGCCTAAATAATTTAATGTGAGCCTCAAACTCATGTTGAAAGGTTTAAAAAATAGTTTTTGTTTAAGTTTTAAGTTCGCAAAGATGAAATGTAGAATTTCTGTCTTTGTTTCTAGCCTCGTTGAATGCTAGGAAAGCAGTAGCACAAAAATTTAAAAAAAAAAAAATTAATTGATACATTTTGAAAAACAATTTAAACAAAAAACATAATATGCAAACAACTATTTAATCGTACAATTTATTTTCACAAAGATATTTCGATTTTAAGATCATCAATCGCAACATCAGTTCAGCCTTGCTAAAGCATCCAAAAAGTGGGTTTGTGGGAATAGAATACGCCTTAGTCGGCCTTAGTTATAGAATGGAGCCGGGCATAGCAAGAACCTTCACATCATATCACATGCAGCCCATTGCTACAAAAACCTCAAGTCATTAGTTTGTATATAAATCAATTAATATTTAAAGAATACAAATAAAATAAAACAACAACGTAATGGCAATTAGCTAACGTGTTTTGCTGCTGTGCACGTTAAATTACCTCAATGCCTGAATCAAATTAAACACCTTTACGAATGATAAAAATTAAATGAAATTTAAATATGTTATAGTTTACATGTAACTTATTTAGCCTAAACTAAATATATTATTCGCTGACCAATTGTTATAGACATAGGTAACACACAAGATACCGTTTACTTTGAACAAATGCTCAAAGAAAATGTGCTTATTGAATTTTTTTATATACACAAGATAACTTCCTACTACATCTCACAAACATTTTGATGTTAAAAATTACTAAATAGATTCAAAACTTTTAGAGTAATACAGTTTCTTGTACAACCTATTCTGCACTTGCTAAACCAAAGCGGGGCGATTTTGTTGTGGTGATCTACAAAGCGTTTCATGATAGTTACCGAATAACTATCATATTGACCGTATTAAAAAAATTTGAAAAATACTGAATAACTAAATAAAATTTGTTATTTTCAAGTAAAATAAATAAATTTAATTAAAATCCCTTAATTATTCGTATATCATGCGACGATCGACGTAAAGACGACGGCTGCATTGGTAATTGAGAGTGGTAAAATGGCGGCAGACTGGCGACAACATTTCTATTGCAATAATGGGCTAAGCGCAATCCAGTTATATTATAGAGATCAGTGGAGCGCACGCATTCGTCTGCACCATATATATAGAATAGATATATCGGAGATGAGCAGGTTTTGAGCGAGATGCCAAGATGGCCTCCGAAAAAACGATTTAGAGTCTTTTTGGTTACATGAATATTCATTATTTGTATTAATCTATTTTTGGTTCCTTTGTTGTTTGGTTCCTTTCGCGCCGTTTCAAGTTCTATTTTTGTTTCGTCTGTTCTGTTCTTTCACTTTCGAATCTTCTATAAAAATATAAAATGCCTCACTCTTGTAGTGTTAAAAACTGCACTAATACCTGGACAATTAATTCCGATTGTTCTTTCCATCGGCAAGTAATCTACCAGTTCAATTGCAGTAGTCATTTATTAATTGCACTTTGTTGTGTTACATTTATAAATTACATGAAAAATAGATTATAAAATAAGTTTTAACGTTGCTATTTTAGCTTTCCAAAGTTTAATATTAAAAGGAATAAATGGATAGCGGCAGTTCGCATCTTAAATGGAGATCCATTATGGGAACCTGTTTCTACTTCGAGGATTTGCAGCAGGCATTTTGATGCAAAATGTATTTATAACTTTGGCTTTAAAAATGGATTGCATAACGAAGCTGTGCCATGTGGAGACATGCCAGTAATTAATGTTTTGATATACATTTGACTAACTAACATTTTGTCATATTTATTAAATTGTCATTCTATTCAATTGTCCATCTTTATTTAGTAACTTTGTTTAAATTGTTTTAATAAGTTATCTGTTGACACAAATTCAATTCAATAGTGACTAAAGCAATTTGTATTGTTAATGTATTTTAGCATTAGTTAATTATAACATATACATGTATAAACATATACTAAAACAGAACAATTCTCAATATTTCTTATGTTACAAGCTCTCCAAAAGCCTGTCATTAGAAAGCCATATTCCCATCGGAGAAGGATCTACTTTAGCAGCAGGAGTTGCAAACGACCCTGTCGTGGTAATATACATATATTTATAAATTACAACGCCCCCCCAAGATTTTTTCCACCAAATAAAAAAATTTCTTTATTAGTTCATTTATTTAAATTAGTTATTTTATTTAACGTATTATATTTTATACATTTTTAATGGGGAAACGTAGGTTTGTGGACAATTGCGACTTTATCGACTCGACTATATATATATATATATATATATATATATATATATATATATATATATATATATATATATATATATATATATATATATATATATATATATATATATATATATATATATATATATATATATATATATATATATATATATATATATATATATATATATATATATATATATATATATATATATATATATATATATATATATATATATATCCATATTAATAACTCAACACATTTTCAAGATAACTATTTAAAAATATTGAAAAAAGTACTTTAACATTTCAAATAATATCTTTGCTTTCATTAAAGGAAAGTCGTTATTCAGGCGAAACCGTTGAACCGTCACATTCATTGAAAGTTCGTATCCTATAAAAATTTAGTTGATAATATTACATGTTAATATAAATGTATAGTTATAGTTTTGTTTTATATTTCATTAAGTTTCTGTAATATGAATCTACACAATATGATTTGAGAAATGGCTAAATGTAATATTTCATTCAATAAAAAAACTTAAAAACTCTTAAAGGTTACTTTGCCAACAACAAATCCTACTTTTTCATCAACTCCCAGACGGAGAAGAATCATAGTGGTAATTTAATAAAACTTTTGTATTCTGTTTTCATGTTGACATTTTCTAAAATAAATTTATAACCATTCAAATTGACTTAAATAACAAGCTTCCCAAATGCCTGCCAGTCAAAAGCATAGTTTGTGCTTCAGAAGCTTCACCATCAGCAGCAACAACTGTGGCTAAGCCTGTTATGGTATAAATATGAATATATTATTTAATTATAAAATCTCAAAAAGTATACAATAAACTTAATCTATTGAAGGTTCGTAAAGTTTTTTCACACGAAAGTCCAAGTGATATCGTCGAACAGGTAAATTTATTGAAAGTGTGTATTCAACAGAATTTGATGTAAAATTAAATTTTATAATGAATCTAATAATAAACAACATATTTTCAATAAGTTGAACTTATTTTTTCTATGATTAATTTAAAAATTAATACAAAATTCTGAAGGATTCCCTGGCACCACCAACAATGAGTCCGATTTCGTCATCAACTCCTATAAGGAAAAGAATAAAGCTAGTTAGTTGGATTAACAATAAATATTGTTGTTTTTTAATTTGATTTATTTTTTATTAAAAGTTTATCAAAAATTGTTAACTATAGGTTTTCTATAATGTTATTCAGGAGCACAGATACTCCCTTACACCAACAATCCTGTCAAAGAAGTATGACAGGTGTATGATCCGGAATGAAAACCTGAAAAAAAATAAAAGGATCACTGGCACGTGAAAAAAGATTAAAAGTCAAATGTTCTAATTATATGGAAGAGTTGAAAAAAATGAATCTAATAAATGAAGAATTATAGTACAAGTTATCGTTTTATGATGGTAATGTTATATTTTAGATTTGCAAAATTTGAGATGCTTATAGAAAATGTATTATTTACAGAGAAATTCCCAGAGCTTTTCAAGGGAGGCAAGCCATTTAGTGAAAAACAAAAAACATTTGCTCTTACCCTTCATCTATATGGACCAAAAGCTTATGAATACCTCAGAGGTATGGGCTTTAGGTTGCCCAATGAAAGAACTTTGAGAAAGTGAATATTTTTTTGTCAACTAAGTGATTTTTACAGCTTCCGTAATAAAGTAAAATTTACATTACTCGAAATTAGATCTGATGTATATCTTAACTAAATGGATCTTAAATTATTTAAACTAACAACTAATTCTGTTAAAATCTCAACAATAACTTTAAAAGAAATTATTTCTCAGGTGGTTGGTAAACATTGATGGTTCACCTGGCATCAGTTCTCAAATTCTTGAAATCCTTAGAAAAAAAAGACAAGAAGAACCTTACACATATGCGAGATGTAATTTAATGATTGATGCTATGTCTATAAAGCATCACTTACAAAATATTAGACAAAGTACCTCTAAATCAGGTATTTATATTTTATTAATGTGTAATTCCTACATTTAAAGTTTTAATTTTTATATATATATATACCATATAATTTATATATATATATATATATATATATATATGTACAGTCGATTCCTTTGAATTAGGCCACCGGTTAATTGGGGCGGCCGCTTATTTGGGCCAAATCTCATAGAACAGAAACCAGCAATATCCATTGCTTAATTGTATGTGAAATTTGGTGAAATGGGGAAGCCGCATAATTGGGCTAAAGTATATATATATATATTAAAAAAATACTTGATTAAGTTACTATACGGTTGTAACTATCAGTTCTTCGTTTCGTATCTACGGTCTACTAGGCTGCCTCGCTAAAAGCCTTCCTAAACAACAGGCGGGCCAATATATCTATTCTATATATATGGTCTGCACTGCATCGTTCGTCATCGTCTACTGCGTAATCAGGGACGTAAATTGGGGGGGGCAGGGGGGGGCATTTGCCCCCCCCTGATTTTCAAAATTTGAATTTTTTTACCTAGAGTTTACTATATATTTATTTAATTTTAACTTTACTTAACCTCGTGATGATTCAATGCGTATTGGAATTCTTTTTGCGTGTGTAGACAATTTTAAATCTTAGCTCGATGCTAGATTTACCAATAACTGCAGAGTAAAAATTTGTGTATCAGTGTTGATCCAAAGATTAGCTGTTTTCTGTGCCAAAATACATTAAGGGAACTCGTGGAATTTTACCCTATTAGTGGTATTAATACAATGTTGATTCCCTCACAGCTGTCTACATCAAAGTTATTATTTATTACACAAAAATAAAACAAAATTATACCCACCCCATTTTGGACATCTTTTTTACAAATTTTTATTTAGGTTACAATCTCTGTTTGTTTGTGTGTGTGTGTCTTTCTCTGTACGCAAATCTTGCAAGTGAAATTTAACCAGCATTTTGACTAGCTAGGAAGTTGAAACTTTCAGCACAGCTTTATATTTGATGAAAATACATGATTCAATTTAAAAAAAAAACTTTGAACATCTTTTGCATTTCTAAATTGAATGTATTTGAAATCAAAGTTTGTGTTGAAAAACTTGTTCTTCCTTTACTTGTTTTACTAATCCTGTACTTGCCCCTGCAATATGATTAAATCATTCATCCCCTTTATACCCAGTGGCGCATGGCGAATATAGAATTTTTTGGTGGTGATTTACTTCAGAAATTTTTTATATTCTCTTCCAAAAAGCTGATAACCGGTAAGGGGTAGTCGTAAGTATTTTTCAAAATTTTTTTCAAAGACTTCTAATTTCTCCTCCCAAAAAAGCTACGGTCGTCTTCTAAAAACAAGGTAATATACCCAAAAAAATTTCAATTGATACTCTGATGGGGGATGCATTTCCCCATCCCTCTCTGCTTGTACCTACGTATTTATATAAATGTAAAAAGTAATGTGTGTGTGAGAGCATTCGTTTATCACATCCAAGCCGCAGGAGCAATTTTAACAACATTTGGCATGCAGGTAACTTCATTGATAAAAAAATTTTGAAAAATTAAAAAAAAATCTGTTATTTCTTTGACGTTTCGCTGGCAAAAACGAAAAAAACTAAGCACAAAAAACCCGGACAACACTGGGTAACCCTGTCAGTAAGCTATATAATGGCGGGAAAATTTTGCCCCCCCCCTGGAAAATGCTGAATTTACGTCCCTGTGCGTAATGCTTATAAGTATTAAATAATTTTATATTTATAAAACTTATGTTTAAAAATAATTATTTATAAATAATTTTACTAACTTTACAACACAAACTAGTAGAAAATTTTATTATGAAGCGTGCTAAAGCATCCCAAAAAATTGACAATTTTTTTGGAAAGAGGACAAAAAGGTACCTTAACTAATATTCGTCAATCATCATTCATCAGTATGAAAAAAATACACATTAGATAATAGAAAAGAGTTTTTCAACTTTTTCTCCTATTAAAGTATGAAATTGTAGAATAATGTTTTTCCTTAGGTTGCTTTAGGAAGTAACCTTTACATTGTAATGATGTAATCCACATTGGGGGATAGTCAATCAGATTCCGTTAGTGTTGAACTGTTCTTAATTGCTAAATGTCACATAATCCACACTGTAAT
Source organism: Erpobdella octoculata (assembly GCA_963978895.1). Lineage (NCBI taxonomy): Eukaryota > Metazoa > Annelida > Clitellata > Hirudinida > Erpobdellidae > Erpobdella > Erpobdella octoculata. The sequence goes on along the minus strand of OZ022238.1, from coordinate 31,219,958 downwards.
CTGTAATCCACACTGGAGAAAAGCACTCAGTTGCACTCAGTTTTAAATTGTACTTAGGTTAGCTAGGTTAGCTGAGCTGGTAGAGCGTTAGCCTTGAATGTGAAAGCTTCACGGTTCGACTCCCACTCACTGCCTAGTAGCCCATGTCAACGGAAAACTTAGCGGGTAAAATCGTTCTCTCCGTGGGGCATGTAAAAGAACAGCGCCTTTGAACAAAGCGGAAAAGGCGCTTAATAAATTATCAAACATATATATATATATATATATATATATATATATATATATATATATATATATATATATATATATATATATATATATATATATATATATATATATACTTAATAAATGCCACATTGAAGATTTGTATTCCAAACTAGAGAAAAGTCATTCAGTTGCAGTCAGTATTGAATTGTCATTAGGTACTTAATAAATGTCACATTGGAGGGTAGTATTCCAAACTGGAGAAAAGATAGGCGTAATGTTGAACCAAAATAACACAAACAACAGAAATGGTTCTCGTCAATGTTCGCAGAAGCAAAGTCAGCAGAAGCTGACAAACTGAAAAAGCCAAAACAAAAGGATTCTGAGAAAATTGGTTTTTAAGCAGTCTGTTTATTGAATTTTACACTTTGAATTTAATGGTACTTTTCAAATTGTGTTTTAAGAAGTGCTGTTCTAAATGACGACTTCAGAGCATTGTTGAAAAAACACTTTTTTAATTTGACATATTGTTAATGGCATTCTTAGTGCAAGACTCTTGTTTTGTTTTAGATAAAATAAAATAAATAAAAAAATAAAAAAAAAAATTATAAAATACATTTCAATACGATCAGTACATTTCAATGTAATACAATTTAGGTACTGAGTAAAAAGTTGTTAAATGTTAATATAGCGGATTCTAGCCTACAAAACAGGGTCAGGGGTCACCCGTGTGTATATACTATTATAGACTACTAATCTACTCAGTCTGTCAAAAGAATTATTATTCAGTAATATAATTTTCAGCAAAACAACAAAGTGCAACATTTGAAATGCAGAGGCCCATCATAATTGTTTTGATATATTAGCTATAATTTGATATTTTTTAAATTTTTGTTGAAGGTGGAAAATAGTGGTTCAAGTCTTCAAGTATCCAAAAATGGGCTCCATTTACACCCAAATGCTACCAAAAAGTGTAGCAGCTGCTCCCCCAGACCCCCTAATCGTGGGTGGCTCGCTTCCCTCACTTCGTCCACGTTGTGGGGTTACACACAAAAACTGTGTATTATTAAATATTCCTTAGAATAGCCTATGAGGTAAAGAAAGTAAGTATGATGGTATGGTAAGGTGAAAACAATTATAAATAAGATAGAATTATATTAATAGTTGATGAATTATTATTAGGGTAAAAAATAAAGTATTAAAGTGAATATAGAAATAGTAACTATTACAAAGATATATGTACAGTGCATGGAAAACAAAATAGACATCGATTATGATTAAAAAGATAAAATGTAAGACAGATAATTATTAATAGGATATAACATAAAATTATTAAAGTCGGAAAACGAATGTTAACTATTACAAGGATATAGAAAAATAGCGTAGTAAAAGAAGAAAATAAAGCTGATCTTCTTATCGCAGAGGCTGTCTCGGATTTCCCAGTGCAGCAGTTGAAAAAATGTTCGATTTCTCAAAGAAAAGCCAAGCTTGATTTTATGCAATTTTCGTCAGAAAATCGTCGTTTTTGGTTTAACTTTTTTATTTGTTGAACCGAAAAAACACAAATACCATTCGATTCCATTTTTTAAACCCCGCTACCGTTTCCTTCCCCGCTTACTCTTACGCTCCCGATTGCTTTCCCGCTATCGCTCGCTTTTCCGCTCCTGGTCACTTTTTCGCTCTCTTGCTCTCTTGTTCTCCTTTTTCTGGTCGTTTTCTCGTTCACTCTCCACACGATTTTGGTTGCCACCATGACCTCTAAAACTAAGAATTTCTGCTCCAAGAAATATGGTCGAAACCGTAATAAACTGTTTTAGATATGGAGCGGGTTACGCAACTCGTACTTCTAAGACAAACTATTATTTTTCAAGTTTTAATTTCAATAATTTAAATTTTTAATTTATTCTCCTAAATTGTCTATTTCTATTCGAAATGTGTTTAATTTTTATTTTCTTTATTCCTACTATTCACTTCTATCGCTGTTGACAAATAGATCTTCATCGGGAACTACAGTAGCCTTGGGAGCAACTCTTAAATGTTCTAAAGTGCTATAATTTTTGTTTTTTTTTAGTTATTTATGTTGTAATTAGACTTTATTTATGTTTTAAACATCATTTACGTTAAAACCCGGTCATTTCTCATCGGCCGATGACGCTATACTAGAATGAACTTTACCCTTTATTAATTTTATTTTTTTACACTATATGGTATATTCAAACTTAAAATTTGTACCTTTATTTAAAAATATTAATAAAATTAAAAAAAATTATTTTGAAATGTTTATGCTACTACCTAGGATAGGGTTTAGGGGTAGGGATAGGGTTAGGGTTCGGGCATGGACGTCTATATAATAGCAACTGGACAATGAGCCAAATCATTTTGAGCTGTTGTGTTGTGCCCAACTGGGTACCATATCTATTTAGCTGTTCGTATTCGATTAGTTCAGTCTGCGTTTTGTTTTATAGTTAAAAAGCGTGTACTGGGTAGTTTTATCTATGATAACATTGATATATTTAATAATATTCATCGTTTAAATTACGCATTAGTGACTGCGCTCAACACTTGTTTATTTAAATTTAGCTATTTTTAGCTGATAATCGAGTCCACGAGTTTTCACAGGCTGAGTCGCGACAAGCGTTTCTTAATTTTTTTAGCTAAATAGGTTGGTTAATTGATGGATAATAAAGGCACCCTAATTTGAAAAGTTTTTGCTTATTATTTTAAGCGTTTTAATGAGAGCAATAATGTACAGGTACAGAACAGTGCGGTTGCGTCAATTAAAAAGCGCAAAAACGTATTTATTTAAGCGAAATACTAGTCCTTTACATAGACATCACTTTTGCTTTTTTCTCTTAAAAATATTATTTTCAATTTATATTTGTAGGACATCAAGTACGTTATCGAAAGTTTGAATAGATTGACGTTTGGAAACAGTTGGGATTGCTAATATTTTGAACAATTGGATTTATTTCTGAGTTATAAAAGTTATTGCTGGAAATGCCGCAAAAGTGCCAGGCGTATGGTTGCAAAACAAACTACAAAAATAATCCGGGGCCATCGGCAGGCGAAATTAAACCAACAATGCATAGTGCTCCTGTAAATGACAATATACTTCTACAAAAATGGATTGAAGCAAATCCTCGAAAAGACTGGAAACCAAGTGCTAGTTCAAAAGTTTGCTCAATTCATTTCAATGACGAAGACTTTGAATCCAGCTGTGTCGATACAAATCACTCAAATCAGCACCGTAGAAGGCGAAAAAAACTAAAATTAGTCCGGACAGCCTTTTCAACGTCGTCTGAAAAAAGGTGCAGTACCTAGTATTTTTCCCGCTGCTCCAGAATACTGCTCAACACGGAGAGTACCGTCAAGATCTACTGGTTGTGCTATAGTTTCAAGTCGCAACGAGTACAAAGTAAAAAGAAATATTGAGATGGAAATGAATTTCTTCGATAATGATTGTTTAGCAAATCAAACACCAGAAGTTTTGGCAGAACGACTGAAAAATGAAGCGACACTGCCAACAAACTTGACTATTACCACAATTGATGGCGTTTTGTTAATTTATTGCTTAAAAGTAGAAGCTGGTAAAGCTAAAGTGGCTAGTTGCGTCTCGGTGGCAGAATATCTGTCAACAGTTGTCAGTGTGGATGATGTACCTGTTCCAGCCGACACATTCAAAGATTTTGTTGACAAACGGATTGTTACGACAATGACTCAACTTATTAATTTGGCAGCGCGAATGAAGACTTGGTCAGAAAATTCAAAAACGATAACCTGGCAGTCATTCAAAAAAATGGCTGTTAGCATTTTAAAAGAAGGACTAAACATTCTAACAGAATTCAGCCCAGAAAGTGAATAACAGCACAATCTTGAATTTGTTATAGAACGAGCCAAACTGCTGACGAGAAGCAAGTTTCATTGTCATTACTCACCTGCGCTCACAATCATGTCATATATGATTCATGCAACAAGTCCAGCAGCTTATGACACCTTAAGAGAATCGAGCTGTTTAACTATTCCATCGACCAGCACTTTGAAAAAGATCAGCAAACGTGTTGATGAAAATTATGGGCTCGATAATTTATCATATCTACATCTGAGAATTTCTAAGTTGAATGAATATGAACGAAATATGTTGCTGATCATAGATGAAATCTATGTTGCAAAGTGACTAGAGTTTAGTGGAGGGAATGTGATTGGATTAGATTAGATGATGATGGAAATGTGGCATCAACATTGCTGTGCTTTATGATCAAGTCATTGGCTAGTAAATATAAAGATATTGTTGCAGTTTTTCCAATCCACAAATTGTCTGCAGAAAAACTGAATATTTGTTATCGAAAAGTAATTTCGATGCTTCGTGACCTGCCAATTAATGTTACAGCAATCTCAGTTAACAATGCAGCAACAAACAGGAAATTTCTTTCTGATTATTTGTGTAATAGTAATATAAAGACACATATAATTGATTAAATCACCAGTCAGCCTATATACTTAATAATCGATCCAACCCACAAACAACTTAAAAAATCTGTACAATAACTTTCAGACTCGAAAAGTTTTTGGATGTCCTTTTATGGATCAAGACCTGCCTGAGGGATGTACAGCTAAATTTGCTGATATTGTTGATTTATGTAACCTATAATGTTCAATGGGTCTCAAAAAAGCACATCGACTAACGCCCCAAAAGTATAGAAAAAACTTCTGTAAAGTTGGCAATTTCCTTGTTTTGTTATTCTACCCGTGATGCGCTTCTTCATTACGCTCAGCATGAAAACAAGCCATGGCATGGTACAGCAGCATTCATCACACTTGTCATAAAAATGTGGAATGTCATGAATGTCAAAACGTCTTCAAAGGGCAAGAACAAACTTGACGTTACGATGGATCCGGTGAGATCATCAGCAGACTGGAAGTTGCATTTCCTTGATGAATGTTCTAATTTTATGAAGAGATGGAGAGAGTCCAAAAATCCTGGTTTGAGTAAAGAAACGTTTTTTGCCATGCAGCACACCTGCAAAGCACTGACAGAATGTGCTCGTTACTTGCTGGATCGTCGAGCGTTCAACTACGTTTTTCTCGGGCATCTACAGTCTGATGGCATCGAACCACGTTTTGGTTGGCTTCGCCAGCTTTCTGGTGCTTGCAATTTAATACTGTAAAGCAGGTCCTTGACAGCAGCAGGAAGATTCGGGCTATGTCATTGCTGAAGTTCTCTGGACTGACTTTGGCTGATATAGACAATGCCGGAAAAGGACCTAATGTTAAACAAGCTCAATCATCTCTCTGTGACCTTGCTGATTCAGTTGCTAAGTCATTGCCAAACACCACACAACCGTCATCAAATGACTTGAATATCATATTTTATGTCAGCGGCTATATTGCAAAATCAATCATTAATTCAAAAAAATGCAAGTCTTGTCAAGAAGTCCTTGTCAGTCCTGAGCCCCTGGAACCATTGCAGTTTGAAGGTAGTGGTGATTACACTGCTTCAGCATTTTTTGACTCTATAAACCCGACCATCAGAGAACGCTTTCACTTTATCCATACACTGCTGGAAAGGCATCACGAGAACTGGCAAAAATATATCTGTCATCTTCGAGTCACAGAGAACATTTCAACAAAATAATTGATTGCATGCCTTTGAATCTTGACTCAGAGCTGGTAACATACGATTGTTACCGTTTTAATTATCACAATGTTAAGAAATTGATTGTGCAGCGTTTCTTCAACTGTCTGGCAAAAAATTTGGCAAAAGAAATGACTGATAAATCGCTTCAGGCTGGGCAATTTGTATCAACACAAAAGCAAAAAATTAAGAAACTTCAGAGTCTGAGGAATTATTATTTACGTCTGAGATGAAGGTAATGTAATGTAAATGTAAATTTAATTAAGGTGTAACAACAAAAATTTTTAATAACTTTGACTTTTTTACTAACAACTATAATTGTTATAATTTTAAATTCTTACATTTACTTTGTCTTTATTTTTATTATTTTTATGATTTTTGGTTCAATAAAATATATGTGCTTTATCTCAAAACAGCCTTGGGTTTTTCACTCCATATAGTTTATCTATAAATCAAACTTATAATGCGTATGTGAAGCATTGAGCAGCAATGGGACCAACTGGGTACAAGGCTATTATTGGCTGATCATCTAGGTGCTATTATATAGACGTCCATGGTTCGGGTTAGAGCTAGGGTAAGGGTTAGTAGCAATTTTACCGATTGCAATCACGTCGAACCGCCGAGGCAATAGCAGCGACCATATTGCTGCGGCCGAAAGTTATGTCAGTGAAGGCGATTTCCTGAGAGTGATAGTCTTGACACTTAATTTATTGTCCACAAATAAAATTAAAAATCTTATTTAGTCAAAGCGTCTAGCTAGATATTTTACAAAATATATAACATAACAATGCAATTATAATTGCGTTTGCAATTGCAGTTGTTATGAAGAGTATGCTTACATGTGGTTGTATTGTGCGCACATTTTGTCTTTTGAAGTTGATGAGCCTGGATCTGCAGAGGAAGTTAATTGGCTTTATTCATGGACGTCTATATAATAGCATTAGATACTATTATATAGAGGTCCATGCTTTATTGTAACTTACTTAGGAAGTAAGTAAATCTTATGCATAATTTCTAAATCTAATCTCTTTGAAGTTGATTAATCTTATTCCTAACTCATAAAAATTGAGTATCTTGTAAATAAATTGTTTATATTATAATAATGCCATAAATTATTCAGAGATAAGTTTTTACATGATTCATTTACTAATTTTTTAAAGAGCCAAAGCTAAAGATGAAAACTCCTAAAGACCATGTACTTCAATAACTAACTACTCAACTCAAAATCTCCAGATTTATTTTTTGCTAGATTATATCAGAAAAAGTCAAAGTAAATTCCAAGATTTTAATCAACCACATTGATGTTGAAACAACTAACTGAATACAAATTTTTTGTTCATGTTTGACTTTGTTTTTAACTTTTCATAACTTTTTGTTAGTTTTTTATGGTTTTTGTCACTGAAAAAGTAATAAAAATTTGAATAACCAATTGAAAATTGGTTAGATCCAGTAAATATACTTTGTGAATCATAAGCCAGGCACAAATGCAGAAGATAATAAAAATTGTGTGTGTCGTATAGTCTGTCAATTTTTATATTTTATAATAAACAGAGTAGGGGAGAGTAGTACTGAATGGCCACACAATTTTATACTTTTATTCAAATCAATCAGACAAAAAAACTATAAGTGATAGAATTAAAATTTTTTCAGATAATGAAAGCAAAAACATTTCAATAGTAGAAACCGCTCATTAAAATTTTTCAAATTATAACAATTTTATAAAAAACGATAAATAACGCAACCTTTCCTAAAATTACATACATACAAACATACATACATACATACATACATACATACATACATACATACATACATAATACTACCAGTACAACCTGGTAGTACTGAATGGCCACCCCCTAGTACTGAATGGCCACTCATGCGATTTTTATTATAGAAGACACAATTCTCATCAAATGGTAAGCCAAAATGTTTTATTTCACAGACAAGTCTTTATAATGTTAATTAAAAAAATCATAAAAGCATTTTGTCATTTTATTAAAAAGTTGTAGCCTACAATCCAATACTATATGATGAAAAGTAAAAAGAAAATTTGATATGCTCATTTCTTCTCATGGATATTTTAAGGATATTTGAAGGATTGGATCTCCTAGTTTCACAACAATTTGATCTAAATCTGCCTCACAAATACCTTTATCCCTAGACTAAAATTTGGCCTTTTCGGTGTCTTTATCTTTGTACAAAAACTTCAACAAATAAGCAGAAACTTTATCGCCTTTGACTTCCATGAGTTTGCCTACATAATAGGTGTTGTGTCTTTCAGAAAACTTTATTCTTTCTAAACACAATATAAATAACAAGAAACATGTAATATTAATACCGCGCAACTCGCAAAACACTAAACAGAACTTTCTCGCAACAACTCGGTAGCTAGCTAGGAAGGCGCACCTGACTACACCTGGAGTGTCTCGTCACAACACCTTCCCACAAGCTTTTGAGTCTTTTCAAAAGCGAAAACTAAATGTAAAAATGTCTTCTAACGAAAGAAAAAAAAATCGTGTCAAAATCTTAAATTCTTCAACCGCAGGCGCTCCGAACGTCGTGGTCCGGTTTCAACTGAAGTATTCGCTTGCGTTGCTGATCTTGTCAGATCCGTCGGTAGAATTTCTCCTGGTACGGCTGTCGCACTGGATGGAGAACTCATTGGCAAACTGGTCGCTTGATTTCCTGTTGACACGGTTGCCGGACTTTTCGTCATGATTGGACTCTTCGTTGACGTGGTCGCTGGACTCCTCGTTGACGTGGTCGCTGGACTCTTCGTTGATGTGGTCGTTGGACTCTTCGTTGACGTTGTCGCTGGTCTCCTCGTTGACGTGGTGTCAAATGCGTCGTCTCCAAGACTCGATGATGTGGAGTAACGTGTAACATAACGTGGGCGGAGTTGTTCCACATGGCGTTTCCAAATCGACCCATTTGAGCACAATCGTACTTGGATGTTTCGTGCTCCCAATATTTTGTTGACGATTGCAGGAATCCATCTTGGTTGTTTACCCTGTCTGGGACCACAGTGTAGAGCGTAACAAAAATCTCCAATTTTGTACTTGTGTTGTATTTGGAAAGATTCTTTGTTTGTTCTTTGATTTCGTTTATCCTGCATCTCTCGAACAAGGCAAGGAGGACATGGCAAAAGAGAATCTAATTTGCTTCTGATTTGTCGTCCATTCAAGAGTTCACTTGGGGAAAATCCAGATTCCAAGGGCGTTCTCCGATATTGCAAAAGAAACTCTTGCAAAGCTCTTCGGAGAGGATGTGCAGACTTCGTGAGTGATTTTTTAAAAGTTTGTATCAATCGCTCAGCTGCCCCGTTGGTTGCAGGATGATAAGGAGCTCCAGAAAGATGAATGATGCCTCTTTCTTTGCACCAATTCTGAAATTCTTCAGTAGTAAAGGTTGGAGCATTATCAGTCACCAAAGTGTGTGGGAAACCAAAATGTGCGAAATCTTCATCCAAAAACTGAGTTGTTGTTTTTGCTGTTATGGAACTTGTCGGATGTATACACGGGTATTTCGAATAGGCATCTACTATAACCAGCCAATTGGTTCCAAAAAAATTTATGGCGTGATCTAGATGCACTCTGTCCCAAGGCTTTTCAGGAATCATCCACGGGTGATTCATCATCTTTGGTGGCTTGTTTTGCTGTTCAGCACAAGAACTACATGAACGACTTAAATTTTCAATATCGTTGTCAATTCGAGGCCAATAAACTATAGTTCTTGCTAAACGCTTCATTCTTTGCATTCCGAAATGTCCTGTATGTAATAATTCTAAAATCTTGCCGCGTAATTTCTTTGGTATCACGATTCTTGCTCCAAAGAGTAGACAACCACTTTCTGTTGAAAGAGAATCAGAAAGTTTCTCATACAGTTTTAATTCCGGTTGCATGATTCTGTGAGGCCAGCCGTCTCTCACAAATCGTATCACTGTAGAGATAACAGGATCTTTACTTGACTCTTTTGATAACAGTCTGGAATCGGACATTTGTTGGCTGATTGTGTTAATAACGCAAACTGTTGAAACATCTGCATCTTCTTCTGTCGAGTCAAATTCTTCGTCTTCGCACGCTGGTAGGCGACTGAGAGCGTCTGCATTTCCGTGTTCTCCGGTTTTTCGATATTCAATTGAGTAGTTGTACTGGCTCAATGTCAGGGCCCATCTTGCTAGACGATTTGCTGCCAGGACCGGAGTTCTTTTTGACGGACCAAACAATGCGAGGAGTGGTTTATGATCTGTCACCAGGATGAATCTACGCCCGTACAAGAATTGATCAAATTTCTGCAGACCAAAAATGATAGAAAGTGCTTCTTTTTGAATCTGGCTGTAGCGTCGTTGTGTGTCTGTCAATGTTTTAGACACGTTGTAAAGAGGACGTTCAGAACCATCGTCATATCTGTGGAACAGCACTGCTCCAATTCCTACTTCCGACGCATCGCATGACATTCCTAAGGGAGCCGTAGGATCGAAATGAGCTAGACTAACTTCATTCGTAAGAATATCTTTAAGATGTTGGAACACTGCATTTTCCTTGACGCCCCATTGCCATGGTGTGTTTTTCTTTGTGAGACGAGTTAACGGTTCGGTTAAAGTCGAAAGGTTCTTGATGAACTTTCCGTAGAACTGTACCGATCCCAGAAACGATCGCAGAGAAGAAACGTTTGTTGGCGGTGGCATCTTCGTCACTGCATCTACTCGTTTTCCTTTTTCCATGCCGTTTCTGGTGAGTCGATGTCCCAAGTATTCCACTGACGGTTGAGCAAAAACGCATTTCCTTTGATTGCACTTTAAACCTCTTTCTTGTAAACGTTGAAGAAGATTCCGTAGGTTTCTCAGATGCTCGTCAGCTGTGGTTCCAGTCACTAGAATGTCATCTAAGTACACCGCTACTCCTGGTAGATCACACGTTAATTTGTCCATTATTTCTTGAAAATAACCTGGAGCTGAAGTGATGCCAAAAGGTAGACGTGTTTGTAGAAGTACATCTTTGTGCGTGCTCAACGCTAGTCTTCTTTGACTTTCTGGTGCCAGTTTAATCTGGAGGTATGCATCTGCGAGATCGATTTTACTGAAGCAAAAACTTCCTCCTAGTTTTCTCATCAGATCTTCTGGAAGTGGCATTGGGTAACGACGTGTTTCAAGTTGAGAGTTGATCGTTACCGAGTAGTCTCCACAGATTCTTAGTCCTGCCTTTTTCTGATTCGGTTGAATCCGTTTTCTGACTGGAACTACCGGGGTTCCATAATGATTGAACTGAGCTGGAATCCATATACCTTTTCTAATTCCTGCATCATAGACACTGTTCAATTCTTCCAGGATAGCAAACGGTACTGTCCGGGGCTTGCAGAAAATCGGTTCCGAATCTGGTTTGAACTTTATTTCTAGTTCGACATCTTTAAGACATCCCAGTTGTGGATCGAACAATTCACTGTATTCAGAGCACAAAAGTTGACATTCATTTTGAAGGTGGTTTTCTGTTGTTTCCGTTATAAGTTGAACGGAACTGAAGTTCTTTGACAGCAATGCGGTGACGTCAATCTTCATATCACGTATCGCCTCAAATCCCAGTAGGTTGAGATCATGTGTTTTTGTGACATTGAACCACACTCTTCTTTGGATGTCTGAGTTTTTCAATTTTACTTCTGTTTCAAATGTGCCCATTGTTGGGATGTCATCTCCCGTTGCTGAACAATATCTTTTATCATTCAGCTGCAACTTCGGTTTCCCCAGTTTGATCCATGCAGCTCGTGAACAAAAGTTGTCTCTGGAACCACTATCAATGAGAAAACTGAAGGGTTGACTGTTGAGAGTCAACTGTTGCAACAAAGGATTTCGTCCTTTCATGGTGAACACGTGTTCTTTCACGAATTCATCTTTTGCAAATACACACTGAACTTGTCTTTTCTTTTTTAGACAAACAGCTTGCAGATGTCCTTTCTTTTGACAGAAATTGCATATGTAGTTTGCAAAACGACATTCTTTAAAAGTGTGGTTGTTCTTACCGCAACGTCGACACTTTTCTTTAGGAACATTTGACGTTTTATCAGTTGCGTGCTGCTGATGATATTCCGTATGTTTCTTCTGCTTTCTTCGATCTACTTTGAATACCTGAGACGTTCTCTCAGGTGATGGGGCTTTTTCGCAAACGGTTTCTTTTGCAACTTGAGCTGCATCTTCGGTTTCGCATGCTATCTCTATTGCTCTTGCAAAAGATAACTCATCGTCATTTATGCGGAACAGAGCTCGGAGGACTGCTTCATTGTTGACGGAACAGATAAATCTGGTCCTCATTGCTTCGTCTTGTGGATTCTCGATAGAAGCAAAATCACAAGTTGTCGCTGCTTGACGAATTCTTGCCGCCAACTGGTTGATGGTTTCACCTGGTTCTCGTTTCATTGCGGTCCAGAATTTGTACCTTTCTCGGACGACAAACTTTGATGGGTTAAACTGATTTCCCATAAACATTTCGATTTCTTGTATCGTTAAGTCATTCGCTTTCTTTGGCGGTGTTTGCTGACTTGCTAACGTATCAAGAAACTTGTATGTTGACGAAGTTTGATTAGTCAAGAAAACTTGAGGTATTTTTCGACCAGGAACCGAATGAGCACCAGTGAAAGTTTCAAACCTTGCCCAGTAATCTTTCCATAATTCTTTCAAAGGGTCGAAAGCTTCGAAACTGGGAATATTTGTTGCCGATGGTTGTAAACTCAAAATCAACCTCTCCATTTGTTTTATGTGTTCTGCTCGTTCTTTTTCGCGAAGTCTTTCCTGTTCTGAGCGATATCTCTCTTGCTCAGCGAACAATTTAATTAATTTATCAACTTCAGACATGTCGACTGCGCCAATTGTTGTGTCTTTCAGAAAACTTTATTCTTTCTAAACACAATATAAATAACAAGAAACATGTAATATTAATACCGCGCAACTCGCAAAACACTAAACAGAACTTTCTCGCAACAACTCGGTAGCTAGCTAGGAAGGCGCACCTGACTACACCTGGAGTGTCTCGTCACAACAATAGGTTTTCGAGTTAAAAACATATTCAAAAATACATCAATCCCCTATTTTTATCTTAGTGTTGTCAAGGGCAAAATGACCATCTTTACTGGTGGCCATATATGTAGATGTTGGTTCACCGTCAGGCTCAATGTATATATATATATATACTAGCGGACCCGGCGAACTTCGTTTCACCTTAAAGAGTATAGAGGGTGCTCTACCACTTTGCCATTTGAAGTTTTTTTCTAGGACGCACTGTTAAGGCGGTATAGCTACCGGGGTACATACTGCGGTCCCCATGGGCCACTCCATGATTCAATGTCAAATTTTTTTAGTTATTCTGTTAATAGGAGCTGAGAGAAATCCAATAAATCAAAAATCTCTAAAATCGGTTCAGCCGTTCTTGAGTTATAAGTGACGTAACACAAACCCCGACTGCGTTGCCCGGGGATTTTAAAGGCTTTTTATCGTTTTCTCTCTGGCTCCCGTTTCCTTAACTGCTTGCTTTCCCGTTCCAGGTCGCTTTCTCACTCCTGGTCGCATTTCTGCTCACGGTCGCTTTTCCGGCCTCGGTCTCTTTTACTTTTCCCGATCCCGGTTGCTTTTACGCTCCAGCTTGCTCTTCTTTTCGCTCTTCCGTTCCTCCATTAAATTTTAGAGCCTTCCCAATGTGGCTTAGATGGGCTGTAGTGGAATGCTGTGCAGTCATCAAAATTGATATGTTCTCTCGTAAACACTTTGTTAATAGGTTTGCTCGTTTAGTTACGTCTGAACTTCCTCAATTTTAATTAGTGTTCTTTAATGTATTGGTTCCACTCTGCAAGTGTGATCTTCAGCAAAGGCTTATTATGATTGACTAAAGCTGAAAAAAAAAGAATTTATTAGTTAACGGCTGCAATAATGTTAAAATCCGCTCATATATCTCAACAGGTTATATTTTTTTAGATGTTCTTAGCTTTTAAGTGTCATGTCTACAGAACGCTACATGTGGCATGTTAATAAATGTTGACCCATGGCTTTGAAAAATGTGATATAAAACACAGATTGAAATAAAACATGTAATAATAATATTAAAAACCTTCAAAGCATTAACTTAATGAATTTTCCGAGAGTTTTCTGAGATCATCAATTTGGAACAATCGAAGAGTACCACTTTTATTTAGCAAATGATGCAATTATAAATTGAACAAAACAGCAGCAGATTGATAGGCTGGCTTGAGAACTTTGTTCATGATTTTGTTGAAACACAAAAATACTGCACTTGCTTTCATTTCTTTCAAATTTCATGCACCTCATATATCAGTGAAACTTTTACAATAAATTGATGTTGCATGTAAGATTTTCTTTAAAATGTAATTTTCTAATTTCCTCTGAAAAGTAAAAAATAAAATAAGACCGATAAATTAATTCATAATCTGATAGTCATAACTACTTGTGAATAATAATGGTTGTAATGCCATCACATAAAAAAAAACATACCTGCCCAAAAAAAATTCTCATTTACCGATAGGCTGATAGCAAGCTCGTCAGTTTAGGAAACCATGATGAACATCATTAGATAAGGAACAATTGAAGTCAGAAGCCTTGAACGATAAATATGAACAATGAATTTAAATTTATTTTTCCAATCTGCAACTCCTTTTTGCAAAACACAAAATGTTAGAGCATAATGATAATTTTATAATAATTAATAATAATATAACATAATTAAACACGTGCAATGCAACAAACGAAACAAATTGAAAGATACCCAGTAAATCATGATTTTAAAAACTAAAAACAAATTACCAAAGCTTTGCCACTTACTTTTGAATGGGAGATATGAACAATGAATTTCTAATTTGATTTAATTTTAATTTGTTAAGTCTGGAACTTTTTTTGTGAAGCACAAAATATCTCTAAATAGAAGAAATTCCACCTGCAATTTATTGATTAGTCCTGAAAACCAAAGTTATCTAGATTTAAAAGATAAGTTGCTAAAAATGTCTTTCATCAAGAGATTCATTTAACCTTGAATCAGCCATATCTTTAGCTTTTGAAGTCCTACTTCCAAGATCAATCTTTTTATTAGGAGGCATACTGAAACATTCAATGGTATAAAAAATTGAATAATAATAAGTTTGAAAAAGCGATATCTATATATATAAAGAATATCTTAAAAATTGATAAATGAATAAACGACTAATGGAGAAAGTATAGCGATAATGATATATGCAATCACGCGGAATGAAACGAAGGCTAATGGCGAAAGTATAGCAATATTGATATATGCAATCACGCGGAATGAAACGAAGGCGTTAAACAACAAACAATTTTATGAAAAACAAATAAATAAATAACTCACCTTCTTAGAATCAGAGTAACAATATCCAAACGTGGAACGTGGAACAAAAAGACTCGAAAAACGGCGATATGAAAACAACGATCGATATAAAACAATAGCATAGAAAATTAGTTGAACAGAAAATGAAATTTTTAAATAAGTTATAAAACATTTTTTCCTTTAGACTGAAAATTCTTTTAGGAGCTAAATATTCACCATAAAATATTTCGTGCTTAATAGTTCAATGGTTATTGCAGTTCCTTACCGCCTCATAGTCCAACGAAGTGCCTTTTATATATATATATATATATATATATGGTTCAATGTCAATTTTTTTTAGTTATTCTGTTAATAGGAGCTGAGAGAAATTCAATAAATCAAAAATCTCTAAAATCGGTTCAGCCGTTCTTGAGTTATAAGTGTCGTAACACAAAACCCGACTTCCTTTTATATATATAGATATATATATATATATATATATATATATATATATATATATATATATATATATATATATATATATATATATATATATATATATATATATATATATATATATATATATATATATATATATATACATTACCTTACTGTAACGACGGATTGTACGCCGTACAACTTATATACTATCGAGCATTGATTCGTACCCATTCATAGTCGAGTGTTGTGTTCAACATACCCCAACAAAAGCGCTTAACAACCACTGTTTTTTGGCGGTGGAAGTGGCGCAGATGGTAAGGTAGTTGGCATGATGCAAGGCGGTGTTGCCGATCCGACAGTCGTGGGTTCGAGTCTGAAGTTGAGACATATATATATATATATATATATATATATATATATATATATATATATATATATATATATATATATATATATATATATATATATATATATATATATATATATATACATTTTAAAAAAGGGATGGGCGTAAAAAATAATTAAATAATTTAACAAATGAGAAAATCTCAATGGCCGTTCAGTACAATGGCCATTCAGTACGGTTCTCCCCTATGTGTGGCTGGGAAGTTTTTATTATACTTTGAGGTTGAGACAAAAAAATATGATTGTGGGTTGCTAGAAACTTTCAGACAGTTTTATTTCGTTATATTCACGATGAAAAAGTTAGACGTTTATAAAATATATATTTCTGAGGGGTTATAATAGGCTTATAATTTATAAGTTTTATAGAGTAGGTAATTTCATCAGTGTAACTGTAACTACTAAACACTGCCGGTTTTTATCTAAAAATAAGCAATAAAATCTAGTAATTAAAAATATAAAACAATTCCAAATTGAACACAGGTCATACAAAATCTCATTTTGCATTAATTAACATTATGTCATTGCTTTATTATATTTTCGAAGCATTAGTTTTCCGGCGTAAGAATTAAAAGGTTTTTTTCACAAACTTAAACATTACATAACATGGATCTGCAGAGAAATTATTTGCTATTAGTTCTTTCCCGGTCGTCACTCCCATGCTGTACGGCTTTCTAAACAGCGATCTATGGCGCTTGTCCTATCAATAGTATATATCAATGACGTACTCAGTTTTGTTAGCTGTCAAAGTATCGTAGCGTCGGTGGTTTTAATGAAAGTTGTATTGCTGGTACGTACCGTTTGGAATTTTTTATTTTCTATTTTTAGGCTTATATTTTAAAGGTTTTATTATTGTTTCTTTATTTTTCATATTCGGCTTTTGTCTACTGTTCCTTACATTGATTATTATAGGGGTTCTGATGATGGAACAGGCCAAACCGGCCGGTCAACCCCATGTTTAAAAACAGATTTTTTTAAAGAAGTGTTGGTGTACTTGGTGGAAAATGGAGACGATTTGAAACGTCCGTTAAAAAACGTTGCAACAGAGTATGGGCCGTAAAGTTCAATCGAGCATGCTTACAAGAAAATTTAACACCTAAATACAACTCGCCATTTGGCAGAAACAAATTTTCGAGCCAAATTCTCAACTTTTCGGTATAAAACTCGCTGTTCGAGACTACAATTAGTCAAAAACTTTTTCGTTAAACTTTTATTGTCAGACAGACGGACCGGACCGATTCAGCTATGTCAGCCATCATCAGGGTCAAAAATAAAACGAGAAAAGAAAACAAAGAGAAAGAACCGAAATTATCAAAGAATTAGCACACCAACAAAAGAATACGAGGCACAACAAAAATAACATGAGTAAAACAAAATTCCATAGTGTTTAAGACCGGAATAATAAACCAATGAAATCACAGAGACTATAACATTTATACTATTGGAATACACCATCAATTTTTGCAATATATATATATATATATATATATATATATATATATATATATATATATATATATATATATATATATATATATATATATATATATATATATATATATAACTTCAGACTCGAACCCACGACTGTCGGATCGGCAACACCGCCTCGCATCATGCCAACTACCTTACCATCTGCGCCACTTCCACCGCCAAAAAACAGTGGTTGTTAAGTGCTTTTGTTGGGGTATGTTGAACACAACACTCGACTATGAATGGGTACGAATCAATGCTCGATAGTATATATAAGCAGTGTTGGGGAGTAACGCGTTACAAGTAACGCGTTACTGTAATAGTATTACTTTTTTCAGTGACTTGTAATAGTAGCGATTACTTTTATTTCAAAGTAATATGTAATAGAAATATATTACTTTTTTTGAGTAATTGTAACGAAATTTACGTTATTTTTTTCGTTACATATATTTTAAAAAAAATTGAAATTTTGTTGTCGATGTCAATTTTATTTATGTAAAATGTCTATGCACGCTAGAACCCCGTTTAGCTAAGCTGTCATTGTCTTCCTTTATCGCTTTTTGCTGCTCGTTTGATACGCTTTTTAGATCGGTAAGTAACTGTTGCGTTATGTCTAGCGAAAACGAATTAAGTTCACACAGTTTCGAAAATGAAACTGAAGAAGAATTTGATAGAGAAGCAGAGGAGACAGAGGCTGTAGTGGAATTTTCCAAATCCCCATACAGTGAATTTTTTACGATTGTGTCAGAAACCGCTAAAAATCTAAAAGTTAGGTGTAAGTTATGTTTGCCTAAAGTGGAAAACTCATCTGAAGGTAAGATTCATTTGTATTTGTTATCGATGACTAAAATGAAAAAACACTTAATTTGGTTATATTTTAGATAGTTATAATCACAAAGTACTAAAATGAAAACATAGTAAATTAGTTGAGCTCTTGTAACAAGTGTTATGATTTATGATATATTACTAAGTACTTTTGATGACGAATTGTAACTTTTTTGTTACTTAGCGTGTCCATCCATCGTCAATGGCCAGGTTGGAAGCTTCAAAACAATGTACAAAGAGCAACATATTGAAAACAGGACCAGCTAATAAAATTCAGTCGACACTGGACTTTAAAAAACCAGCTGCATCTACATTACTTTCTCAAGAACAAGTGAATAGATTGATAATGAAATTTGTTGTCGCTGACATGCAATGTTTCAGTGTGGTGGAACAGCCTTCATTCATTGAATTAGTTACTGGATTACAGCCAGGAAGGACTGTCATGTCAAGAAAAACAGTAATGGGTGGGTAAGGCTATAAATTAAAATCTTGACTTAATTGCATAGGGTATGTTTTATAATTTCAGTTATGGGGGGTTAAACAAATACATTCAGTAGCGCCAAAGCAACCGCTTGATATATTTGCATCCCAGTCCGGGTTTACATGACTATTGAAACATGCAAGCAGCTTAAGCAAAATATTGAAATTTTGAAATATGCTTTAAAGTATTTTTTTAATTTAGTAGACCGACTGGAAATGCTGCATCGAGATAAAATGGAATCTTTGACGACACTGCTGACAAGGATTTCTTATCTATGTACCACTGTTGATGTATGGACCAGCCGTAATCGCAGCTAAATTAGCTTCTCCGCTTGTAGATGCACTTTTATCCGGTGTCGACAAGCGATTTAAGGGATATCTTACCAGAGATGATCTTATCTTATCAAGTTTGACACATCCTCAATTTCTTCTGCGGTGGTTAGAAGATCAAGCTGCCAAAGAAAGAGCGCGACAGATTTTAATGAAAGCAATGACAGATGAAAGCGAAAGAGTTTCTCCTGTTTTGCAGAACAGTGAATCTGGACTATTAGAACATGGTTCTTGTGATGAAAGCTTTTTTTCTTTTGAAAGACACTGTCAAAGAGTCAAGGACTGAACTTCTTCGAACTCTATTGGACAACCACACATATGCAGTTTTTTCTACCAGAATTTATCCACGGCTTCCCAGCAACATTGGTTGGGAAGAAACCATCACAACCCTTGAACAACTATTTGGCCCTAAGAAAACTCTTTCGACGAAGGTTTGACTTTAGTCGAATAATTTGTACATCAGGGAGTGATTTAAGCACTTATGGAAATAAGATCATTGCTGCTGCAGAAGCAGCAGAGCTTCGAGGAATGTCAGACGAGACACATAAGTGTGTTCAATATGTAGCAGGACTTCAGGCACAAGAACATGTCGAGATACGTTCCAGGCTGTTACGCATGTTGGATAGCGAAAATAGCGAAAAACCTATTACAGTCATTGAATTAATAGCAGAGTCTGAACGAGTTAAGACTACACTGGATGATACTAAAACAATCGAAAGACCGGATGTAGAAATTCAGGCCATTAACAGATACAGCTCACCTCACCGAAAGCCATTGTCACCACGACATCAAGCAGAGCCAAAAACACCATGTCCCATTTGTGGCGGACCACATTGGAAACGAGAGTGTCCTAACGTTAGACCGACGAGTTCTCCAGATTTTCGCAAATCACGAAAATTTGTATCACGGGATCATCCAAACTGGAGACAAAATTCTTTTACACACAGAGAAAAGAGTGCTTCTAGACAAGACCGATTCATTAACCGAGTAGACAACGGAAATGAAATCAAACAGTACATTGAAGTCATCTTCAACGATAGACCGATTTAACTTCGGTTAGATACAGGAGCCGAAGTGACTCTCATCTCTCGTCCAACATGGATAGCCATCGGTCGCCCCAATCTTACCACAGCGACGGCAAATCTAAGCGCAGCAAATGGTCAACCCGTGAAGACCGAAGGAATGTTTGAGACAAAATTTACCGTTGCAAATAAGTCAGGTTAAAGTACCATGGTCGTGGTACTGTTTACGTCACAGATTCAAACGACCTTATGGGAATGCCATGGATAAAACAACTTCCTGACTTTAAAGAACTGTTAGAAAACTATTCTGTCATGGAAGTACGGTGCTTCAACACAGACGTGGAAGGCACAGCCATTACAAACAAATTAAAACACAAATACGCTGATGTGTTCCGACAGGAACTAGGACTGTGCACAAAAGTTTCAGCTTCCTTACAGCTTAAACCTGGCGCACAACCCATATTTAGAAAGAAACGCCCTGTTCCTCATGCCGCTTTAGAGCAATTGGATAGCGAAATTAACCGGTTACTAAAAGAAGGAATAATCTCTCCCGTGGATCACTCTCAGTGGGCAGCACCCATAGTTGCTGTCCGTAAAGCAAACGGCTCCATCCGACTTTGTGCAGATTTTTCAACGGGCTTGAATGACTCACTGATGCTCCATAGACACACGTTACCTACCATGGATGACGTTTTCACAAAACTAAATGGAGGGACAGTTTTCTCCCAAATAGATTTTGCAGAAGCATACCATCAAGTAGAAGTGACGGAAGAATGTAAGGAACTCTTAACAATCAACACTCACTTGGTGTGAAATCAGCACCAGGTATTTTTCAACAAATCATAGACACTATGATTACTGGTCTAGATGGCGTTGCCGCCTATTTAGATGATGTCATCGTCACGGGACGGACATTAGAAGAACACAACACGAACTTAGAGGCTTTATTTGACCGAATTTTAAATTATGGCTTCCGGATTAGAATTGAAATATGCCACTTGTTAATGACGGAAATCACGTACTTGGGAAATGTAATATCAGCTGCAGGCCGTCGTCCCGACCCCAAAAAAATCGATGCAATAATTCATATGCCTCCACCCAAAGATGTTGGACAGGTCCGTACTTTTCTTGGACTGATCAGCTATTACAGCTCATTTGTACCACGCATGAGAAATCTAAGAGCACCACTAGACGCCCTTTTAAAAAAAAACACTGTGTTCCAGTGGTCTGAAAGCTGTCAATGGGCATTTGACGAAACTAAAAAATTTTTATTATCCGACCTTCTGTTAACCCATTACAACCCCAACCAACCAATTGTAGTTGCAGCCGACGCATCAGAATACGGCATTGGAGCAGTGATATCGCACAGATATAGTGATGGAAAAGAAAAGGCAATTGCACACGCTAGTAGAGCTCTCACTCCAGCAGAAAAGAAATATAAGCAAATAGAAAAAGAAGGTCTTGCACTAGTTTTCGCGGTCAGAAAGTTTCACCGTTATATTTATGGACGCCACTTTACTCTATTAACAGACCATCAACCTCTGCTTGCCATTTTTGGCAATAAAAAGGCATACCATCATATACAGCAAACAGACTCCAACGCTGGGCTCTAACTCTGCTTGCTTATGAATACTGCAGAACCACGTTCTTTGGACAAGCTGACACGCTTTCGCGCCTTATAGGTCCACATAAAACATCAGAAGAAGACATATTGATAGCAACTATCAATCAACTCTTAAAAAAAGAAATAACGATACATGAAGACTGTTTATTCTTTGGTTCTCGAATAATCATCCCACAGGTTTTGCAAAAACGAGTACTTCAAATGCTCCACAAAGGCCACCCGGGTATTACTCGAATTAAAATAATTGCCCGAAAACACGTTTATTGGAGCAGCATTGATAAAGACATAGAAAACTGGACACGCAGCTGTTCTTCATGACAACAAGCAGCTAAATCACCCATAAAACACACTTTATGTTCAGGGCCAAAAGAAACCAAACCCTGGAGTCGAATTCACATCGATTATGCTGGACCGCTCCATGGAAAAATGTATCTCGTAGTAGTAGATGCATTCTCAAAATGGCCAGAAATAATAGAGATGGCAAACAGCGCCACATCTAACACGATAAATGCACTCCAGCGGATCTTTGCACAATTTGGATTGCCTGAAACAATTGTCAGTGACAACGGCATACAATTCCCCTCAACTGTTTTTCAGGAATACTGTGCAGAAAACGCGATCAAACACGTGAGATCACCACCATTTCACCCACAATCCAATGGCCAGGCCGAACGATTTGTAGACACTTTCAAAAGAACTTTGATTTAATTAAGAAATGACGGAACTTAGGAGGGAGGTTTATATATATGTATTCAAATATAAAAATAAAAAGAGAGAATTCCAAACACATACCAGCACATAGGGGTTTTAATGAAAGTTGTATCGCTGATATGTGTTTGGAATTCTATGTTTTTAGTTTTATATTTGAATGGTTTTGTTAGTGTTTCTCTATCTTTATATATTTGGCTTTCGTCTAATATTCTATACATTGATTTTCCTTACTTTATTATAAGGGTTCTGATGATGGATAAAGCCGAAACCGGCCGGTCAACCCCTTGTGACAATAAAGTTTTGTGCACTGATGACTGTGTAGTTAATTCGGGAAGAAAATTTAGACGGTTTGAAGCAGTAGTAAAGAAATGGTGTAGAAAATGGGCCGTAGCATTTAATAGAGCGTGTTTATGCGAGAATTTGATACCCAAATACTGTCAATATATATATATATATATATATATATATATATATATATATATATATATATATATATATGATAGGCTCAGAACTCCTTACTGCGGCTCGAAAGCTAGTCTGCTGCAAGATTGATAATTTTTATGAAGTGAAACATTGCGTTGAAATATATATATATATATATATATATATATATATAATATCCTATATATAAGTTTAAAAGAAAACAAAATAAAAAAACGTTCACCTTAATAGTATTAGAAAAACATTGGTTGAACTCGGGTCGATTATATATAGATATATATACGACTCTACTAGGAATCGAACCCACGTGTCTGCGGCAACACCGCCTCGCCTAAATGCAAGCGTTCTTACCAACTGAGCGCCGACCATCACCAAAAATGATGGCTAGAAGTCTAAGTCTTTCGGAGCTACTTTTAACATTAGACTATGATAGGCTCAGAACTCCTTACTTCGGCTAGACAGCTAGTCATCTGCAAGATAGATAATTCTTATGAAGTGAAACATTGCGTTGAAATAAATATATTTTTTTAGGCAAACTCGATTGAAAAAAGTGGCGCACTTGGCTGAATCGATTTTATTTTTAATTTTTTCCAATACTCTAAATCGGTTTAAAAATAATTTATTCCCAAACACAAACTCCATAATCTTATAGGCTAATAGATCTATTTCGGCAATTTTTTGCCATCATCAGAGCCGTTTAACTTTTTAATATATATATATATATATATATATATATAATATTCTATATATAAGTTTAAAAGAAAACAAAAATAAAAAAACGTTCACTTTAATAGTTTATTAGAAAAACATTGGTTGAACTCGGGTCGATTCTCTTTAATCCAGCACTTTATGATACACTATGTTTTTTGTTTTATTATAGGGCGAAAAAACAAATAAATCTGATGGTCTGCCGACACGTGAACACGCCACATACAATTGACCATGAGAAAAACATGCATTATCCAAGTTCAGACCACAAACACTCAAAGATTGGCCTTGTGATTTGTTAATCGTCATAGCAAATGCTAGGCGAATCGGAAATTGAATTTTTTTAAACTCAAAGGGCAAATCGGTTGGGATCATAGGAATCCTCGGATTGAGTATTTACTTGCCTTTGAATTTTCCTTTGAGGATCGTCGCGTGAAGCACATTGACCATTAGTTTCTTTAAAACCAAACGCGTTCCATTGCATAGTTTTGGTTGATGTCGCCAGACAATAAAATCATGGCACCTCCAAAATGTCTCGAGTCATTGCGCAGATCTTTCAGTGTTCTATCAAGTGCTTCCAATGCGCGTTTGTGCGCCATTGTGCACTCATCCCAGATGATGATTTTAGATGCTACTAAACCTTTTGCCATTGCAGTGTTTTGCAATGTTGCATGTTGGTTGTTCAGTAGTTTGAAGATTTAAGGGCAATTTTAATGCTGAATGAGCCGTACGGCATCCTTCTAACAATGTGGCTGCTATTCCAGAAGAAGCAACTGCTACCGCGATGTCTGATCTCGCACGAACAGTGGCCAATATCAAAGACATGAGAAACGTCTTCCAGTTCCACCTGGGGCATCAAGAAAAAATAAGCCACCATTTCCATTATCGATTGCCTTCATTAATGTATCATACACTTTTTTTGTTGAGGGTTTAAGAGAGGTACATTCGATTGAACTAATTGATCTAATTCATGTCGATTATAGCCACGTTCACGTTCTAATTCTTGATCAAAAGCATCATTCATTCTACGATCTGGCGCTGGCATTCCTAACTTGACTAACAAACTAACACACATCAGATAACACATGTCTTCAATCAAGAGCAAAGCCTGGTTATGTATCTCTTCATTCACTTCAAGGTCGGGATTAGTTGAACTGACCTGTATTTGATGTAAATGTCTTCTGACATGCTATTTTTGTATTTGTTCCACAGTTCACGTGGATTTGATAGAAAGCAGGTGGAAATTATAATAGCAAATAATGTGCGTATCTGACTTGGAGATGCTGAAATAATTGCTTCAGACATTGTCGTGTCCCAATGATTATCGTTTTCAAGCAACTTGAGCTCTTGATATGCAGCACGAAATGTTGGGAACACTATACCATTGATAGTTCGTAGTGATCCAAAAGATGTTGGGCCACAAACATTGACCAACAACAACCTCAAATAGAAGCATTCATCGTTTTTTGGGTGAACTGTATAAATACGACCAAGAGCATCAGTAGAATACACACCCGGATGTCCAGGAACCGCACTGTCTTGCTTCCGACGTTGAAATTTCTTTGAAGCGTTCCAAGTGTAATAACGTGGCATCTCCGAGTAAAGCAACGTTTGTGCAAATGGATCGCTTTGGCCAATCGCAAAAAAACTCGTTAATGTTGTTGCTGGAGGTGTTTCAGCACGTTGAATAATATTCGACGCGTTAAAATAAACTCGTTGACCATTCTCCAGATGCACAGCCAAATGGACAAAAGTGGGATGACGTTCGTGAATAGAGAATGAAAATATACGCCAAATTGCTTCATTGCAGTTCACATATCTACCAATTTGATAGCGTTTTATCTTGTCGTTATCTGAGCTTTGAATGCCAAAAACTGCCAAATCGCTGCCTTTCGTTACATATTTGCAGATGTACTTAATTGACTTTACAGAATTGCAATACTCAACATTGCAATGTGTCTTGAATGTTTTGGAAAGAAGTGGCGAATATGGAACAATCCAACTGTTGTCAACCACGAAATCGTTTCCTTTCACTTTCTTTGTGACAGTTCGACCGTTATCATCGGGTGATCGACGTCGATATAATTATAATGGATAGCCATCGGTGCCAGTGATGGTCTTTGTCGTAAATTTTCGTGGATAACGTTTGGAACACTTGCTGTCGACCATGCACGGTGATTTGGGGGTTGATGGCGCCACACGGTCCATAAATCATATTCATAACTACAACATCATGTAGGTCTGGATCGATTTCGGGATCAGCAATCTCGGCATTTATGATATCATCTATTTGGTCAGGTCTAATTTTTTCAACTAACCAAATGAAAATGTGTGCATGAGGCAAGCCTCGTTTTTGCCATTCGATTGAATACATCCAGCATCGAGTATCACCAAAAACGTGTTGCTTTACAATGTAGTTCATCAGCGACCGAATTTTTTGTTTGAAGACACGTGCGGTGATATCATGCCGATCACTTGATGTTTGTCCGGGAAGCAGCATTTGAACAATTTCAATCCACTTTGGATTACAGGTGAAGGTAATGAATAGATCTGGCCGACCGTAATGACGAACATATTTCATTGCATCCTGCGCATATTCATGCATATGACGCGGACTACCTATGTAAGTAGCCGGTAGAATAGTTAATCGACTAATGTTAGCTGCATCTCCTTCGGTGCTGATTGCGTCGCGTAAATGGATATACTCCTCTGAACGCAGTTTGGCTTGATTCAGTCGAATGAAGTTAGGCGTTCCGTTTCAATTTTGACATACATGTCGACGCAATATTGCTGAAACAACTGACAAAATCGAAGCAAATGGTTGTCAGCGTTTTGACGAATCATCAAACGATATGCATACAAATTCATCTAGGTAACTTTCTTGCTAGTTTCGTCACCTGAAATAAAAATATTAAAATTAGTATTCCGAAGTTTGAGCCCATTTATAATCAACTGAGTGATTGAAAATTAAAAAAAAACAAACGGTGTAAAAATTATATCATGCTGAAATATAAATTGATATTGATACTCACTATTCAATGGATTTATCATCTTGATATTGAAGTGATATCCATCCTCTCCTTGCCAAAACATCAGTGGATACTGCAAAGTGTCATAAGAACGGTGTGTTTCACATATTTGTTGTATTTGCACAGTATCACGACGTGCAAGCGCAATATCACGTCTTTCCAAGTTTTCACCAACGACCAGTATTGCTACTTCATCTATTGTTGGAGCGTTAAATGTGCGTTCGTGTGTTCCAGTTGGTCGTTTATCTGCTCCGATCACGACTTTGTAGTCATCATTTGGCATGCGCTCTAACGCAGTCATGAACAGCCTGACCAATGCATGATGTTCATGAAGTAGATGCTGAAGATCATGAAGAGTTGCTCTTTTCACTGCTGTGTTGATCTCTTGACGCCGATCAAGTTGTTCCTCCATATTGCCCATGAAGTATATTTGTAAAAATTTATGACGTGCATCTTCAAGAGGTAACAATGATCCAATTCGATGGTGAATCTGGCCTTGAATCTGTAAATTTGAAAACAGAGTAAGTATTACTGGTTAGTAATTGATTAGAAATTTCATTAAATGATTTACAAAAATATAACAAAACTTTTCCGAAGTATTATTGAAGCTAAATTTAAATAAATTTTTTAAAGTGGGATTAAATCCGTATTTTCAACAATGTCTGCTCCGAATGAAGTCATTTAAAAACACTTATTGTATTTTTGAGTGTTTGCTAGAAAAGGACGTGATTCTGGTGTATTGCCACGAAGCAATGAATGCAGTGGCTCTGGCGGTGGTGTCAATAATGGCAATTTCACTTTACCATTAAGGCAGCCCAATCCAGGCGTTTCTCCAGAAAACTTCAATGCGGCACAATGTTCGCAAACAATGTTCATTGGACCAATGCACACGAAAGGATGAGAGCCGTAATCAATTGTGCAATCGTAGAGAAATGCTGCTCGATTCAAATTTGCAATTGTGTGTCGAAAATTAACTGGGCAATCCCGAAGATCCTGCCGTTACCGGAGTTAATGAGATAAACAAGCAATGATTGGCAGGCACGTGATGTCCATGATTGACAGGCCGCCAACTACTAATAATATTCAGCTCCACCCACAAACCTTGGCTATAAATTTAAAAGTGAACACGAATAATGTTATTCTATGGTTTTTATTTTTACACATTGTTTTATCATGGCTGGAAATTACCTTGATGTTACTGGGATATTACCTACTAAATTAAATAAAAATGTGGAAGATGATGCTTTGGGATGAGCTATGACACGCGGTCTCATAGCGAGGATAAAATTCTGTCAGTTGTGTCAGACATAAATGAAACTGGCGAGAAGGAGTGGTACCTACTGCCTAGCATAACAATGAAACAAAACAAAATAACAAATTTAACTTACAGGGTTTAGCATACAAGTTTCATTTTTACTGAACATATCAACAATTGACAGACTCTCGACGAGTCTCTCGTTATAAATAATATTGGTATTTGACAATAAAAAAGTGGCCCCCGGTTCATAAACTGCTAGTTGTCAGGTTAGTAAAAATTATCTGCTCAGTCAGTCAATGAAATAGTCAGAAAATTTAATAACATGCGCTCTACCCCATTTGCGCATAAATGGTTAATAGTTGCCGAGTATATTACCATTACGAAAGGAATTGCAGATAAATATAAACTGTTAGTTGGCAAGAAAAACCATTAACTGTCGGCCTAGCATATATCATATCACCATATTAGCGGAGGAATAAGTAGTCGATGAGATATTAATTGCGTTTTGTCCATGTTTACAGATTTTTAAAATTTTATAATACAATTTATTTAATTTAAAAATATACATATATTCATATATGTATATTATGTATATGTATATATAAAATAATCTCCGCCTCGGGGCGGAGCTGAATATTCACCAACGGCAGGATCTTCGGGATTGCCAATTAACTGTTTGTTGATCACTGACATAAGCAGTTTCGGGGAGTAAATCTCTTTGCTTTTGTCTTCGAGAAGCACGAAGCCGGGCCATACTAACGCGACGCCTTTCTCGCGCTAATACGCTTCCAGTTCTTCCGCGGTGGATTGGTTAACAATTAACATTGTTCCGATGCCTAATTGCCTGACGGCTATTTTGGGAAAGATTAGATCTTCTGGGTCGCGGCATTGTTATTAATAATGTTTTTGTTAAAAGTGATAAAACTTTAAAACTCGCAAATTAATTCCAACGAACGAAAATATAATATTGATAGAACAGAATTGACACTTTGTTAATGCCAAATGGAAAACGGAAAATGCGAAACTAAAAATCATATATCTATGCTAAAAATATCTTTTATATTTTTATGGCCCATAAACAATTATTTAATGTTAATGAAAAAGATATTTACTTAATTGTTTCTGTGCGATTTTCAATTGTAAACAATGAAATAGTCAGAAAATTTAATAACATGCGCTCTACCCCTTTTGCGCATAAATGGGTCCTGGAAACCAAATTTTCAAAAAATGCTAAAACACGTATTTCATTATTTTTGGAGTAGAAACTAAATACTAATTTTTACTTCTGTAGCATTAACAGTTTTTGAGTAGCAGCTACTTTATAAACCAAATAACCCAAAAAATGATGAAACACGTATATCTTTTTTTTTGAGTAGATACTAAGTATTAATTTTTACATCTGTGGCAATTACAGTTGTTGAGTAGCAGTTACTTTAAAAACCAAATAACCCTATTTTCCACCCCACATTTGAAGTCCTGGAAACCAAATTTTCCAAAAATTGTGAAACCCGTATATCATTATTTTTAGAGTAGAAACTAAATACTAATTTTTACTTTTGTAGCATTAACAGTTTTTGAGTAGAAGCTACTTTAAAAAACAAATAACCCAATTTTCCAACCCACATTTGAGGTCCGGGAATCCAAATTTGTAAAAAATGGTGAAACACGTATATCTTTATTTTTAGAAAAGAAACTAAATAATAATTTTTACATCTGTGGTATTTACTGTTTTTGAGTAGCAGTTGCCAGTTACTATAAAAGACAATTAGCCCTATTTTCCACCACACATTTGAATTCCTGGAAATCAAATTTTCAAAAAATGCTAAAACACGTATTTCATTATTTTTGGAGTAGAAACTAAATACTAATTTTTACTCCTGTAGCATTAACAGTTTTTGAGTAGAAGCTACTTTAAAAACCAAATAACCCAATTTTCCAACCCACATTTGTGTCCGGGAAACCGAATTTTCAAAAAATGGTAAAACACGTATTTTTTTATTTTTCAAAAAGAATCTATATACCAAATTTCAAAATCTCCTCATTTTTGGTTTTCGAGATATACATTGATTTAGAAAAACGTTTGTTTTCCAGTTTTTTCCCCTCAGGAGCAAAATTTTCAAAAATCCTTTCTTAGCGGATGTTTACGCTATAAAAGTAATATAAGTTCCAAATTTCACGTTCCTAGGATGAGGCGTTTGAGCTCGGCGTTGATTATCAGTCAGGATATGTTCTTTTATATATATAGAAATATATATAGAAATATATATATATATATATATATATATATATATATATATATATATATATATATATATATATATATATATTAATAATGTAAGATGGTATAAGATTTTCTTTAAGACAAGCTCGATTAAAAATAAGTCTCCATTTAGCCGCTATGAGTTTTATAGATATTTTCTCAATATTTCGGAACAACGTTTTTTGTTTACTGCAACACGTATTAAGAAAAGTATTAACATTTAAAACCTTCTTTATTTCAGACTTACGGCCGTTTCGGCTTTCGCCATCTTCAGAGTCTGTAAATTGTCTTAAAGAATATATATATATACACATATATATATATATATACACATATATATATATATATATATATATATATATATATATATATATATATATATATATATATATCGCTTGCGAAGCGTGCGTAAAGTTATTACTATAATAGCGCATTGGTGTTGTTTTTGAGCTTTGAGTGCGACTACCTTTACTATTAATATGTAAAACCTCACACGCTTCGCGCGCGAAGCGTGCCTCAATTCCTAACATAAAAGCGCAATGATGTATATTAAAGGTTGTTTTTTTCGCAGGCGGTTTTTTCAAATTTAGCCATTCAAAGAGAAGACCATTTGAAAACGTTTCCAAGTGAAAAATCATCGGCGTCTAGCTGAAAAAACTCACACGCCTCGCGCGCGAAGCGTGCGTTAAGTGCTGGTTCCCAACATAAAAGCGCAATGATGTATTATGTCACCCGAATAGCATCTGCAGGTCTGAAAAAACTCACGTTGATAGATTATGAGACGCTGAACACGGTTTGTTAGGGCACTTTTTTGTTAAAATGTTAAAAAGTTATTAGCCGCGAAAGTTTAACGCTTTGCGGATATATATAATGCATCGTACGTCATCGCTAAATATAAACAAGTTGAAAATAAATAAATCACCGAAGTAGTAGAAGGCGGGTTTTTCCCAATTTTAAACAAGTTGTAAATTATTATTAACGACAATTTACTATTTTATAAAACGTGTTCATATGCAACTGGCTATAATAGTCACACGCTTCGCTTGCAAAGCGTGCGTAAAGTTATTACTATAATTGCGCATAGATGTTGTTTTTGAGCTTAGAGTGCGACTAATATTACTATTAATATGTACAAACTCACACACGCGCGAAGCGTGCGTCAAGTGCTGGTAGAACAATAAGCGGTGAACTCGTAAACCTTACTGAGCCAGGTTAAACCGTCTTTCGACAACCCATAGATATATGTATATATCTATGCAACAACCACTCTGAGCGAAATTCACAATAACGCTTTAATTTTTTTTTTGTGGAGTCAACGAGCTATTATTTTTAGGTGAATATGTTATTTCGGATTCAGAAAAGCTAGCAGACGTCATGTTTATCAAATCGACCAATAATGACAGCAAAGATAAAACAATTTAGAAAACTAAATAATGTCATGTCACCGTTCTTTGTTATTGGGTTGAAATTTTTTTCAATAAATAAGTAAATTTTTTATTTATATATATAACATACTTTTATTATTATTTTCCGGGACATAACAAACTAAATACGGACACGGGACACCGTATGCCAATTCCGGGATGCATATTTCTAAATGGTTGTATGCGGCAATACAGAGAAGTCGATTAGCAGCCTAAGAGGGGCGTGCAGAGGCGTAACTAGGGTATGGCAGGCATGGCACGTGCCATGGGCGCCAACTGAAGAGGGGCGCGAAAAAGCGCCTAACGTATAAATACGCAAATGAAAATAAAAAATAAATTGATTAAAAAACTGCGTAGGAAAAGGCACTCATTCGTTTTTCGCTTGTTTCTTTATGTCCTCTATGCCTCTAGCTCTTTTTCTCTCTACAAATGTGATTTTGTATTTGAAAAAAAAAGAAATGAAGAAGAGTAGCGTGTACTGTACGTGTTGCTTTAAAGTCTGACTCCGATACCAGGTGGAGCGCAAAAACGGATTCAGTAAAACCTGTTGACAAATATCTCGAGCAAATAGTGAAAGTTCTCCAGAACGTAATGGACGATTAAAGCGCGACTAGTGAAACTAAAAGCGACGCAAAGCAACTTTATAATCAAATATTAACACATAACTTTCTAACGTTGCTAGAGTTTTGGAACAATATCTCAATTCGTAATGACCGTGTTAAAAAGAGGTTGAGGACCTTTAAATGAACTTTCATGAAACAACTTTAGATTTGAAAGCTCTCCAAAATTATTTTCACGATGAAACAGAAGTGTTAGTTAGTGACTCACTGAAAGAAGGAATTCGAATTTGCAATGAATGGGACATTGAATTTGAATGACGTCAAAAAAGAAAGAAAAGAATGGATGGCGAAACATATAGAGATGCTGGTTTATCAGCTAAGAAAAAAATTGAAAAATTTATGAAAGGAACTGTCGACGTCTATTTAATTAATTAAAAAGTAGAAGTGTTTGTTAACAAGAAATTGATGAAAAATTTGAATTTCTTCTTGATATGGAAGAGTTGTGTTTTAAAGACGCAATAAGCTACTTGGAAGAACGTTGTGAAATATTTGGAAAAGTTTACAGTTGTGATGTGGATGGGCAAGAATTATATGAAAAAATTTTGCCAGTTGCGAAAGATCATTTAGCAAATTAAAATTGATACTTTCATATTTGAGAGCCTCGATGGGCCAAATTCGATTATGTGATCTTGCTTTATTTAGCATAGAACGAGAAATGACCGAAGAAATTGACTTTGATAATATATTTAAACAATTTGCGTCAGCTAAAGCAAGAAAGATAAATTTGTAATAAAGTGTTAATAAATTTAATTTGTGTGATTTTTTACCCAATTCTAAAGAAGTTTAAAAAAAATTAAACGTAAGTAACCTATCGTTGGAGAGGGGCGCAAAATCGGTGTTTGCCATAGGCGCCATTTACCCTAGGTACGCCACTGGGGGCGTGGCTGAACGCTCATCTGCTTTAGATATTTATGATCGCTATCTCAATGTGGCCTAAAAAGCTATAGAACCAGGCCCGTAGGTAGCAGGGTGGGGGCTATAGCCCCCACTAAAAATTTAAGCCCCCAACTAGAATTTTTGGCAGGTTTTTTCACCTAAGCCAGTCAAGTGATGATGAAGTTACGATCAGCAATTTAAATTTAAATATAAATGCTTAGCTGACAAACTTTGGCTTTTGATTTTTGAGTGACTCTCAATAATTCAAACTATTTTCATAATTTAGTATTTTTTAATGCTAATCTGACAATGCAATACTATTAACCCCAATATTGCTAAACTGAATAATTCGAAGAAACAATTTAAAGCTTACTGTCAAACTACACAATTTTTATAACAATATAAGTATAATGATACACTTGATATATAATCTAATCTTCTATTTAGATTGTTTAGAAACTGATGACAAATTTTATGTGTAACACATGAATGGATGTGTAGTAACTTAAAATGAGAAGCCAAACTAAAGGGATACGAAAAAGCGAAGGCGTTTGCAGAATTCTTTGCCTCTGTGTATGTGAGTGATACAGGTTCGGGTTTGACAAATATTCTGCCTTTTAGTCCTGGAGTACCTGAAGATGGTATGGATGAAGTAAAGATAGATTCTGGAATGCTTGGCAAAAAGCTAAGAGAACTTGATGGTAATAAATCGGCTGGACCAGATGGAATTCACCCTAGGGTTCTGAAAGAAACATGTGCATCAATTAACGTTTATTTAAAGCATATATTTGAATGTTCATTGCAATCGGGAGAAGTGTTGAGGGATTGGAGATCCAGTTGTGTTGTTCCACTGTTTAAGAAAGGTCGTAAAGATATATTATCCAATTATAGACCAGTGGCATTGACTTCGGTTTGTTGCAGGATTCTGGAGTTAATCATTAAAGATCATCTGCTTGAATATTTTTTCAAAAATAACTTGTTTGCCAGGAACCAGTTTGGATTTCTTCCTTCACGCTCCACAACTCTACAGATGCTTGGTTTATTTGATGTGCTTTCTAAGGCTGTGGATGTGGGAAATGAAGTTGATGTTTATATACTGACCTGGAAAAGGCCTTTGACAAAATTTCGCATGAAAAATTGTTTTATAAGTTGGAGAGATACAAAGTGCATAAACAGATTCTAAAGTGGATTGAAAACTATTTGAAAGACAGACGTTTAGAGTGAAACTAAATGGAGAGCATTCCGAGGCTTTACGGGTGGAGAGTGGTGTTCCTCAGGGCAGTGTGTTGGGTCCTTTATTGTTCCTGATTTATATCGATGACATTTGTACTGTTTGCGAGAATATGTTTTTTTTTCGCAGATGATGCTAAAATATTTAAAGTTTTGAGCAGTAAAGATGATTGCAGCAGGCTGCAGAATGATATAAGTAGAGTGGTGGAGTGGTTCAATAGATGGCAGATGCAGGTGGTATCCTATCAAAAGAGCGAAAACAAAAGGGCGAACATAAAATGGCGAAACTAAAAAGGGCGAATGCTAAAAAGATCGCACGATAATAAGAGCGAGATGAAAAGGGCGAAACTAAAAAGAGCGCAAAATAAAAAAGGCGAACGTCAAAAAAGCGAAAACAGGAAATATTATAATTTTACCCACACACTAGCAGCACAAACCAACTTTCTTTCGTCTGCTATCTCGCTTTCTCTCTCTCGTGTCAGCTGGAGATAAATATATTTTTAGGATATAATTAGATTCTTTTTGGGGTGAAAAGGTTTATGAGTTGTGAAGACGGGGTTTTAGATGTGTTTCATGTTTAGTTTTTGAACTGACTCTAATTGTGTGACATTTTGCAATGATTTTGGTTCGCTTGTGAGGTCGTGTTGGGTTTTAGATAGGTTTTCTGTTTAATTGACACAATGTTTTCGGTTTGCATGTGATGTGCTGGGTTTGGATATGTTTTCTGATTACTTTGGAATTGATTCATTGATGGTGTTGACAGTTTTCTTTGTTTCCGGTTCGTTTGTGGGGTCCTGTTGTGCTTTTTTCTGTTCGTGCAGTTTGTATTATTATGTCTTATGTTTAGTTTTTGAACTGACTCCATATGTGTGACATTTTGCTATGATTTTGGTTCGCTTGTGAGTTCGTGTTGAGTTTTAGATATGTTTTCTGTTTAATTGACATTATGTTTTCGGTTTGCTTGTGATGTCGTGCTGGTTTTGGATATGTTTTCTGATTACTTTTGAATTGATTCATTGGTGATGTTGACATTTTTCTTTGTTTCCGGTTCGTTTGTGGGGTCGTGTTGTGCTTTTTTTCTGTTCGTGCGGTTTTTTTTTGTAATTTGGCAAGGAGTTATTTAACTCGTGTTGACAGCATAATAAATAAATAAAAATAAACACTGCCGGTTTTTTTTATCGAAAAATTTAATAATTAGGAATATAAAACAATTCCAAATTGAACACAGGTCATACAAAATCCCATTTTTCTGTAATTAAAATTATGTCATTGCTTTGTTACGTTTTTCGAAGCATTAGCTATCCGGTGTAAGAATTAAAATATTTTTTTCAGAAACGTAAACATTACATAGATCTATGGTGTATGCAATTGAGTTTTTTTATTCAGTTATCAATACATACATTCAAAATCACAAAAAAGGCAGAACAAAAAAGAAACAATAAGATATAAACAGTCATTATAATAGCATGTATGATTGATGAAGAGGTGCTGCATCAGGCCCCTCTGTGCTGACGAGTCATACTGCAATCAGAGTAGAGCGAGTTGATCTTTGAAGGCATTCACCGAACATGCGTCCACTGCTTCCTGCGTCAAGGAGTTCCAGCTGAGAGCTACTCGATTTGTGAAAAAGTGTTTTCGCTCTTCACATCCTTTAATTCTTTGTGATAAAAGAAGGCAGTTGTGACCTCTCAAACAATAGGATCTGTTAGTTTGCCATGTGGGATGTTTTTTCAATACAAAAAAATCCACTTCATCAATATGAGCCAGTATTTTGTATTGTTGGATCAAATCGCCTCTAACCCTTCGTTCTTCAAGCGTGGTAATTCCAAGCTTCTGTAGTCTTTCTAAGTATGGTAAATGTTTGATTGTTGTAATTATTTTTGTAACTCTGTGCTGGACCTTTCGAGTGTATCAATGTCCCGGCTTAGATGATGAGACCAAACTTGAACTGCATATTCGAGGTTTGGTCGAATGTAGGCCTGGTATAATGTTTTCCAAAGATGGAGAATACGACTTCGGAATAATTTTTTAAGTCTACCAAGAGTTCTATTAGCCAAGGCAGCCGCTGCATTCACTTGAGATCTTGCTTTGAGATCTTCCGATACTAGAACACCAAGATCTCGTTCGACTGTCGTTACTTCTACATTTTTCCTATTTCCATCTGTGTCTAACATAGAATAAATAAATTTTGATTTCTGATTGGTTCGTCCAACATGCATAACTTTGCATTTGTCAATGTTGAATGGCATCAACCACTGGTGTGACCACTGGACTGCCTCATCTATATCGTTTTGGATTCTGATACAGTCTTCCACAGATTTGATAATCCCAATGATTTTACTATCATTTGCAAAAAGCTTGATGTGTTGAGATAATTTGTCAGGGAGGTCATTTATATAGAGCAAAAACAATAGAGGCCCAAGTACTGAGCCTTGCGGTACCCACTCGTAACCTTTTTCCATCCTGAAGTACAACTGTCGATCTGAACTCTCTGCTGACGATTGGTTAACCAAGATTCATACCATTTGTAAAGTGAGCCCTGTATACCGTACGCTCTCAGTTTGTGCAATAAACCCCGATGTGGGACTTTGTCAAAAGCTTTCGCAAAATCTGTGTAGACAACATCCACAGAAACGCCAAGATGAACACTTTATGTCAGAATGTCGCGGGCTTCCAGTAAGTAGCTTACGCATCCTTTTTTTCTTACAAATCCGTGTTGACTTTTAGTTATTAGGTTATTCATAGTGCAGAAAGAAATGATATTTGCTCGTGAATAAACTTTTCGCATACTTTGCAAAGTACGGAAGTTAATGATACTGGCCTATAGTTTCCTGCTTTTATTTTGCTACCTTTTTAAAAATGGGCTAGTTTCCATAGGTCTGGTACCATGCCTGTGGTGATAGACATTCTAAAGATGAGAGTGATAGGAATTGCAAGAGCAGCTGCGCTGTTTTTTAATATACGAGGATGAAATCCACCAACTCCCATAGCCTTGTTCGCCAAGAGTTCTGATAGTCTTTTTTCAACCTTTTCAAATGTGAAAACACTCTCGTCAATATTGCATTCGGAATCTGTTCTCTGTTCAAAAAAGGCAGTTGATTGCCTGATTCGGTAACAAAGACAGATTGGAAGTATTCGTTTAGCGTCTTGCATATTACTTCTTGGTTGACCGATGTGTCACCGTCAGCCGTTTCAATTGCCTTTATCTTCTCTTGAGTTTCATGTTTATTTCGAATGTGAGTATGAAGTAGATTTGGGTTAAACTTTGATGAATGAGCGAGACTTTCTTCGTAGTGAAGCATAGCAAGTCTAACTACTTTTGCCACGTTTTTACAAGCTTTTTTTATGAGCTAGCTTAAGCTGGTCATGTGTGTGACGCCCGGCTGCTAGGTATTTTGACCAAAGTTGTCTCTTCAGTTGAACAGCCGCTAACACTTCTGGAGTGACCCATGCCTCTGACTTTTTCTTAAAGGGCACTGTTGTTGTTGGGATAAATCTTTTTACTGCATAATCGTAAATTTTAACCAAAGTGGTGTAGCACTCGTTAACTAAGCAATGTAAAAAAAGGATTATCCAGTCTTGTGAGCTGATAAAGTGTGAGAAAGCAGTAAAGTTAGCTCTACTCCATATACATCGGGGTTTGTTGTGCCTTTCGATTGTCGGGCAGCCAGCTACACTTATTGTTCCCATTATTAAACAATGTGATTGACCCATTGGCCTATAGCCTAGTAAATCGCCTTTTGTAAACTCCATGAATTGGTCTGGTTTGTTGGTGATAATAAGATCAAGTGTGCTTTTTGGTGCAACATCTCGTGAATGTCGGTAAGTACAAAATGTCACTACTTGTGTTAGATCGTTTTCTTCGAGACATGACTGAAATCGGATATCCTCTGGGCGCTCGTCTATCACATGACCAGCTGTGGCTACTCTGCCACCCACATCAACCTCTTCGTACCATGTATGACTGCAGTTAAAATCACCATAAAGCAGCATCGTTGCACAATTGAGTCCAATTAGTGAATTTTTTGCAATTTTTATAGCCTCAATGGTATTGGTTAAATATTCATCGTCATAATCACGTGGGCTGTAGATGCAGCCAAGTAAGATCGATTCCTTACCGTAACGAATTGTTATCCAGAATTGTTCAATATTTTTCGAATTAAGCTCTGGTAAAGAAACGTTAAATGAAACTATTTCGTTCTTGACATAGATAGCGACTCCACCACCTTTGCTATTTCTGTCCGCTCTATGCAATTGGTATCCATTCACGATTGTGTCCGACCTTTCATTAAACCATGTCTCAGTGAAGAACATAACGTCTGGTTGGTTTTTCTTTGATAGTGCTGTTAGTCTGGCCTTGAGTTCGTTTTTTTTCTGACTATTCAGTGAACAAGGGTTATTTGCCCAGAAACAAAGAGTTGTTGTGGATTTTAATAAGGCAATTTTGTCTTGGGAAAGACTACCGATGTTTTGTTGGTGCTGTGTGGGACGTTTTGGCATTATTGAAATAACCTGCAAAACACAACAAATGGCGCAGTCGACAGAATACTTTTCTACTATTTTATCTCGAATGGGACCAGCGAACGTATCGATACCGAATTTTGCAAACTTCGACTCAACAAAAGAAATTTGAAGAGATTACTGGGCACGTTTCACAACATTCGCCAGGGCTCACTCTGTTTCTGCAGATAAGATGCCACAAGTTTTTCTCGTGAGCCAGAGTCCCACCATCTACAAACTTCTCGACACTTTCGCAGAACAACAAACTCCACCAAGAAACATCAACACTCTGACCATGGAAGAGATTGTACAATACATGGAAGTACAATTTAATCCAAAAAGATTCATTGTCAGAGAAAGATACAGATTTTGGTCAGAAATGAATCGAAACACTGGTGAAAATGTTCACGAACTAGCAGCCCGAATTCGACAAGAAGCTTCAACATGTGATTTCTCCGCCATCAAGGACCCTCAAGATAAAGCTACGAGAACAAAGTTTATTTGCGCAATAAAAAATGAAGCGGTCTTGAAGGCGATTTTCAGGATGGATGATGATGAGTTGACATTCACGAAAACTGTAGAAATAGCTGCAGGTGTGGAGGATGCGGCAAGAGTGGCATAGAAAACGGTGTATGGTACACCATCACAAAACTCGAACTCGATCAACAAAATAAAAAGCAGAAGGGTACCAGTCGTTCCTAAAAACAAACACTCTTCTCCATCTAAAAACATTTGTTTGCGCTGTGGAAAACAAAACCACACAGCGAAGAACTGCAAAAACAGCAACCTGACGTGTAATTTTTGCCATAAGAAGGGACACCTGGAGATGGTGTGTTTCAAAAAGAAAACACAAACAGTCACGGTGGTCCTTGACTCGTCAGTAAAAAACATCCAAGACTCAAAACCTTTGTTTCAGTCATTACCACTCGACGGCAAGAAGTACAATTTTCTCGTTGACAGTGGAGCAAGGGGCAGCTTCTGTTCAAAGGTTGAGCTTGGGAAAACCATCATTGCAGCCATCTGCAAGATTT
This sequence comes from Erpobdella octoculata, assembly GCA_963978895.1. NCBI lineage: Eukaryota > Metazoa > Annelida > Clitellata > Hirudinida > Erpobdellidae > Erpobdella > Erpobdella octoculata. Next base: position 31,180,129 of record OZ022238.1, on the reverse strand, counting down.
TACGCTTCAGCAACAGGAAACCACATTCCAGTAATGGGAACGTTCAAAATAATGGCAAATTTAGAGAATAATAGCCATAAAATACAAGTCCAATTCAATGTCTCAGAGGTCCATGACCTAAATCTTCTCGGACAAAGAACAATCATTGATTTAGAAATAGATGTCACAGCTATGATGAGAAATGAAGTGTACAACGTTTCAGAGCAATCACACTTCAATTTGCAAATAGCTTGTAAACAATTTGTTCAGAATTTCGGGAACTGTTCAAGCCAGAATTGGGTTGTCTTAAGAATTTTGAATTAGACATTAAGTTCAAACCAGAAGTGGAACCAGTTTTTTGCAAACCCAGAACAGTACCATTTGTAATTATCGAGGATCTGAACCAAACTTATGAAGCTGGAATAAAAAAGGGCTTGTGGATTCCTACACAGTTCAATAGTTATGGAACACCGGTTGTGCCAATTCGCAAACAACTTCAACCAGGACAGCTGAAACCCAGTTTCAGAGTTTGTGGAGATTATTCAGTAACAGTCAACAAACAGCTAGAAACTCATCGTCACCCCATGCCATTACCCGAGGATTTAATGAAAAAGCTCGGTGGAGGTTATTTCTTCAGCAAGATCGACCTTGCAGATGCTTACCATCAGATAAGACTGTCACCTGAAAGCCAGAAAAAGTTAGCATTGAGTACTCACAAAGGTGTTTTACTTCAAACAAGACTTCCTTTTGGAATTACATCTGCACCAGGATACTTTCAAGAGAACATGGAAAAGTTGACAAGTGATCTACAGGGAGTTGCCGTGTATCTGGATGACATCCTAGTTAGTGGAAAAACAGCAGCAGAACATCTAAACAACCTGAAAGCTTTACTCCAACGATTATAGGACAACGGGTTAAGATGTAATCTAAGTAAGTGTAGGTTTGCAGAATCATCAGTGGACTACCTCGGACACATGCTATCAAAAGATGGAATAAAAATGGGTCAACAGGTGAATGCAGTAGCTAAGATGCCACCTCCTACCATGTGTCAACACTGAAATCTTTTTTGGGGTCAGTTCAATTTTACAGTAAATTCATCCCGAATCTTTCCACAATATCAGAACCGTTGACTCATCTAACCAGAAAAGAAACAACTTGGCAATGGACAAAACAAGAAGAAGTAACGTTTCAACACTTGAAAGACCTTCTTATGAAAGATGTCCAGTTAGCCCATTTTGACAAAACACTCCCGATCGGAATTTCCTTTGTTCAATGTGTCTAAGACACTCACCGACACACAACGACGATACAGTCAGATTCAAAAAGAGGCATTAGCTTTATGGTCTCCAAAAATACCACAATTATCTCTATGGCAGAAAATTTATTTTGGTTACAGATCACAAACCTCTTCTCTCACTATTTAATCCAACAAAGGGAACTCCGGCAATGGCTGCCAATCGCCTTGCTCGATGGGCACTTAGTCTGAATCAATATGAATACTCCATCGAATACAGAAAAACAACTGAGCACGGAAATGCGGATGCACTCAGCAGATTGCCAGTTGGAGACCAGAATTTTGATGCAAAAGAAGAAAAGGCAGATATATCGACAGTTTGTATGATTCACACCATCAGTCAATAGATCAAACCAGCAGATTCTAAAATATTGGCTAAAGAATCTAGCAGAGACCCACCAATATCAACAGTCATGAGATATGTGAAAGAAGGATGGCCTAAACTGATGGAAAAAGACGAAATAAAATACTACGCAAAATTAGCAGACTCTCTAGTTACAGAAGGAGGATGTCTAAGATATGGAGCAAGACTAGTTATCCCAGAAAAAATCCGAAACCAAGTAGTCCAACTGCTACACCTTGGACACTTAGGAATACAAAGAATGAAGCAACTGGCTAGATCAGTTGTCTAATGGCCAGGCATAGACCACGACATTGAAAATCTTTGTCGTAGCTGTACAACTTGCGCAGAACACCAGAAAAAAGCAGCAAAGTTTCCAAACAATCCATGGATGCTGCCAGAAAAACCTTGGAACAGAATACACCTAGACCATGCCATAAACTTCATGGACACTAACTGGTTAGTATTAACCAGCACTTGACGCACGTTAAAAAATGATTTCTAATCTATTACGTAAACTCGTAAACAAAATTGCTTAATCGGCTATGCGGCAGAGTTACATAACCAATACGACCATAGATCGCTAATTAAATATTCTTATAACGCTGTTCTTATAATAAAAAGGTGGGTACCCCATATTACCCGAGGCCCCATATTACCCCACTTTCCCCTAAACATTTTAACAAAAAAGTGCCCTAACAAACCCTGTTCAGCGTCTCATAATCTATCAACGTGAGTGTTTTCAGACCTGCAGATGCTAATCGGGTGACATAATACATACATCATTGCGCTTTTATGTTGGGAACCAGCACTTGACGCACGCTTCGCGCGCGAAGCGTGTGAGTTTTTACATATTAATAGTAAAGGTAGTCGCACTCAAATAGCACTTTAAGCTCAAAAACAACACCAATGCGCTATTATAGTAATAACTTTACTCACGCTTCGCAAGCGAAGCGTGTGACTATTTTAGCCAGTAGCAGATGATTTTTCACTTGAACACGTTTTGGAATGGTCTTCTCTTTGAATGAATGATTTAGGAAAATCTGCCTTCGAAAAAAAACCTTTAATGGGTGATAATAGAAAAAACAGCCTACAAAAAAAACATATTTATTGGCAAGCGAAGCGTGTGACTATTTTAGCCAGTAGCAGATGATTTTTCACTTGAACACGTTTTGGAATGGTGTTCTCTATGAATGAATGATTTAGGAAAATCTGCCTTCGAAAAAAAACCTTTAATGGATGATAATAGAAAAAACAGCCTAAAAAACATATTTATTGGGTGATAGTGAAAAAACCGCCTACGAAAAAAAAACATATATTGGATGTTTTTGGAAATAACAGCCTACGAAAAACACAATATTTATTTAAAGGTATCGGAAAAAACAGCCTACGAAATAAAAACAAACTGTAACGGCTAATATACAAAAAAAACTTTTATTGGGCGATATTGGAAAAAAATCCTACGAAAAAACAGAACCTTTAATGGCTGATAATGAAAAAAACCGCCTAAGAAAAAACCCAACTTTAATGGCTGATAAATGAAATAAACCGCCTACAAAAAACCCAACCTTCAATGGCGGATATTGGGAAAACCCGCCGACTACTACTTCGGTGAATTGTTTATTTTCAACTTGTTTATATTCAGCGATGACGTACGCTCATATTTATTGGGAAAACCGGCCGACTACTATTTCGGTGATTTATTTATTTTCAACTTGTTTATATTGAAAGATGACGTACGATGCATTATATATATCCGCATAGCGTTAAACTTTCGCGGCTAATAACTTTTTATTTAAACATTTTAACAAAAAAGTGCCCTAACAAACCGTGTTCGGCGTCTCATAATCTATCAACGTGAGTTTTTTCAGACCTGCAGATGCTAATCGGGTGACATACATAATACATCATTGCGCTTTTATGTTAGGGACCAGCACTTGACGCACGCTTCGCTCGCGAAGCGTGTGAGTTTTTCTAGCTAGTCGCAGATGTTTTTTCACTTGGAAACGTTGCGGAATGGTCTTCTCTTTGAATGGCTAAATTTGAAAAAACCGCCTACGAAAAACACAACCTTTATTGGCTGATATTGGTAAAACCGCCTACGAATAAAACCATCTTTATTTATTTTTAACTTGTTTATAATGTGTGATGACGTAATCTCAAAATTATAGGAAAAACACGCCTTCGGTGATTTGTTTATTTTCAACTTCTTTATATTGTTTGATGACGTAATCTCAAAATTTTTGGGAAAACCCCCCTTCGGTGATTTGATTATTTTCAACTCAACGTGAGTTTTTTCAGACCTGCAGATGGTAATCGGGTGACATACATAATACATCATTGCGCTTTTATAGTAGGGATTGATGCTTATTCAAAATACCCATGCATCCATGCTACCGGTTCAATAACAGCCAAGTCAACAATCCAGCTGTTAGAAGAGGATTTTGTACATTTTGGATATCCCCATGCATTGGTGACAGACAATGCACCAGCATTTCTATCAGATGAATTCCAGGAATGGTGCAGACAGCGTGGCATAACACATCTAACAGGCGCTCCATATCACCGAGCAACGAACGGAGCAGCGGAAAGACTTTTACCGACATTCAAGCAATCACTAAGAAAATCTTCAGACTCTCCAAGACAGGCACTGCAAGAATTCTTTCAACAGTACAGACGGACGGCAGGGACGTCATTTCAGCAAAACCATAGGGGGGGCAAGATGTTTTAGGGGCCCACTCAGGGTCTTCTGCGCCTGGGCACAAAACACAAAATCTGCTCCCCCTGCATAACATCTTTTGCTTCTTTCTCCCAAAAAAACCTGATGACCGGGGGGGGGGGGGTAGTTGAAGCCACTTTTTAAAAAAAATTTGAAACCCTTGTTTTATTTGGGGGAGGTCACACACCATAACATCTGAGTGATCATAAGGGCATTTCCAACTGTCTCTACGAACAAGGCTATAGCTATCAAAATCTGCTGTGAACGGTAATTAATATTGATGTACGAAATAAGCTATAGTCATTTATTTCTGAAAAAGTTAGTATAATATGAATACACTGAACCCTCTTTCTGTCACCCCCATGATGTCGCCCGAGGCAGCTTGCCCACTCCATTAGCCACGCCTCTGGGTCCAATAATGCAAGTATCTACTGAATTTTTATGAAATAGATCTAGGCTAATGCAGAGAGGAAATCATCAGATTGCGGATTGAAGGAATTCAGGCATGGAAGAATATCACTATTTTCTGTAAATCGTGCGATCGATGCATGCATACAAAATCTGTGACCTATCTCGTTCCATTTTGAACTGTTTATAACTTTCTTAACACCTCTCCATCTCGACGTGGACGATCAAGCTTCCTAGTTTCTTTAGCATCTCTTCTCTCTTTTAATTTCTATGGACAAAACCTACTCGGCCAGGCTATGAATAATGCTAACCATCTTTATAACGGGGACGGCATTTTCTACATATGGCCGCATCCTATAATTACAAAAGCTTCTGCTTTTCTCATCTCAAATCTCACTAAAAACACCAAAAAATCCTACAGGGGCCCATATATAATAACTATTGGTTCACATAAAAGTCCTAAGCCCAGTCCCCCTGAATGATGTCCATGAGTTTTGAAAGAAACGGTCTGAAAGGCGCCCATATATTAACCATGGCCCACTTAAAAGTCAGGAGCCTACATAAAAGTCAGGGAAGGCTACTTAACAGTCAGAGAAGGGCCAGTCAAAAATCAGGAAAAAGCCAGCTAAAAGTTAAGAGGGATCCACTTGAGTGCCGGGGCCACTCAAGTGCGGGGGACCAATTTAGTGTGGTGGCTCACGTGAAAACGGGGGTGGGAGCCACTTAAATGCGGTGGGCCACTCAAGGGCAGAGAGCCCACTTAAGTGCGGGGAGCCACTTTAATGCCGGGAAACCTACTGAAAAGTCCGGGAAGGGCCACTTGAGTAAGTAGGGGCCCACTTAGGTGCCGGGAGTTCACTTAAGTGCAGAGGCTCACGTAAGACCGAAGCCCACTTAAGTGCGTGGAGCCCACATCAGTGCCGGGGGCCCCTTGAGTGCGTAGGGCTCACTTCAGTGCTGGGCCCTTTTAAGTGCGTGGGACCCACTTTAGTGCCGAGTGCCCCCTTAAGTACGGGGGCCAACTTTAGTGCCGGGGGCCTACTGAAAAGTCCGGGAAGGGCTATTTGAAAATCAGGAGAGGCCCACTTAAGCGCGGGAGACCACTTAAGCGCGGGAGACCACTTAAGGGCGGGGGCCCACTTAAGTGCGTTGGGCCCACTTTAGTGATGGGGCCCACTTTACTGCGTGGGGCCCACCTTTAGTACCGGGCCCCCTAAGTATGTGGGGCAAACTTTAGTGCCGGGGGCCCACTGAAAATTCCGGGAAGAGCCACTTAAAATCCGGAGGGCCCACTAACTTAAGTGCGTGGGGCCCACTTTAGTGCCGGGGGCCCACTGAAAACTCAGGGGGGGGGGGCGATCGCTAATTGACGTCCCTGACGGACGGCATTAGATTCTGGCTACTCGCCCAGCGAATTATTAAATAGTCGTCAGATTCGAAGTCAATTAGATGCTTTACTTCCATCTCCAACACAAGCCATCCAGAAAAAACAAAACCAAAAGAAAGTGACACAACCTGAGAAAAGATCTCAAATATTCCGCGAAGGAATGCCATTTTACGCCCTCTACTGTGGTCCTAAAAAGAACAAAGAACCCAGATGGATTCCTGCAGTCATAACAAAAGTGATGGGGCCTCGCAACATAAAAGTTCGAATTTTACCAAATGGACCGATCTGGAAAAGACATGTCAATCAGTTGAGAATCAGATACAGGGCAGATCAAGACTCTTATCCAGGAGAACCCCCTGAAAGCAGACAACCACCAGCAGACCAGGAACTATCAAAAGAGGAGAATGACAAACTATCTATTGCAGATTCAGAACAAGTATCAGTACAATTTCGAAGACCACAACGTACCCGAAGACCACCACAAAGACTCATATCAGGGATCAAAACTTTGGAAACTCCCACTGTTGATTCTTTTAAAAAATACCGAATTTCGCTGCTAGTAATAGCTTTAATAAACAATATAAGGGAGCAAAACAGTCATTTTATTTGTAAATACGTAATTAATGCAGTTTTCTAGCAAAGTTTATTTGCCGCCAGGGCTATATTTAGCAACACTGTCGTAAGGAGTTTGGCTGAGCAGCCTTATTACTGCCTAAATAATTTAATGTGAGCCTCAAACTCATGTTGAAAGGTTTAAAAAATAGTTTTTGTTTAAGTTTTAAGTTCGCAAAGATGAAATGTAGAATTTCTGTCTTTGTTTCTAGCCTCGTTGAATGCTAGGAAAGCAGTAGCACAAAAATTTAAAAAAAAAAAAATTAATTGATACATTTTGAAAAACAATTTAAACAAAAAACATAATATGCAAACAACTATTTAATCGTACAATTTATTTTCACAAAGATATTTCGATTTTAAGATCATCAATCGCAACATCAGTTCAGCCTTGCTAAAGCATCCAAAAAGTGGGTTTGTGGGAATAGAATACGCCTTAGTCGGCCTTAGTTATAGAATGGAGCCGGGCATAGCAAGAACCTTCACATCATATCACATGCAGCCCATTGCTACAAAAACCTCAAGTCATTAGTTTGTATATAAATCAATTAATATTTAAAGAATACAAATAAAATAAAACAACAACGTAATGGCAATTAGCTAACGTGTTTTGCTGCTGTGCACGTTAAATTACCTCAATGCCTGAATCAAATTAAACACCTTTACGAATGATAAAAATTAAATGAAATTTAAATATGTTATAGTTTACATGTAACTTATTTAGCCTAAACTAAATATATTATTCGCTGACCAATTGTTATAGACATAGGTAACACACAAGATACCGTTTACTTTGAACAAATGCTCAAAGAAAATGTGCTTATTGAATTTTTTTATATACACAAGATAACTTCCTACTACATCTCACAAACATTTTGATGTTAAAAATTACTAAATAGATTCAAAACTTTTAGAGTAATACAGTTTCTTGTACAACCTATTCTGCACTTGCTAAACCAAAGCGGGGCGATTTTGTTGTGGTGATCTACAAAGCGTTTCATGATAGTTACCGAATAACTATCATATTGACCGTATTAAAAAAATTTGAAAAATACTGAATAACTAAATAAAATTTGTTATTTTCAAGTAAAATAAATAAATTTAATTAAAATCCCTTAATTATTCGTATATCATGCGACGATCGACGTAAAGACGACGGCTGCATTGGTAATTGAGAGTGGTAAAATGGCGGCAGACTGGCGACAACATTTCTATTGCAATAATGGGCTAAGCGCAATCCAGTTATATTATAGAGATCAGTGGAGCGCACGCATTCGTCTGCACCATATATATAGAATAGATATATCGGAGATGAGCAGGTTTTGAGCGAGATGCCAAGATGGCCTCCGAAAAAACGATTTAGAGTCTTTTTGGTTACATGAATATTCATTATTTGTATTAATCTATTTTTGGTTCCTTTGTTGTTTGGTTCCTTTCGCGCCGTTTCAAGTTCTATTTTTGTTTCGTCTGTTCTGTTCTTTCACTTTCGAATCTTCTATAAAAATATAAAATGCCTCACTCTTGTAGTGTTAAAAACTGCACTAATACCTGGACAATTAATTCCGATTGTTCTTTCCATCGGCAAGTAATCTACCAGTTCAATTGCAGTAGTCATTTATTAATTGCACTTTGTTGTGTTACATTTATAAATTACATGAAAAATAGATTATAAAATAAGTTTTAACGTTGCTATTTTAGCTTTCCAAAGTTTAATATTAAAAGGAATAAATGGATAGCGGCAGTTCGCATCTTAAATGGAGATCCATTATGGGAACCTGTTTCTACTTCGAGGATTTGCAGCAGGCATTTTGATGCAAAATGTATTTATAACTTTGGCTTTAAAAATGGATTGCATAACGAAGCTGTGCCATGTGGAGACATGCCAGTAATTAATGTTTTGATATACATTTGACTAACTAACATTTTGTCATATTTATTAAATTGTCATTCTATTCAATTGTCCATCTTTATTTAGTAACTTTGTTTAAATTGTTTTAATAAGTTATCTGTTGACACAAATTCAATTCAATAGTGACTAAAGCAATTTGTATTGTTAATGTATTTTAGCATTAGTTAATTATAACATATACATGTATAAACATATACTAAAACAGAACAATTCTCAATATTTCTTATGTTACAAGCTCTCCAAAAGCCTGTCATTAGAAAGCCATATTCCCATCGGAGAAGGATCTACTTTAGCAGCAGGAGTTGCAAACGACCCTGTCGTGGTAATATACATATATTTATAAATTACAACGCCCCCCCAAGATTTTTTCCACCAAATAAAAAAATTTCTTTATTAGTTCATTTATTTAAATTAGTTATTTTATTTAACGTATTATATTTTATACATTTTTAATGGGGAAACGTAGGTTTGTGGACAATTGCGACTTTATCGACTCGACTATATATATATATATATATATATATATATATATATATATATATATATATATATATATATATATATATATATATATATATATATATATATATATATATATATATATATATATATATATATATATATATATATATATATATATATATATATATATATATATATATATATATATATATATATATATATATATATATATATATATATATCCATATTAATAACTCAACACATTTTCAAGATAACTATTTAAAAATATTGAAAAAAGTACTTTAACATTTCAAATAATATCTTTGCTTTCATTAAAGGAAAGTCGTTATTCAGGCGAAACCGTTGAACCGTCACATTCATTGAAAGTTCGTATCCTATAAAAATTTAGTTGATAATATTACATGTTAATATAAATGTATAGTTATAGTTTTGTTTTATATTTCATTAAGTTTCTGTAATATGAATCTACACAATATGATTTGAGAAATGGCTAAATGTAATATTTCATTCAATAAAAAAACTTAAAAACTCTTAAAGGTTACTTTGCCAACAACAAATCCTACTTTTTCATCAACTCCCAGACGGAGAAGAATCATAGTGGTAATTTAATAAAACTTTTGTATTCTGTTTTCATGTTGACATTTTCTAAAATAAATTTATAACCATTCAAATTGACTTAAATAACAAGCTTCCCAAATGCCTGCCAGTCAAAAGCATAGTTTGTGCTTCAGAAGCTTCACCATCAGCAGCAACAACTGTGGCTAAGCCTGTTATGGTATAAATATGAATATATTATTTAATTATAAAATCTCAAAAAGTATACAATAAACTTAATCTATTGAAGGTTCGTAAAGTTTTTTCACACGAAAGTCCAAGTGATATCGTCGAACAGGTAAATTTATTGAAAGTGTGTATTCAACAGAATTTGATGTAAAATTAAATTTTATAATGAATCTAATAATAAACAACATATTTTCAATAAGTTGAACTTATTTTTTCTATGATTAATTTAAAAATTAATACAAAATTCTGAAGGATTCCCTGGCACCACCAACAATGAGTCCGATTTCGTCATCAACTCCTATAAGGAAAAGAATAAAGCTAGTTAGTTGGATTAACAATAAATATTGTTGTTTTTTAATTTGATTTATTTTTTATTAAAAGTTTATCAAAAATTGTTAACTATAGGTTTTCTATAATGTTATTCAGGAGCACAGATACTCCCTTACACCAACAATCCTGTCAAAGAAGTATGACAGGTGTATGATCCGGAATGAAAACCTGAAAAAAAATAAAAGGATCACTGGCACGTGAAAAAAGATTAAAAGTCAAATGTTCTAATTATATGGAAGAGTTGAAAAAAATGAATCTAATAAATGAAGAATTATAGTACAAGTTATCGTTTTATGATGGTAATGTTATATTTTAGATTTGCAAAATTTGAGATGCTTATAGAAAATGTATTATTTACAGAGAAATTCCCAGAGCTTTTCAAGGGAGGCAAGCCATTTAGTGAAAAACAAAAAACATTTGCTCTTACCCTTCATCTATATGGACCAAAAGCTTATGAATACCTCAGAGGTATGGGCTTTAGGTTGCCCAATGAAAGAACTTTGAGAAAGTGAATATTTTTTTGTCAACTAAGTGATTTTTACAGCTTCCGTAATAAAGTAAAATTTACATTACTCGAAATTAGATCTGATGTATATCTTAACTAAATGGATCTTAAATTATTTAAACTAACAACTAATTCTGTTAAAATCTCAACAATAACTTTAAAAGAAATTATTTCTCAGGTGGTTGGTAAACATTGATGGTTCACCTGGCATCAGTTCTCAAATTCTTGAAATCCTTAGAAAAAAAAGACAAGAAGAACCTTACACATATGCGAGATGTAATTTAATGATTGATGCTATGTCTATAAAGCATCACTTACAAAATATTAGACAAAGTACCTCTAAATCAGGTATTTATATTTTATTAATGTGTAATTCCTACATTTAAAGTTTTAATTTTTATATATATATATACCATATAATTTATATATATATATATATATATATATATATGTACAGTCGATTCCTTTGAATTAGGCCACCGGTTAATTGGGGCGGCCGCTTATTTGGGCCAAATCTCATAGAACAGAAACCAGCAATATCCATTGCTTAATTGTATGTGAAATTTGGTGAAATGGGGAAGCCGCATAATTGGGCTAAAGTATATATATATATATTAAAAAAATACTTGATTAAGTTACTATACGGTTGTAACTATCAGTTCTTCGTTTCGTATCTACGGTCTACTAGGCTGCCTCGCTAAAAGCCTTCCTAAACAACAGGCGGGCCAATATATCTATTCTATATATATGGTCTGCACTGCATCGTTCGTCATCGTCTACTGCGTAATCAGGGACGTAAATTGGGGGGGGCAGGGGGGGGCATTTGCCCCCCCCTGATTTTCAAAATTTGAATTTTTTTACCTAGAGTTTACTATATATTTATTTAATTTTAACTTTACTTAACCTCGTGATGATTCAATGCGTATTGGAATTCTTTTTGCGTGTGTAGACAATTTTAAATCTTAGCTCGATGCTAGATTTACCAATAACTGCAGAGTAAAAATTTGTGTATCAGTGTTGATCCAAAGATTAGCTGTTTTCTGTGCCAAAATACATTAAGGGAACTCGTGGAATTTTACCCTATTAGTGGTATTAATACAATGTTGATTCCCTCACAGCTGTCTACATCAAAGTTATTATTTATTACACAAAAATAAAACAAAATTATACCCACCCCATTTTGGACATCTTTTTTACAAATTTTTATTTAGGTTACAATCTCTGTTTGTTTGTGTGTGTGTGTCTTTCTCTGTACGCAAATCTTGCAAGTGAAATTTAACCAGCATTTTGACTAGCTAGGAAGTTGAAACTTTCAGCACAGCTTTATATTTGATGAAAATACATGATTCAATTTAAAAAAAAAACTTTGAACATCTTTTGCATTTCTAAATTGAATGTATTTGAAATCAAAGTTTGTGTTGAAAAACTTGTTCTTCCTTTACTTGTTTTACTAATCCTGTACTTGCCCCTGCAATATGATTAAATCATTCATCCCCTTTATACCCAGTGGCGCATGGCGAATATAGAATTTTTTGGTGGTGATTTACTTCAGAAATTTTTTATATTCTCTTCCAAAAAGCTGATAACCGGTAAGGGGTAGTCGTAAGTATTTTTCAAAATTTTTTTCAAAGACTTCTAATTTCTCCTCCCAAAAAAGCTACGGTCGTCTTCTAAAAACAAGGTAATATACCCAAAAAAATTTCAATTGATACTCTGATGGGGGATGCATTTCCCCATCCCTCTCTGCTTGTACCTACGTATTTATATAAATGTAAAAAGTAATGTGTGTGTGAGAGCATTCGTTTATCACATCCAAGCCGCAGGAGCAATTTTAACAACATTTGGCATGCAGGTAACTTCATTGATAAAAAAATTTTGAAAAATTAAAAAAAAATCTGTTATTTCTTTGACGTTTCGCTGGCAAAAACGAAAAAAACTAAGCACAAAAAACCCGGACAACACTGGGTAACCCTGTCAGTAAGCTATATAATGGCGGGAAAATTTTGCCCCCCCCCTGGAAAATGCTGAATTTACGTCCCTGTGCGTAATGCTTATAAGTATTAAATAATTTTATATTTATAAAACTTATGTTTAAAAATAATTATTTATAAATAATTTTACTAACTTTACAACACAAACTAGTAGAAAATTTTATTATGAAGCGTGCTAAAGCATCCCAAAAAATTGACAATTTTTTTGGAAAGAGGACAAAAAGGTACCTTAACTAATATTCGTCAATCATCATTCATCAGTATGAAAAAAATACACATTAGATAATAGAAAAGAGTTTTTCAACTTTTTCTCCTATTAAAGTATGAAATTGTAGAATAATGTTTTTCCTTAGGTTGCTTTAGGAAGTAACCTTTACATTGTAATGATGTAATCCACATTGGGGGATAGTCAATCAGATTCCGTTAGTGTTGAACTGTTCTTAATTGCTAAATGTCACATAATCCACACTGTAATCTGTAATCCACACTGGAGAAAAGCACTCAGTTGCACTCAGTTTTAAATTGTACTTAGGTTAGCTAGGTTAGCTGAGCTGGTAGAGCGTTAGCCTTGAATGTGAAAGCTTCACGGTTCGACTCCCACTCACTGCCTAGTAGCCCATGTCAACGGAAAACTTAGCGGGTAAAATCGTTCTCTCCGTGGGGCATGTAAAAGAACAGCGCCTTTGAACAAAGCGGAAAAGGCGCTTAATAAATTATCAAACATATATATATATATATATATATATATATATATATATATATATATATATATATATATATATATATATATATATATATATATATATATATATATATATACTTAATAAATGCCACATTGAAGATTTGTATTCCAAACTAGAGAAAAGTCATTCAGTTGCAGTCAGTATTGAATTGTCATTAGGTACTTAATAAATGTCACATTGGAGGGTAGTATTCCAAACTGGAGAAAAGATAGGCGTAATGTTGAACCAAAATAACACAAACAACAGAAATGGTTCTCGTCAATGTTCGCAGAAGCAAAGTCAGCAGAAGCTGACAAACTGAAAAAGCCAAAACAAAAGGATTCTGAGAAAATTGGTTTTTAAGCAGTCTGTTTATTGAATTTTACACTTTGAATTTAATGGTACTTTTCAAATTGTGTTTTAAGAAGTGCTGTTCTAAATGACGACTTCAGAGCATTGTTGAAAAAACACTTTTTTAATTTGACATATTGTTAATGGCATTCTTAGTGCAAGACTCTTGTTTTGTTTTAGATAAAATAAAATAAATAAAAAAATAAAAAAAAAAATTATAAAATACATTTCAATACGATCAGTACATTTCAATGTAATACAATTTAGGTACTGAGTAAAAAGTTGTTAAATGTTAATATAGCGGATTCTAGCCTACAAAACAGGGTCAGGGGTCACCCGTGTGTATATACTATTATAGACTACTAATCTACTCAGTCTGTCAAAAGAATTATTATTCAGTAATATAATTTTCAGCAAAACAACAAAGTGCAACATTTGAAATGCAGAGGCCCATCATAATTGTTTTGATATATTAGCTATAATTTGATATTTTTTAAATTTTTGTTGAAGGTGGAAAATAGTGGTTCAAGTCTTCAAGTATCCAAAAATGGGCTCCATTTACACCCAAATGCTACCAAAAAGTGTAGCAGCTGCTCCCCCAGACCCCCTAATCGTGGGTGGCTCGCTTCCCTCACTTCGTCCACGTTGTGGGGTTACACACAAAAACTGTGTATTATTAAATATTCCTTAGAATAGCCTATGAGGTAAAGAAAGTAAGTATGATGGTATGGTAAGGTGAAAACAATTATAAATAAGATAGAATTATATTAATAGTTGATGAATTATTATTAGGGTAAAAAATAAAGTATTAAAGTGAATATAGAAATAGTAACTATTACAAAGATATATGTACAGTGCATGGAAAACAAAATAGACATCGATTATGATTAAAAAGATAAAATGTAAGACAGATAATTATTAATAGGATATAACATAAAATTATTAAAGTCGGAAAACGAATGTTAACTATTACAAGGATATAGAAAAATAGCGTAGTAAAAGAAGAAAATAAAGCTGATCTTCTTATCGCAGAGGCTGTCTCGGATTTCCCAGTGCAGCAGTTGAAAAAATGTTCGATTTCTCAAAGAAAAGCCAAGCTTGATTTTATGCAATTTTCGTCAGAAAATCGTCGTTTTTGGTTTAACTTTTTTATTTGTTGAACCGAAAAAACACAAATACCATTCGATTCCATTTTTTAAACCCCGCTACCGTTTCCTTCCCCGCTTACTCTTACGCTCCCGATTGCTTTCCCGCTATCGCTCGCTTTTCCGCTCCTGGTCACTTTTTCGCTCTCTTGCTCTCTTGTTCTCCTTTTTCTGGTCGTTTTCTCGTTCACTCTCCACACGATTTTGGTTGCCACCATGACCTCTAAAACTAAGAATTTCTGCTCCAAGAAATATGGTCGAAACCGTAATAAACTGTTTTAGATATGGAGCGGGTTACGCAACTCGTACTTCTAAGACAAACTATTATTTTTCAAGTTTTAATTTCAATAATTTAAATTTTTAATTTATTCTCCTAAATTGTCTATTTCTATTCGAAATGTGTTTAATTTTTATTTTCTTTATTCCTACTATTCACTTCTATCGCTGTTGACAAATAGATCTTCATCGGGAACTACAGTAGCCTTGGGAGCAACTCTTAAATGTTCTAAAGTGCTATAATTTTTGTTTTTTTTTAGTTATTTATGTTGTAATTAGACTTTATTTATGTTTTAAACATCATTTACGTTAAAACCCGGTCATTTCTCATCGGCCGATGACGCTATACTAGAATGAACTTTACCCTTTATTAATTTTATTTTTTTACACTATATGGTATATTCAAACTTAAAATTTGTACCTTTATTTAAAAATATTAATAAAATTAAAAAAAATTATTTTGAAATGTTTATGCTACTACCTAGGATAGGGTTTAGGGGTAGGGATAGGGTTAGGGTTCGGGCATGGACGTCTATATAATAGCAACTGGACAATGAGCCAAATCATTTTGAGCTGTTGTGTTGTGCCCAACTGGGTACCATATCTATTTAGCTGTTCGTATTCGATTAGTTCAGTCTGCGTTTTGTTTTATAGTTAAAAAGCGTGTACTGGGTAGTTTTATCTATGATAACATTGATATATTTAATAATATTCATCGTTTAAATTACGCATTAGTGACTGCGCTCAACACTTGTTTATTTAAATTTAGCTATTTTTAGCTGATAATCGAGTCCACGAGTTTTCACAGGCTGAGTCGCGACAAGCGTTTCTTAATTTTTTTAGCTAAATAGGTTGGTTAATTGATGGATAATAAAGGCACCCTAATTTGAAAAGTTTTTGCTTATTATTTTAAGCGTTTTAATGAGAGCAATAATGTACAGGTACAGAACAGTGCGGTTGCGTCAATTAAAAAGCGCAAAAACGTATTTATTTAAGCGAAATACTAGTCCTTTACATAGACATCACTTTTGCTTTTTTCTCTTAAAAATATTATTTTCAATTTATATTTGTAGGACATCAAGTACGTTATCGAAAGTTTGAATAGATTGACGTTTGGAAACAGTTGGGATTGCTAATATTTTGAACAATTGGATTTATTTCTGAGTTATAAAAGTTATTGCTGGAAATGCCGCAAAAGTGCCAGGCGTATGGTTGCAAAACAAACTACAAAAATAATCCGGGGCCATCGGCAGGCGAAATTAAACCAACAATGCATAGTGCTCCTGTAAATGACAATATACTTCTACAAAAATGGATTGAAGCAAATCCTCGAAAAGACTGGAAACCAAGTGCTAGTTCAAAAGTTTGCTCAATTCATTTCAATGACGAAGACTTTGAATCCAGCTGTGTCGATACAAATCACTCAAATCAGCACCGTAGAAGGCGAAAAAAACTAAAATTAGTCCGGACAGCCTTTTCAACGTCGTCTGAAAAAAGGTGCAGTACCTAGTATTTTTCCCGCTGCTCCAGAATACTGCTCAACACGGAGAGTACCGTCAAGATCTACTGGTTGTGCTATAGTTTCAAGTCGCAACGAGTACAAAGTAAAAAGAAATATTGAGATGGAAATGAATTTCTTCGATAATGATTGTTTAGCAAATCAAACACCAGAAGTTTTGGCAGAACGACTGAAAAATGAAGCGACACTGCCAACAAACTTGACTATTACCACAATTGATGGCGTTTTGTTAATTTATTGCTTAAAAGTAGAAGCTGGTAAAGCTAAAGTGGCTAGTTGCGTCTCGGTGGCAGAATATCTGTCAACAGTTGTCAGTGTGGATGATGTACCTGTTCCAGCCGACACATTCAAAGATTTTGTTGACAAACGGATTGTTACGACAATGACTCAACTTATTAATTTGGCAGCGCGAATGAAGACTTGGTCAGAAAATTCAAAAACGATAACCTGGCAGTCATTCAAAAAAATGGCTGTTAGCATTTTAAAAGAAGGACTAAACATTCTAACAGAATTCAGCCCAGAAAGTGAATAACAGCACAATCTTGAATTTGTTATAGAACGAGCCAAACTGCTGACGAGAAGCAAGTTTCATTGTCATTACTCACCTGCGCTCACAATCATGTCATATATGATTCATGCAACAAGTCCAGCAGCTTATGACACCTTAAGAGAATCGAGCTGTTTAACTATTCCATCGACCAGCACTTTGAAAAAGATCAGCAAACGTGTTGATGAAAATTATGGGCTCGATAATTTATCATATCTACATCTGAGAATTTCTAAGTTGAATGAATATGAACGAAATATGTTGCTGATCATAGATGAAATCTATGTTGCAAAGTGACTAGAGTTTAGTGGAGGGAATGTGATTGGATTAGATTAGATGATGATGGAAATGTGGCATCAACATTGCTGTGCTTTATGATCAAGTCATTGGCTAGTAAATATAAAGATATTGTTGCAGTTTTTCCAATCCACAAATTGTCTGCAGAAAAACTGAATATTTGTTATCGAAAAGTAATTTCGATGCTTCGTGACCTGCCAATTAATGTTACAGCAATCTCAGTTAACAATGCAGCAACAAACAGGAAATTTCTTTCTGATTATTTGTGTAATAGTAATATAAAGACACATATAATTGATTAAATCACCAGTCAGCCTATATACTTAATAATCGATCCAACCCACAAACAACTTAAAAAATCTGTACAATAACTTTCAGACTCGAAAAGTTTTTGGATGTCCTTTTATGGATCAAGACCTGCCTGAGGGATGTACAGCTAAATTTGCTGATATTGTTGATTTATGTAACCTATAATGTTCAATGGGTCTCAAAAAAGCACATCGACTAACGCCCCAAAAGTATAGAAAAAACTTCTGTAAAGTTGGCAATTTCCTTGTTTTGTTATTCTACCCGTGATGCGCTTCTTCATTACGCTCAGCATGAAAACAAGCCATGGCATGGTACAGCAGCATTCATCACACTTGTCATAAAAATGTGGAATGTCATGAATGTCAAAACGTCTTCAAAGGGCAAGAACAAACTTGACGTTACGATGGATCCGGTGAGATCATCAGCAGACTGGAAGTTGCATTTCCTTGATGAATGTTCTAATTTTATGAAGAGATGGAGAGAGTCCAAAAATCCTGGTTTGAGTAAAGAAACGTTTTTTGCCATGCAGCACACCTGCAAAGCACTGACAGAATGTGCTCGTTACTTGCTGGATCGTCGAGCGTTCAACTACGTTTTTCTCGGGCATCTACAGTCTGATGGCATCGAACCACGTTTTGGTTGGCTTCGCCAGCTTTCTGGTGCTTGCAATTTAATACTGTAAAGCAGGTCCTTGACAGCAGCAGGAAGATTCGGGCTATGTCATTGCTGAAGTTCTCTGGACTGACTTTGGCTGATATAGACAATGCCGGAAAAGGACCTAATGTTAAACAAGCTCAATCATCTCTCTGTGACCTTGCTGATTCAGTTGCTAAGTCATTGCCAAACACCACACAACCGTCATCAAATGACTTGAATATCATATTTTATGTCAGCGGCTATATTGCAAAATCAATCATTAATTCAAAAAAATGCAAGTCTTGTCAAGAAGTCCTTGTCAGTCCTGAGCCCCTGGAACCATTGCAGTTTGAAGGTAGTGGTGATTACACTGCTTCAGCATTTTTTGACTCTATAAACCCGACCATCAGAGAACGCTTTCACTTTATCCATACACTGCTGGAAAGGCATCACGAGAACTGGCAAAAATATATCTGTCATCTTCGAGTCACAGAGAACATTTCAACAAAATAATTGATTGCATGCCTTTGAATCTTGACTCAGAGCTGGTAACATACGATTGTTACCGTTTTAATTATCACAATGTTAAGAAATTGATTGTGCAGCGTTTCTTCAACTGTCTGGCAAAAAATTTGGCAAAAGAAATGACTGATAAATCGCTTCAGGCTGGGCAATTTGTATCAACACAAAAGCAAAAAATTAAGAAACTTCAGAGTCTGAGGAATTATTATTTACGTCTGAGATGAAGGTAATGTAATGTAAATGTAAATTTAATTAAGGTGTAACAACAAAAATTTTTAATAACTTTGACTTTTTTACTAACAACTATAATTGTTATAATTTTAAATTCTTACATTTACTTTGTCTTTATTTTTATTATTTTTATGATTTTTGGTTCAATAAAATATATGTGCTTTATCTCAAAACAGCCTTGGGTTTTTCACTCCATATAGTTTATCTATAAATCAAACTTATAATGCGTATGTGAAGCATTGAGCAGCAATGGGACCAACTGGGTACAAGGCTATTATTGGCTGATCATCTAGGTGCTATTATATAGACGTCCATGGTTCGGGTTAGAGCTAGGGTAAGGGTTAGTAGCAATTTTACCGATTGCAATCACGTCGAACCGCCGAGGCAATAGCAGCGACCATATTGCTGCGGCCGAAAGTTATGTCAGTGAAGGCGATTTCCTGAGAGTGATAGTCTTGACACTTAATTTATTGTCCACAAATAAAATTAAAAATCTTATTTAGTCAAAGCGTCTAGCTAGATATTTTACAAAATATATAACATAACAATGCAATTATAATTGCGTTTGCAATTGCAGTTGTTATGAAGAGTATGCTTACATGTGGTTGTATTGTGCGCACATTTTGTCTTTTGAAGTTGATGAGCCTGGATCTGCAGAGGAAGTTAATTGGCTTTATTCATGGACGTCTATATAATAGCATTAGATACTATTATATAGACGTCCATGCTTTATTGTAACTTACTTAGGAAGTAAGTAAATCTTATGCATAATTTCTAAATCTAATCTCTTTGAAGTTGATTAATCTTATTCCTAACTCATAAAAATTGAGTATCTTGTAAATAAATTGTTTATATTATAATAATGCCATAAATTATTCAGAGATAAGTTTTTACATGATTCATTTACTAATTTTTTAAAGAGCCAAAGCTAAAGATGAAAACTCCTAAAGACCATGTACTTCAATAACTAACTACTCAACTCAAAATCTCCAGATTTATTTTTTGCTAGATTATATCAGAAAAAGTCAAAGTAAATTCCAAGATTTTAATCAACCACATTGATGTTGAAACAACTAACTGAATACAAATTTTTTGTTCATGTTTGACTTTGTTTTTAACTTTTCATAACTTTTTGTTAGTTTTTTATGGTTTTTGTCACTGAAAAAGTAATAAAAATTTGAATAACCAATTGAAAATTGGTTAGATCCAGTAAATATACTTTGTGAATCATAAGCCAGGCACAAATGCAGAAGATAATAAAAATTGTGTGTGTCGTATAGTCTGTCAATTTTTATATTTTATAATAAACAGAGTAGGGGAGAGTAGTACTGAATGGCCACACAATTTTATACTTTTATTCAAATCAATCAGACAAAAAAACTATAAGTGATAGAATTAAAATTTTTTCAGATAATGAAAGCAAAAACATTTCAATAGTAGAAACCGCTCATTAAAATTTTTCAAATTATAACAATTTTATAAAAAACGATAAATAACGCAACCTTTCCTAAAATTACATACATACAAACATACATACATACATACATACATACATACATACATACATACATACATAATACTACCAGTACAACCTGGTAGTACTGAATGGCCACCCCCTAGTACTGAATGGCCACTCATGCGATTTTTATTATAGAAGACACAATTCTCATCAAATGGTAAGCCAAAATGTTTTATTTCACAGACAAGTCTTTATAATGTTAATTAAAAAAATCATAAAAGCATTTTGTCATTTTATTAAAAAGTTGTAGCCTACAATCCAATACTATATGATGAAAAGTAAAAAGAAAATTTGATATGCTCATTTCTTCTCATGGATATTTTAAGGATATTTGAAGGATTGGATCTCCTAGTTTCACAACAATTTGATCTAAATCTGCCTCACAAATACCTTTATCCCTAGACTAAAATTTGGCCTTTTCGGTGTCTTTATCTTTGTACAAAAACTTCAACAAATAAGCAGAAACTTTATCGCCTTTGACTTCCATGAGTTTGCCTACATAATAGGTGTTGTGTCTTTCAGAAAACTTTATTCTTTCTAAACACAATATAAATAACAAGAAACATGTAATATTAATACCGCGCAACTCGCAAAACACTAAACAGAACTTTCTCGCAACAACTCGGTAGCTAGCTAGGAAGGCGCACCTGACTACACCTGGAGTGTCTCGTCACAACACCTTCCCACAAGCTTTTGAGTCTTTTCAAAAGCGAAAACTAAATGTAAAAATGTCTTCTAACGAAAGAAAAAAAAATCGTGTCAAAATCTTAAATTCTTCAACCGCAGGCGCTCCGAACGTCGTGGTCCGGTTTCAACTGAAGTATTCGCTTGCGTTGCTGATCTTGTCAGATCCGTCGGTAGAATTTCTCCTGGTACGGCTGTCGCACTGGATGGAGAACTCATTGGCAAACTGGTCGCTTGATTTCCTGTTGACACGGTTGCCGGACTTTTCGTCATGATTGGACTCTTCGTTGACGTGGTCGCTGGACTCCTCGTTGACGTGGTCGCTGGACTCTTCGTTGATGTGGTCGTTGGACTCTTCGTTGACGTTGTCGCTGGTCTCCTCGTTGACGTGGTGTCAAATGCGTCGTCTCCAAGACTCGATGATGTGGAGTAACGTGTAACATAACGTGGGCGGAGTTGTTCCACATGGCGTTTCCAAATCGACCCATTTGAGCACAATCGTACTTGGATGTTTCGTGCTCCCAATATTTTGTTGACGATTGCAGGAATCCATCTTGGTTGTTTACCCTGTCTGGGACCACAGTGTAGAGCGTAACAAAAATCTCCAATTTTGTACTTGTGTTGTATTTGGAAAGATTCTTTGTTTGTTCTTTGATTTCGTTTATCCTGCATCTCTCGAACAAGGCAAGGAGGACATGGCAAAAGAGAATCTAATTTGCTTCTGATTTGTCGTCCATTCAAGAGTTCACTTGGGGAAAATCCAGATTCCAAGGGCGTTCTCCGATATTGCAAAAGAAACTCTTGCAAAGCTCTTCGGAGAGGATGTGCAGACTTCGTGAGTGATTTTTTAAAAGTTTGTATCAATCGCTCAGCTGCCCCGTTGGTTGCAGGATGATAAGGAGCTCCAGAAAGATGAATGATGCCTCTTTCTTTGCACCAATTCTGAAATTCTTCAGTAGTAAAGGTTGGAGCATTATCAGTCACCAAAGTGTGTGGGAAACCAAAATGTGCGAAATCTTCATCCAAAAACTGAGTTGTTGTTTTTGCTGTTATGGAACTTGTCGGATGTATACACGGGTATTTCGAATAGGCATCTACTATAACCAGCCAATTGGTTCCAAAAAAATTTATGGCGTGATCTAGATGCACTCTGTCCCAAGGCTTTTCAGGAATCATCCACGGGTGATTCATCATCTTTGGTGGCTTGTTTTGCTGTTCAGCACAAGAACTACATGAACGACTTAAATTTTCAATATCGTTGTCAATTCGAGGCCAATAAACTATAGTTCTTGCTAAACGCTTCATTCTTTGCATTCCGAAATGTCCTGTATGTAATAATTCTAAAATCTTGCCGCGTAATTTCTTTGGTATCACGATTCTTGCTCCAAAGAGTAGACAACCACTTTCTGTTGAAAGAGAATCAGAAAGTTTCTCATACAGTTTTAATTCCGGTTGCATGATTCTGTGAGGCCAGCCGTCTCTCACAAATCGTATCACTGTAGAGATAACAGGATCTTTACTTGACTCTTTTGATAACAGTCTGGAATCGGACATTTGTTGGCTGATTGTGTTAATAACGCAAACTGTTGAAACATCTGCATCTTCTTCTGTCGAGTCAAATTCTTCGTCTTCGCACGCTGGTAGGCGACTGAGAGCGTCTGCATTTCCGTGTTCTCCGGTTTTTCGATATTCAATTGAGTAGTTGTACTGGCTCAATGTCAGGGCCCATCTTGCTAGACGATTTGCTGCCAGGACCGGAGTTCTTTTTGACGGACCAAACAATGCGAGGAGTGGTTTATGATCTGTCACCAGGATGAATCTACGCCCGTACAAGAATTGATCAAATTTCTGCAGACCAAAAATGATAGAAAGTGCTTCTTTTTGAATCTGGCTGTAGCGTCGTTGTGTGTCTGTCAATGTTTTAGACACGTTGTAAAGAGGACGTTCAGAACCATCGTCATATCTGTGGAACAGCACTGCTCCAATTCCTACTTCCGACGCATCGCATGACATTCCTAAGGGAGCCGTAGGATCGAAATGAGCTAGACTAACTTCATTCGTAAGAATATCTTTAAGATGTTGGAACACTGCATTTTCCTTGACGCCCCATTGCCATGGTGTGTTTTTCTTTGTGAGACGAGTTAACGGTTCGGTTAAAGTCGAAAGGTTCTTGATGAACTTTCCGTAGAACTGTACCGATCCCAGAAACGATCGCAGAGAAGAAACGTTTGTTGGCGGTGGCATCTTCGTCACTGCATCTACTCGTTTTCCTTTTTCCATGCCGTTTCTGGTGAGTCGATGTCCCAAGTATTCCACTGACGGTTGAGCAAAAACGCATTTCCTTTGATTGCACTTTAAACCTCTTTCTTGTAAACGTTGAAGAAGATTCCGTAGGTTTCTCAGATGCTCGTCAGCTGTGGTTCCAGTCACTAGAATGTCATCTAAGTACACCGCTACTCCTGGTAGATCACACGTTAATTTGTCCATTATTTCTTGAAAATAACCTGGAGCTGAAGTGATGCCAAAAGGTAGACGTGTTTGTAGAAGTACATCTTTGTGCGTGCTCAACGCTAGTCTTCTTTGACTTTCTGGTGCCAGTTTAATCTGGAGGTATGCATCTGCGAGATCGATTTTACTGAAGCAAAAACTTCCTCCTAGTTTTCTCATCAGATCTTCTGGAAGTGGCATTGGGTAACGACGTGTTTCAAGTTGAGAGTTGATCGTTACCGAGTAGTCTCCACAGATTCTTAGTCCTGCCTTTTTCTGATTCGGTTGAATCCGTTTTCTGACTGGAACTACCGGGGTTCCATAATGATTGAACTGAGCTGGAATCCATATACCTTTTCTAATTCCTGCATCATAGACACTGTTCAATTCTTCCAGGATAGCAAACGGTACTGTCCGGGGCTTGCAGAAAATCGGTTCCGAATCTGGTTTGAACTTTATTTCTAGTTCGACATCTTTAAGACATCCCAGTTGTGGATCGAACAATTCACTGTATTCAGAGCACAAAAGTTGACATTCATTTTGAAGGTGGTTTTCTGTTGTTTCCGTTATAAGTTGAACGGAACTGAAGTTCTTTGACAGCAATGCGGTGACGTCAATCTTCATATCACGTATCGCCTCAAATCCCAGTAGGTTGAGATCATGTGTTTTTGTGACATTGAACCACACTCTTCTTTGGATGTCTGAGTTTTTCAATTTTACTTCTGTTTCAAATGTGCCCATTGTTGGGATGTCATCTCCCGTTGCTGAACAATATCTTTTATCATTCAGCTGCAACTTCGGTTTCCCCAGTTTGATCCATGCAGCTCGTGAACAAAAGTTGTCTCTGGAACCACTATCAATGAGAAAACTGAAGGGTTGACTGTTGAGAGTCAACTGTTGCAACAAAGGATTTCGTCCTTTCATGGTGAACACGTGTTCTTTCACGAATTCATCTTTTGCAAATACACACTGAACTTGTCTTTTCTTTTTTAGACAAACAGCTTGCAGATGTCCTTTCTTTTGACAGAAATTGCATATGTAGTTTGCAAAACGACATTCTTTAAAAGTGTGGTTGTTCTTACCGCAACGTCGACACTTTTCTTTAGGAACATTTGACGTTTTATCAGTTGCGTGCTGCTGATGATATTCCGTATGTTTCTTCTGCTTTCTTCGATCTACTTTGAATACCTGAGACGTTCTCTCAGGTGATGGGGCTTTTTCGCAAACGGTTTCTTTTGCAACTTGAGCTGCATCTTCGGTTTCGCATGCTATCTCTATTGCTCTTGCAAAAGATAACTCATCGTCATTTATGCGGAACAGAGCTCGGAGGACTGCTTCATTGTTGACGGAACAGATAAATCTGGTCCTCATTGCTTCGTCTTGTGGATTCTCGATAGAAGCAAAATCACAAGTTGTCGCTGCTTGACGAATTCTTGCCGCCAACTGGTTGATGGTTTCACCTGGTTCTCGTTTCATTGCGGTCCAGAATTTGTACCTTTCTCGGACGACAAACTTTGATGGGTTAAACTGATTTCCCATAAACATTTCGATTTCTTGTATCGTTAAGTCATTCGCTTTCTTTGGCGGTGTTTGCTGACTTGCTAACGTATCAAGAAACTTGTATGTTGACGAAGTTTGATTAGTCAAGAAAACTTGAGGTATTTTTCGACCAGGAACCGAATGAGCACCAGTGAAAGTTTCAAACCTTGCCCAGTAATCTTTCCATAATTCTTTCAAAGGGTCGAAAGCTTCGAAACTGGGAATATTTGTTGCCGATGGTTGTAAACTCAAAATCAACCTCTCCATTTGTTTTATGTGTTCTGCTCGTTCTTTTTCGCGAAGTCTTTCCTGTTCTGAGCGATATCTCTCTTGCTCAGCGAACAATTTAATTAATTTATCAACTTCAGACATGTCGACTGCGCCAATTGTTGTGTCTTTCAGAAAACTTTATTCTTTCTAAACACAATATAAATAACAAGAAACATGTAATATTAATACCGCGCAACTCGCAAAACACTAAACAGAACTTTCTCGCAACAACTCGGTAGCTAGCTAGGAAGGCGCACCTGACTACACCTGGAGTGTCTCGTCACAACAATAGGTTTTCGAGTTAAAAACATATTCAAAAATACATCAATCCCCTATTTTTATCTTAGTGTTGTCAAGGGCAAAATGACCATCTTTACTGGTGGCCATATATGTAGATGTTGGTTCACCGTCAGGCTCAATGTATATATATATATATACTAGCGGACCCGGCGAACTTCGTTTCACCTTAAAGAGTATAGAGGGTGCTCTACCACTTTGCCATTTGAAGTTTTTTTCTAGGACGCACTGTTAAGGCGGTATAGCTACCGGGGTACATACTGCGGTCCCCATGGGCCACTCCATGATTCAATGTCAAATTTTTTTAGTTATTCTGTTAATAGGAGCTGAGAGAAATCCAATAAATCAAAAATCTCTAAAATCGGTTCAGCCGTTCTTGAGTTATAAGTGACGTAACACAAACCCCGACTGCGTTGCCCGGGGATTTTAAAGGCTTTTTATCGTTTTCTCTCTGGCTCCCGTTTCCTTAACTGCTTGCTTTCCCGTTCCAGGTCGCTTTCTCACTCCTGGTCGCATTTCTGCTCACGGTCGCTTTTCCGGCCTCGGTCTCTTTTACTTTTCCCGATCCCGGTTGCTTTTACGCTCCAGCTTGCTCTTCTTTTCGCTCTTCCGTTCCTCCATTAAATTTTAGAGCCTTCCCAATGTGGCTTAGATGGGCTGTAGTGGAATGCTGTGCAGTCATCAAAATTGATATGTTCTCTCGTAAACACTTTGTTAATAGGTTTGCTCGTTTAGTTACGTCTGAACTTCCTCAATTTTAATTAGTGTTCTTTAATGTATTGGTTCCACTCTGCAAGTGTGATCTTCAGCAAAGGCTTATTATGATTGACTAAAGCTGAAAAAAAAAGAATTTATTAGTTAACGGCTGCAATAATGTTAAAATCCGCTCATATATCTCAACAGGTTATATTTTTTTAGATGTTCTTAGCTTTTAAGTGTCATGTCTACAGAACGCTACATGTGGCATGTTAATAAATGTTGACCCATGGCTTTGAAAAATGTGATATAAAACACAGATTGAAATAAAACATGTAATAATAATATTAAAAACCTTCAAAGCATTAACTTAATGAATTTTCCGAGAGTTTTCTGAGATCATCAATTTGGAACAATCGAAGAGTACCACTTTTATTTAGCAAATGATGCAATTATAAATTGAACAAAACAGCAGCAGATTGATAGGCTGGCTTGAGAACTTTGTTCATGATTTTGTTGAAACACAAAAATACTGCACTTGCTTTCATTTCTTTCAAATTTCATGCACCTCATATATCAGTGAAACTTTTACAATAAATTGATGTTGCATGTAAGATTTTCTTTAAAATGTAATTTTCTAATTTCCTCTGAAAAGTAAAAAATAAAATAAGACCGATAAATTAATTCATAATCTGATAGTCATAACTACTTGTGAATAATAATGGTTGTAATGCCATCACATAAAAAAAAACATACCTGCCCAAAAAAAATTCTCATTTACCGATAGGCTGATAGCAAGCTCGTCAGTTTAGGAAACCATGATGAACATCATTAGATAAGGAACAATTGAAGTCAGAAGCCTTGAACGATAAATATGAACAATGAATTTAAATTTATTTTTCCAATCTGCAACTCCTTTTTGCAAAACACAAAATGTTAGAGCATAATGATAATTTTATAATAATTAATAATAATATAACATAATTAAACACGTGCAATGCAACAAACGAAACAAATTGAAAGATACCCAGTAAATCATGATTTTAAAAACTAAAAACAAATTACCAAAGCTTTGCCACTTACTTTTGAATGGGAGATATGAACAATGAATTTCTAATTTGATTTAATTTTAATTTGTTAAGTCTGGAACTTTTTTTGTGAAGCACAAAATATCTCTAAATAGAAGAAATTCCACCTGCAATTTATTGATTAGTCCTGAAAACCAAAGTTATCTAGATTTAAAAGATAAGTTGCTAAAAATGTCTTTCATCAAGAGATTCATTTAACCTTGAATCAGCCATATCTTTAGCTTTTGAAGTCCTACTTCCAAGATCAATCTTTTTATTAGGAGGCATACTGAAACATTCAATGGTATAAAAAATTGAATAATAATAAGTTTGAAAAAGCGATATCTATATATATAAAGAATATCTTAAAAATTGATAAATGAATAAACGACTAATGGAGAAAGTATAGCGATAATGATATATGCAATCACGCGGAATGAAACGAAGGCTAATGGCGAAAGTATAGCAATATTGATATATGCAATCACGCGGAATGAAACGAAGGCGTTAAACAACAAACAATTTTATGAAAAACAAATAAATAAATAACTCACCTTCTTAGAATCAGAGTAACAATATCCAAACGTGGAACGTGGAACAAAAAGACTCGAAAAACGGCGATATGAAAACAACGATCGATATAAAACAATAGCATAGAAAATTAGTTGAACAGAAAATGAAATTTTTAAATAAGTTATAAAACATTTTTTCCTTTAGACTGAAAATTCTTTTAGGAGCTAAATATTCACCATAAAATATTTCGTGCTTAATAGTTCAATGGTTATTGCAGTTCCTTACCGCCTCATAGTCCAACGAAGTGCCTTTTATATATATATATATATATATATATGGTTCAATGTCAATTTTTTTTAGTTATTCTGTTAATAGGAGCTGAGAGAAATTCAATAAATCAAAAATCTCTAAAATCGGTTCAGCCGTTCTTGAGTTATAAGTGTCGTAACACAAAACCCGACTTCCTTTTATATATATAGATATATATATATATATATATATATATATATATATATATATATATATATATATATATATATATATATATATATATATATATATATATATATATATATATATATATATATATATATATATATATATATATATATATACATTACCTTACTGTAACGACGGATTGTACGCCGTACAACTTATATACTATCGAGCATTGATTCGTACCCATTCATAGTCGAGTGTTGTGTTCAACATACCCCAACAAAAGCGCTTAACAACCACTGTTTTTTGGCGGTGGAAGTGGCGCAGATGGTAAGGTAGTTGGCATGATGCAAGGCGGTGTTGCCGATCCGACAGTCGTGGGTTCGAGTCTGAAGTTGAGACATATATATATATATATATATATATATATATATATATATATATATATATATATATATATATATATATATATATATATATATATATATACATTTTAAAAAAGGGATGGGCGTAAAAAATAATTAAATAATTTAACAAATGAGAAAATCTCAATGGCCGTTCAGTACAATGGCCATTCAGTACGGTTCTCCCCTATGTGTGGCTGGGAAGTTTTTATTATACTTTGAGGTTGAGACAAAAAAATATGATTGTGGGTTGCTAGAAACTTTCAGACAGTTTTATTTCGTTATATTCACGATGAAAAAGTTAGACGTTTATAAAATATATATTTCTGAGGGGTTATAATAGGCTTATAATTTATAAGTTTTATAGAGTAGGTAATTTCATCAGTGTAACTGTAACTACTAAACACTGCCGGTTTTTATCTAAAAATAAGCAATAAAATCTAGTAATTAAAAATATAAAACAATTCCAAATTGAACACAGGTCATACAAAATCTCATTTTGCATTAATTAACATTATGTCATTGCTTTATTATATTTTCGAAGCATTAGTTTTCCGGCGTAAGAATTAAAAGGTTTTTTTCACAAACTTAAACATTACATAACATGGATCTGCAGAGAAATTATTTGCTATTAGTTCTTTCCCGGTCGTCACTCCCATGCTGTACGGCTTTCTAAACAGCGATCTATGGCGCTTGTCCTATCAATAGTATATATCAATGACGTACTCAGTTTTGTTAGCTGTCAAAGTATCGTAGCGTCGGTGGTTTTAATGAAAGTTGTATTGCTGGTACGTACCGTTTGGAATTTTTTATTTTCTATTTTTAGGCTTATATTTTAAAGGTTTTATTATTG
This sequence comes from Erpobdella octoculata, assembly GCA_963978895.1. NCBI lineage: Eukaryota > Metazoa > Annelida > Clitellata > Hirudinida > Erpobdellidae > Erpobdella > Erpobdella octoculata. Next base: position 31,150,067 of record OZ022238.1, on the reverse strand, counting down.
TTTCTTTATTTTTCATATTCGGCTTTTGTCTACTGTTCCTTACATTGATTATTATAGGGGTTCTGATGATGGAACAGGCCAAACCGGCCGGTCAACCCCATGTTTAAAAACAGATTTTTTTAAAGAAGTGTTGGTGTACTTGGTGGAAAATGGAGACGATTTGAAACGTCCGTTAAAAAACGTTGCAACAGAGTATGGGCCGTAAAGTTCAATCGAGCATGCTTACAAGAAAATTTAACACCTAAATACAACTCGCCATTTGGCAGAAACAAATTTTCGAGCCAAATTCTCAACTTTTCGGTATAAAACTCGCTGTTCGAGACTACAATTAGTCAAAAACTTTTTCGTTAAACTTTTATTGTCAGACAGACGGACCGGACCGATTCAGCTATGTCAGCCATCATCAGGGTCAAAAATAAAACGAGAAAAGAAAACAAAGAGAAAGAACCGAAATTATCAAAGAATTAGCACACCAACAAAAGAATACGAGGCACAACAAAAATAACATGAGTAAAACAAAATTCCATAGTGTTTAAGACCGGAATAATAAACCAATGAAATCACAGAGACTATAACATTTATACTATTGGAATACACCATCAATTTTTGCAATATATATATATATATATATATATATATATATATATATATATATATATATATATATATATATATATATATATATATATATATATATATATATATATAACTTCAGACTCGAACCCACGACTGTCGGATCGGCAACACCGCCTCGCATCATGCCAACTACCTTACCATCTGCGCCACTTCCACCGCCAAAAAACAGTGGTTGTTAAGTGCTTTTGTTGGGGTATGTTGAACACAACACTCGACTATGAATGGGTACGAATCAATGCTCGATAGTATATATAAGCAGTGTTGGGGAGTAACGCGTTACAAGTAACGCGTTACTGTAATAGTATTACTTTTTTCAGTGACTTGTAATAGTAGCGATTACTTTTATTTCAAAGTAATATGTAATAGAAATATATTACTTTTTTTGAGTAATTGTAACGAAATTTACGTTATTTTTTTCGTTACATATATTTTAAAAAAAATTGAAATTTTGTTGTCGATGTCAATTTTATTTATGTAAAATGTCTATGCACGCTAGAACCCCGTTTAGCTAAGCTGTCATTGTCTTCCTTTATCGCTTTTTGCTGCTCGTTTGATACGCTTTTTAGATCGGTAAGTAACTGTTGCGTTATGTCTAGCGAAAACGAATTAAGTTCACACAGTTTCGAAAATGAAACTGAAGAAGAATTTGATAGAGAAGCAGAGGAGACAGAGGCTGTAGTGGAATTTTCCAAATCCCCATACAGTGAATTTTTTACGATTGTGTCAGAAACCGCTAAAAATCTAAAAGTTAGGTGTAAGTTATGTTTGCCTAAAGTGGAAAACTCATCTGAAGGTAAGATTCATTTGTATTTGTTATCGATGACTAAAATGAAAAAACACTTAATTTGGTTATATTTTAGATAGTTATAATCACAAAGTACTAAAATGAAAACATAGTAAATTAGTTGAGCTCTTGTAACAAGTGTTATGATTTATGATATATTACTAAGTACTTTTGATGACGAATTGTAACTTTTTTGTTACTTAGCGTGTCCATCCATCGTCAATGGCCAGGTTGGAAGCTTCAAAACAATGTACAAAGAGCAACATATTGAAAACAGGACCAGCTAATAAAATTCAGTCGACACTGGACTTTAAAAAACCAGCTGCATCTACATTACTTTCTCAAGAACAAGTGAATAGATTGATAATGAAATTTGTTGTCGCTGACATGCAATGTTTCAGTGTGGTGGAACAGCCTTCATTCATTGAATTAGTTACTGGATTACAGCCAGGAAGGACTGTCATGTCAAGAAAAACAGTAATGGGTGGGTAAGGCTATAAATTAAAATCTTGACTTAATTGCATAGGGTATGTTTTATAATTTCAGTTATGGGGGGTTAAACAAATACATTCAGTAGCGCCAAAGCAACCGCTTGATATATTTGCATCCCAGTCCGGGTTTACATGACTATTGAAACATGCAAGCAGCTTAAGCAAAATATTGAAATTTTGAAATATGCTTTAAAGTATTTTTTTAATTTAGTAGACCGACTGGAAATGCTGCATCGAGATAAAATGGAATCTTTGACGACACTGCTGACAAGGATTTCTTATCTATGTACCACTGTTGATGTATGGACCAGCCGTAATCGCAGCTAAATTAGCTTCTCCGCTTGTAGATGCACTTTTATCCGGTGTCGACAAGCGATTTAAGGGATATCTTACCAGAGATGATCTTATCTTATCAAGTTTGACACATCCTCAATTTCTTCTGCGGTGGTTAGAAGATCAAGCTGCCAAAGAAAGAGCGCGACAGATTTTAATGAAAGCAATGACAGATGAAAGCGAAAGAGTTTCTCCTGTTTTGCAGAACAGTGAATCTGGACTATTAGAACATGGTTCTTGTGATGAAAGCTTTTTTTCTTTTGAAAGACACTGTCAAAGAGTCAAGGACTGAACTTCTTCGAACTCTATTGGACAACCACACATATGCAGTTTTTTCTACCAGAATTTATCCACGGCTTCCCAGCAACATTGGTTGGGAAGAAACCATCACAACCCTTGAACAACTATTTGGCCCTAAGAAAACTCTTTCGACGAAGGTTTGACTTTAGTCGAATAATTTGTACATCAGGGAGTGATTTAAGCACTTATGGAAATAAGATCATTGCTGCTGCAGAAGCAGCAGAGCTTCGAGGAATGTCAGACGAGACACATAAGTGTGTTCAATATGTAGCAGGACTTCAGGCACAAGAACATGTCGAGATACGTTCCAGGCTGTTACGCATGTTGGATAGCGAAAATAGCGAAAAACCTATTACAGTCATTGAATTAATAGCAGAGTCTGAACGAGTTAAGACTACACTGGATGATACTAAAACAATCGAAAGACCGGATGTAGAAATTCAGGCCATTAACAGATACAGCTCACCTCACCGAAAGCCATTGTCACCACGACATCAAGCAGAGCCAAAAACACCATGTCCCATTTGTGGCGGACCACATTGGAAACGAGAGTGTCCTAACGTTAGACCGACGAGTTCTCCAGATTTTCGCAAATCACGAAAATTTGTATCACGGGATCATCCAAACTGGAGACAAAATTCTTTTACACACAGAGAAAAGAGTGCTTCTAGACAAGACCGATTCATTAACCGAGTAGACAACGGAAATGAAATCAAACAGTACATTGAAGTCATCTTCAACGATAGACCGATTTAACTTCGGTTAGATACAGGAGCCGAAGTGACTCTCATCTCTCGTCCAACATGGATAGCCATCGGTCGCCCCAATCTTACCACAGCGACGGCAAATCTAAGCGCAGCAAATGGTCAACCCGTGAAGACCGAAGGAATGTTTGAGACAAAATTTACCGTTGCAAATAAGTCAGGTTAAAGTACCATGGTCGTGGTACTGTTTACGTCACAGATTCAAACGACCTTATGGGAATGCCATGGATAAAACAACTTCCTGACTTTAAAGAACTGTTAGAAAACTATTCTGTCATGGAAGTACGGTGCTTCAACACAGACGTGGAAGGCACAGCCATTACAAACAAATTAAAACACAAATACGCTGATGTGTTCCGACAGGAACTAGGACTGTGCACAAAAGTTTCAGCTTCCTTACAGCTTAAACCTGGCGCACAACCCATATTTAGAAAGAAACGCCCTGTTCCTCATGCCGCTTTAGAGCAATTGGATAGCGAAATTAACCGGTTACTAAAAGAAGGAATAATCTCTCCCGTGGATCACTCTCAGTGGGCAGCACCCATAGTTGCTGTCCGTAAAGCAAACGGCTCCATCCGACTTTGTGCAGATTTTTCAACGGGCTTGAATGACTCACTGATGCTCCATAGACACACGTTACCTACCATGGATGACGTTTTCACAAAACTAAATGGAGGGACAGTTTTCTCCCAAATAGATTTTGCAGAAGCATACCATCAAGTAGAAGTGACGGAAGAATGTAAGGAACTCTTAACAATCAACACTCACTTGGTGTGAAATCAGCACCAGGTATTTTTCAACAAATCATAGACACTATGATTACTGGTCTAGATGGCGTTGCCGCCTATTTAGATGATGTCATCGTCACGGGACGGACATTAGAAGAACACAACACGAACTTAGAGGCTTTATTTGACCGAATTTTAAATTATGGCTTCCGGATTAGAATTGAAATATGCCACTTGTTAATGACGGAAATCACGTACTTGGGAAATGTAATATCAGCTGCAGGCCGTCGTCCCGACCCCAAAAAAATCGATGCAATAATTCATATGCCTCCACCCAAAGATGTTGGACAGGTCCGTACTTTTCTTGGACTGATCAGCTATTACAGCTCATTTGTACCACGCATGAGAAATCTAAGAGCACCACTAGACGCCCTTTTAAAAAAAAACACTGTGTTCCAGTGGTCTGAAAGCTGTCAATGGGCATTTGACGAAACTAAAAAATTTTTATTATCCGACCTTCTGTTAACCCATTACAACCCCAACCAACCAATTGTAGTTGCAGCCGACGCATCAGAATACGGCATTGGAGCAGTGATATCGCACAGATATAGTGATGGAAAAGAAAAGGCAATTGCACACGCTAGTAGAGCTCTCACTCCAGCAGAAAAGAAATATAAGCAAATAGAAAAAGAAGGTCTTGCACTAGTTTTCGCGGTCAGAAAGTTTCACCGTTATATTTATGGACGCCACTTTACTCTATTAACAGACCATCAACCTCTGCTTGCCATTTTTGGCAATAAAAAGGCATACCATCATATACAGCAAACAGACTCCAACGCTGGGCTCTAACTCTGCTTGCTTATGAATACTGCAGAACCACGTTCTTTGGACAAGCTGACACGCTTTCGCGCCTTATAGGTCCACATAAAACATCAGAAGAAGACATATTGATAGCAACTATCAATCAACTCTTAAAAAAAGAAATAACGATACATGAAGACTGTTTATTCTTTGGTTCTCGAATAATCATCCCACAGGTTTTGCAAAAACGAGTACTTCAAATGCTCCACAAAGGCCACCCGGGTATTACTCGAATTAAAATAATTGCCCGAAAACACGTTTATTGGAGCAGCATTGATAAAGACATAGAAAACTGGACACGCAGCTGTTCTTCATGACAACAAGCAGCTAAATCACCCATAAAACACACTTTATGTTCAGGGCCAAAAGAAACCAAACCCTGGAGTCGAATTCACATCGATTATGCTGGACCGCTCCATGGAAAAATGTATCTCGTAGTAGTAGATGCATTCTCAAAATGGCCAGAAATAATAGAGATGGCAAACAGCGCCACATCTAACACGATAAATGCACTCCAGCGGATCTTTGCACAATTTGGATTGCCTGAAACAATTGTCAGTGACAACGGCATACAATTCCCCTCAACTGTTTTTCAGGAATACTGTGCAGAAAACGCGATCAAACACGTGAGATCACCACCATTTCACCCACAATCCAATGGCCAGGCCGAACGATTTGTAGACACTTTCAAAAGAACTTTGATTTAATTAAGAAATGACGGAACTTAGGAGGGAGGTTTATATATATGTATTCAAATATAAAAATAAAAAGAGAGAATTCCAAACACATACCAGCACATAGGGGTTTTAATGAAAGTTGTATCGCTGATATGTGTTTGGAATTCTATGTTTTTAGTTTTATATTTGAATGGTTTTGTTAGTGTTTCTCTATCTTTATATATTTGGCTTTCGTCTAATATTCTATACATTGATTTTCCTTACTTTATTATAAGGGTTCTGATGATGGATAAAGCCGAAACCGGCCGGTCAACCCCTTGTGACAATAAAGTTTTGTGCACTGATGACTGTGTAGTTAATTCGGGAAGAAAATTTAGACGGTTTGAAGCAGTAGTAAAGAAATGGTGTAGAAAATGGGCCGTAGCATTTAATAGAGCGTGTTTATGCGAGAATTTGATACCCAAATACTGTCAATATATATATATATATATATATATATATATATATATATATATATATATATATATATATGATAGGCTCAGAACTCCTTACTGCGGCTCGAAAGCTAGTCTGCTGCAAGATTGATAATTTTTATGAAGTGAAACATTGCGTTGAAATATATATATATATATATATATATATATATATAATATCCTATATATAAGTTTAAAAGAAAACAAAATAAAAAAACGTTCACCTTAATAGTATTAGAAAAACATTGGTTGAACTCGGGTCGATTATATATAGATATATATACGACTCTACTAGGAATCGAACCCACGTGTCTGCGGCAACACCGCCTCGCCTAAATGCAAGCGTTCTTACCAACTGAGCGCCGACCATCACCAAAAATGATGGCTAGAAGTCTAAGTCTTTCGGAGCTACTTTTAACATTAGACTATGATAGGCTCAGAACTCCTTACTTCGGCTAGACAGCTAGTCATCTGCAAGATAGATAATTCTTATGAAGTGAAACATTGCGTTGAAATAAATATATTTTTTTAGGCAAACTCGATTGAAAAAAGTGGCGCACTTGGCTGAATCGATTTTATTTTTAATTTTTTCCAATACTCTAAATCGGTTTAAAAATAATTTATTCCCAAACACAAACTCCATAATCTTATAGGCTAATAGATCTATTTCGGCAATTTTTTGCCATCATCAGAGCCGTTTAACTTTTTAATATATATATATATATATATATATATATAATATTCTATATATAAGTTTAAAAGAAAACAAAAATAAAAAAACGTTCACTTTAATAGTTTATTAGAAAAACATTGGTTGAACTCGGGTCGATTCTCTTTAATCCAGCACTTTATGATACACTATGTTTTTTGTTTTATTATAGGGCGAAAAAACAAATAAATCTGATGGTCTGCCGACACGTGAACACGCCACATACAATTGACCATGAGAAAAACATGCATTATCCAAGTTCAGACCACAAACACTCAAAGATTGGCCTTGTGATTTGTTAATCGTCATAGCAAATGCTAGGCGAATCGGAAATTGAATTTTTTTAAACTCAAAGGGCAAATCGGTTGGGATCATAGGAATCCTCGGATTGAGTATTTACTTGCCTTTGAATTTTCCTTTGAGGATCGTCGCGTGAAGCACATTGACCATTAGTTTCTTTAAAACCAAACGCGTTCCATTGCATAGTTTTGGTTGATGTCGCCAGACAATAAAATCATGGCACCTCCAAAATGTCTCGAGTCATTGCGCAGATCTTTCAGTGTTCTATCAAGTGCTTCCAATGCGCGTTTGTGCGCCATTGTGCACTCATCCCAGATGATGATTTTAGATGCTACTAAACCTTTTGCCATTGCAGTGTTTTGCAATGTTGCATGTTGGTTGTTCAGTAGTTTGAAGATTTAAGGGCAATTTTAATGCTGAATGAGCCGTACGGCATCCTTCTAACAATGTGGCTGCTATTCCAGAAGAAGCAACTGCTACCGCGATGTCTGATCTCGCACGAACAGTGGCCAATATCAAAGACATGAGAAACGTCTTCCAGTTCCACCTGGGGCATCAAGAAAAAATAAGCCACCATTTCCATTATCGATTGCCTTCATTAATGTATCATACACTTTTTTTGTTGAGGGTTTAAGAGAGGTACATTCGATTGAACTAATTGATCTAATTCATGTCGATTATAGCCACGTTCACGTTCTAATTCTTGATCAAAAGCATCATTCATTCTACGATCTGGCGCTGGCATTCCTAACTTGACTAACAAACTAACACACATCAGATAACACATGTCTTCAATCAAGAGCAAAGCCTGGTTATGTATCTCTTCATTCACTTCAAGGTCGGGATTAGTTGAACTGACCTGTATTTGATGTAAATGTCTTCTGACATGCTATTTTTGTATTTGTTCCACAGTTCACGTGGATTTGATAGAAAGCAGGTGGAAATTATAATAGCAAATAATGTGCGTATCTGACTTGGAGATGCTGAAATAATTGCTTCAGACATTGTCGTGTCCCAATGATTATCGTTTTCAAGCAACTTGAGCTCTTGATATGCAGCACGAAATGTTGGGAACACTATACCATTGATAGTTCGTAGTGATCCAAAAGATGTTGGGCCACAAACATTGACCAACAACAACCTCAAATAGAAGCATTCATCGTTTTTTGGGTGAACTGTATAAATACGACCAAGAGCATCAGTAGAATACACACCCGGATGTCCAGGAACCGCACTGTCTTGCTTCCGACGTTGAAATTTCTTTGAAGCGTTCCAAGTGTAATAACGTGGCATCTCCGAGTAAAGCAACGTTTGTGCAAATGGATCGCTTTGGCCAATCGCAAAAAAACTCGTTAATGTTGTTGCTGGAGGTGTTTCAGCACGTTGAATAATATTCGACGCGTTAAAATAAACTCGTTGACCATTCTCCAGATGCACAGCCAAATGGACAAAAGTGGGATGACGTTCGTGAATAGAGAATGAAAATATACGCCAAATTGCTTCATTGCAGTTCACATATCTACCAATTTGATAGCGTTTTATCTTGTCGTTATCTGAGCTTTGAATGCCAAAAACTGCCAAATCGCTGCCTTTCGTTACATATTTGCAGATGTACTTAATTGACTTTACAGAATTGCAATACTCAACATTGCAATGTGTCTTGAATGTTTTGGAAAGAAGTGGCGAATATGGAACAATCCAACTGTTGTCAACCACGAAATCGTTTCCTTTCACTTTCTTTGTGACAGTTCGACCGTTATCATCGGGTGATCGACGTCGATATAATTATAATGGATAGCCATCGGTGCCAGTGATGGTCTTTGTCGTAAATTTTCGTGGATAACGTTTGGAACACTTGCTGTCGACCATGCACGGTGATTTGGGGGTTGATGGCGCCACACGGTCCATAAATCATATTCATAACTACAACATCATGTAGGTCTGGATCGATTTCGGGATCAGCAATCTCGGCATTTATGATATCATCTATTTGGTCAGGTCTAATTTTTTCAACTAACCAAATGAAAATGTGTGCATGAGGCAAGCCTCGTTTTTGCCATTCGATTGAATACATCCAGCATCGAGTATCACCAAAAACGTGTTGCTTTACAATGTAGTTCATCAGCGACCGAATTTTTTGTTTGAAGACACGTGCGGTGATATCATGCCGATCACTTGATGTTTGTCCGGGAAGCAGCATTTGAACAATTTCAATCCACTTTGGATTACAGGTGAAGGTAATGAATAGATCTGGCCGACCGTAATGACGAACATATTTCATTGCATCCTGCGCATATTCATGCATATGACGCGGACTACCTATGTAAGTAGCCGGTAGAATAGTTAATCGACTAATGTTAGCTGCATCTCCTTCGGTGCTGATTGCGTCGCGTAAATGGATATACTCCTCTGAACGCAGTTTGGCTTGATTCAGTCGAATGAAGTTAGGCGTTCCGTTTCAATTTTGACATACATGTCGACGCAATATTGCTGAAACAACTGACAAAATCGAAGCAAATGGTTGTCAGCGTTTTGACGAATCATCAAACGATATGCATACAAATTCATCTAGGTAACTTTCTTGCTAGTTTCGTCACCTGAAATAAAAATATTAAAATTAGTATTCCGAAGTTTGAGCCCATTTATAATCAACTGAGTGATTGAAAATTAAAAAAAAACAAACGGTGTAAAAATTATATCATGCTGAAATATAAATTGATATTGATACTCACTATTCAATGGATTTATCATCTTGATATTGAAGTGATATCCATCCTCTCCTTGCCAAAACATCAGTGGATACTGCAAAGTGTCATAAGAACGGTGTGTTTCACATATTTGTTGTATTTGCACAGTATCACGACGTGCAAGCGCAATATCACGTCTTTCCAAGTTTTCACCAACGACCAGTATTGCTACTTCATCTATTGTTGGAGCGTTAAATGTGCGTTCGTGTGTTCCAGTTGGTCGTTTATCTGCTCCGATCACGACTTTGTAGTCATCATTTGGCATGCGCTCTAACGCAGTCATGAACAGCCTGACCAATGCATGATGTTCATGAAGTAGATGCTGAAGATCATGAAGAGTTGCTCTTTTCACTGCTGTGTTGATCTCTTGACGCCGATCAAGTTGTTCCTCCATATTGCCCATGAAGTATATTTGTAAAAATTTATGACGTGCATCTTCAAGAGGTAACAATGATCCAATTCGATGGTGAATCTGGCCTTGAATCTGTAAATTTGAAAACAGAGTAAGTATTACTGGTTAGTAATTGATTAGAAATTTCATTAAATGATTTACAAAAATATAACAAAACTTTTCCGAAGTATTATTGAAGCTAAATTTAAATAAATTTTTTAAAGTGGGATTAAATCCGTATTTTCAACAATGTCTGCTCCGAATGAAGTCATTTAAAAACACTTATTGTATTTTTGAGTGTTTGCTAGAAAAGGACGTGATTCTGGTGTATTGCCACGAAGCAATGAATGCAGTGGCTCTGGCGGTGGTGTCAATAATGGCAATTTCACTTTACCATTAAGGCAGCCCAATCCAGGCGTTTCTCCAGAAAACTTCAATGCGGCACAATGTTCGCAAACAATGTTCATTGGACCAATGCACACGAAAGGATGAGAGCCGTAATCAATTGTGCAATCGTAGAGAAATGCTGCTCGATTCAAATTTGCAATTGTGTGTCGAAAATTAACTGGGCAATCCCGAAGATCCTGCCGTTACCGGAGTTAATGAGATAAACAAGCAATGATTGGCAGGCACGTGATGTCCATGATTGACAGGCCGCCAACTACTAATAATATTCAGCTCCACCCACAAACCTTGGCTATAAATTTAAAAGTGAACACGAATAATGTTATTCTATGGTTTTTATTTTTACACATTGTTTTATCATGGCTGGAAATTACCTTGATGTTACTGGGATATTACCTACTAAATTAAATAAAAATGTGGAAGATGATGCTTTGGGATGAGCTATGACACGCGGTCTCATAGCGAGGATAAAATTCTGTCAGTTGTGTCAGACATAAATGAAACTGGCGAGAAGGAGTGGTACCTACTGCCTAGCATAACAATGAAACAAAACAAAATAACAAATTTAACTTACAGGGTTTAGCATACAAGTTTCATTTTTACTGAACATATCAACAATTGACAGACTCTCGACGAGTCTCTCGTTATAAATAATATTGGTATTTGACAATAAAAAAGTGGCCCCCGGTTCATAAACTGCTAGTTGTCAGGTTAGTAAAAATTATCTGCTCAGTCAGTCAATGAAATAGTCAGAAAATTTAATAACATGCGCTCTACCCCATTTGCGCATAAATGGTTAATAGTTGCCGAGTATATTACCATTACGAAAGGAATTGCAGATAAATATAAACTGTTAGTTGGCAAGAAAAACCATTAACTGTCGGCCTAGCATATATCATATCACCATATTAGCGGAGGAATAAGTAGTCGATGAGATATTAATTGCGTTTTGTCCATGTTTACAGATTTTTAAAATTTTATAATACAATTTATTTAATTTAAAAATATACATATATTCATATATGTATATTATGTATATGTATATATAAAATAATCTCCGCCTCGGGGCGGAGCTGAATATTCACCAACGGCAGGATCTTCGGGATTGCCAATTAACTGTTTGTTGATCACTGACATAAGCAGTTTCGGGGAGTAAATCTCTTTGCTTTTGTCTTCGAGAAGCACGAAGCCGGGCCATACTAACGCGACGCCTTTCTCGCGCTAATACGCTTCCAGTTCTTCCGCGGTGGATTGGTTAACAATTAACATTGTTCCGATGCCTAATTGCCTGACGGCTATTTTGGGAAAGATTAGATCTTCTGGGTCGCGGCATTGTTATTAATAATGTTTTTGTTAAAAGTGATAAAACTTTAAAACTCGCAAATTAATTCCAACGAACGAAAATATAATATTGATAGAACAGAATTGACACTTTGTTAATGCCAAATGGAAAACGGAAAATGCGAAACTAAAAATCATATATCTATGCTAAAAATATCTTTTATATTTTTATGGCCCATAAACAATTATTTAATGTTAATGAAAAAGATATTTACTTAATTGTTTCTGTGCGATTTTCAATTGTAAACAATGAAATAGTCAGAAAATTTAATAACATGCGCTCTACCCCTTTTGCGCATAAATGGGTCCTGGAAACCAAATTTTCAAAAAATGCTAAAACACGTATTTCATTATTTTTGGAGTAGAAACTAAATACTAATTTTTACTTCTGTAGCATTAACAGTTTTTGAGTAGCAGCTACTTTATAAACCAAATAACCCAAAAAATGATGAAACACGTATATCTTTTTTTTTGAGTAGATACTAAGTATTAATTTTTACATCTGTGGCAATTACAGTTGTTGAGTAGCAGTTACTTTAAAAACCAAATAACCCTATTTTCCACCCCACATTTGAAGTCCTGGAAACCAAATTTTCCAAAAATTGTGAAACCCGTATATCATTATTTTTAGAGTAGAAACTAAATACTAATTTTTACTTTTGTAGCATTAACAGTTTTTGAGTAGAAGCTACTTTAAAAAACAAATAACCCAATTTTCCAACCCACATTTGAGGTCCGGGAATCCAAATTTGTAAAAAATGGTGAAACACGTATATCTTTATTTTTAGAAAAGAAACTAAATAATAATTTTTACATCTGTGGTATTTACTGTTTTTGAGTAGCAGTTGCCAGTTACTATAAAAGACAATTAGCCCTATTTTCCACCACACATTTGAATTCCTGGAAATCAAATTTTCAAAAAATGCTAAAACACGTATTTCATTATTTTTGGAGTAGAAACTAAATACTAATTTTTACTCCTGTAGCATTAACAGTTTTTGAGTAGAAGCTACTTTAAAAACCAAATAACCCAATTTTCCAACCCACATTTGTGTCCGGGAAACCGAATTTTCAAAAAATGGTAAAACACGTATTTTTTTATTTTTCAAAAAGAATCTATATACCAAATTTCAAAATCTCCTCATTTTTGGTTTTCGAGATATACATTGATTTAGAAAAACGTTTGTTTTCCAGTTTTTTCCCCTCAGGAGCAAAATTTTCAAAAATCCTTTCTTAGCGGATGTTTACGCTATAAAAGTAATATAAGTTCCAAATTTCACGTTCCTAGGATGAGGCGTTTGAGCTCGGCGTTGATTATCAGTCAGGATATGTTCTTTTATATATATAGAAATATATATAGAAATATATATATATATATATATATATATATATATATATATATATATATATATATATATATATATATATATTAATAATGTAAGATGGTATAAGATTTTCTTTAAGACAAGCTCGATTAAAAATAAGTCTCCATTTAGCCGCTATGAGTTTTATAGATATTTTCTCAATATTTCGGAACAACGTTTTTTGTTTACTGCAACACGTATTAAGAAAAGTATTAACATTTAAAACCTTCTTTATTTCAGACTTACGGCCGTTTCGGCTTTCGCCATCTTCAGAGTCTGTAAATTGTCTTAAAGAATATATATATATACACATATATATATATATATACACATATATATATATATATATATATATATATATATATATATATATATATATATATATATATATCGCTTGCGAAGCGTGCGTAAAGTTATTACTATAATAGCGCATTGGTGTTGTTTTTGAGCTTTGAGTGCGACTACCTTTACTATTAATATGTAAAACCTCACACGCTTCGCGCGCGAAGCGTGCCTCAATTCCTAACATAAAAGCGCAATGATGTATATTAAAGGTTGTTTTTTTCGCAGGCGGTTTTTTCAAATTTAGCCATTCAAAGAGAAGACCATTTGAAAACGTTTCCAAGTGAAAAATCATCGGCGTCTAGCTGAAAAAACTCACACGCCTCGCGCGCGAAGCGTGCGTTAAGTGCTGGTTCCCAACATAAAAGCGCAATGATGTATTATGTCACCCGAATAGCATCTGCAGGTCTGAAAAAACTCACGTTGATAGATTATGAGACGCTGAACACGGTTTGTTAGGGCACTTTTTTGTTAAAATGTTAAAAAGTTATTAGCCGCGAAAGTTTAACGCTTTGCGGATATATATAATGCATCGTACGTCATCGCTAAATATAAACAAGTTGAAAATAAATAAATCACCGAAGTAGTAGAAGGCGGGTTTTTCCCAATTTTAAACAAGTTGTAAATTATTATTAACGACAATTTACTATTTTATAAAACGTGTTCATATGCAACTGGCTATAATAGTCACACGCTTCGCTTGCAAAGCGTGCGTAAAGTTATTACTATAATTGCGCATAGATGTTGTTTTTGAGCTTAGAGTGCGACTAATATTACTATTAATATGTACAAACTCACACACGCGCGAAGCGTGCGTCAAGTGCTGGTAGAACAATAAGCGGTGAACTCGTAAACCTTACTGAGCCAGGTTAAACCGTCTTTCGACAACCCATAGATATATGTATATATCTATGCAACAACCACTCTGAGCGAAATTCACAATAACGCTTTAATTTTTTTTTTGTGGAGTCAACGAGCTATTATTTTTAGGTGAATATGTTATTTCGGATTCAGAAAAGCTAGCAGACGTCATGTTTATCAAATCGACCAATAATGACAGCAAAGATAAAACAATTTAGAAAACTAAATAATGTCATGTCACCGTTCTTTGTTATTGGGTTGAAATTTTTTTCAATAAATAAGTAAATTTTTTATTTATATATATAACATACTTTTATTATTATTTTCCGGGACATAACAAACTAAATACGGACACGGGACACCGTATGCCAATTCCGGGATGCATATTTCTAAATGGTTGTATGCGGCAATACAGAGAAGTCGATTAGCAGCCTAAGAGGGGCGTGCAGAGGCGTAACTAGGGTATGGCAGGCATGGCACGTGCCATGGGCGCCAACTGAAGAGGGGCGCGAAAAAGCGCCTAACGTATAAATACGCAAATGAAAATAAAAAATAAATTGATTAAAAAACTGCGTAGGAAAAGGCACTCATTCGTTTTTCGCTTGTTTCTTTATGTCCTCTATGCCTCTAGCTCTTTTTCTCTCTACAAATGTGATTTTGTATTTGAAAAAAAAAGAAATGAAGAAGAGTAGCGTGTACTGTACGTGTTGCTTTAAAGTCTGACTCCGATACCAGGTGGAGCGCAAAAACGGATTCAGTAAAACCTGTTGACAAATATCTCGAGCAAATAGTGAAAGTTCTCCAGAACGTAATGGACGATTAAAGCGCGACTAGTGAAACTAAAAGCGACGCAAAGCAACTTTATAATCAAATATTAACACATAACTTTCTAACGTTGCTAGAGTTTTGGAACAATATCTCAATTCGTAATGACCGTGTTAAAAAGAGGTTGAGGACCTTTAAATGAACTTTCATGAAACAACTTTAGATTTGAAAGCTCTCCAAAATTATTTTCACGATGAAACAGAAGTGTTAGTTAGTGACTCACTGAAAGAAGGAATTCGAATTTGCAATGAATGGGACATTGAATTTGAATGACGTCAAAAAAGAAAGAAAAGAATGGATGGCGAAACATATAGAGATGCTGGTTTATCAGCTAAGAAAAAAATTGAAAAATTTATGAAAGGAACTGTCGACGTCTATTTAATTAATTAAAAAGTAGAAGTGTTTGTTAACAAGAAATTGATGAAAAATTTGAATTTCTTCTTGATATGGAAGAGTTGTGTTTTAAAGACGCAATAAGCTACTTGGAAGAACGTTGTGAAATATTTGGAAAAGTTTACAGTTGTGATGTGGATGGGCAAGAATTATATGAAAAAATTTTGCCAGTTGCGAAAGATCATTTAGCAAATTAAAATTGATACTTTCATATTTGAGAGCCTCGATGGGCCAAATTCGATTATGTGATCTTGCTTTATTTAGCATAGAACGAGAAATGACCGAAGAAATTGACTTTGATAATATATTTAAACAATTTGCGTCAGCTAAAGCAAGAAAGATAAATTTGTAATAAAGTGTTAATAAATTTAATTTGTGTGATTTTTTACCCAATTCTAAAGAAGTTTAAAAAAAATTAAACGTAAGTAACCTATCGTTGGAGAGGGGCGCAAAATCGGTGTTTGCCATAGGCGCCATTTACCCTAGGTACGCCACTGGGGGCGTGGCTGAACGCTCATCTGCTTTAGATATTTATGATCGCTATCTCAATGTGGCCTAAAAAGCTATAGAACCAGGCCCGTAGGTAGCAGGGTGGGGGCTATAGCCCCCACTAAAAATTTAAGCCCCCAACTAGAATTTTTGGCAGGTTTTTTCACCTAAGCCAGTCAAGTGATGATGAAGTTACGATCAGCAATTTAAATTTAAATATAAATGCTTAGCTGACAAACTTTGGCTTTTGATTTTTGAGTGACTCTCAATAATTCAAACTATTTTCATAATTTAGTATTTTTTAATGCTAATCTGACAATGCAATACTATTAACCCCAATATTGCTAAACTGAATAATTCGAAGAAACAATTTAAAGCTTACTGTCAAACTACACAATTTTTATAACAATATAAGTATAATGATACACTTGATATATAATCTAATCTTCTATTTAGATTGTTTAGAAACTGATGACAAATTTTATGTGTAACACATGAATGGATGTGTAGTAACTTAAAATGAGAAGCCAAACTAAAGGGATACGAAAAAGCGAAGGCGTTTGCAGAATTCTTTGCCTCTGTGTATGTGAGTGATACAGGTTCGGGTTTGACAAATATTCTGCCTTTTAGTCCTGGAGTACCTGAAGATGGTATGGATGAAGTAAAGATAGATTCTGGAATGCTTGGCAAAAAGCTAAGAGAACTTGATGGTAATAAATCGGCTGGACCAGATGGAATTCACCCTAGGGTTCTGAAAGAAACATGTGCATCAATTAACGTTTATTTAAAGCATATATTTGAATGTTCATTGCAATCGGGAGAAGTGTTGAGGGATTGGAGATCCAGTTGTGTTGTTCCACTGTTTAAGAAAGGTCGTAAAGATATATTATCCAATTATAGACCAGTGGCATTGACTTCGGTTTGTTGCAGGATTCTGGAGTTAATCATTAAAGATCATCTGCTTGAATATTTTTTCAAAAATAACTTGTTTGCCAGGAACCAGTTTGGATTTCTTCCTTCACGCTCCACAACTCTACAGATGCTTGGTTTATTTGATGTGCTTTCTAAGGCTGTGGATGTGGGAAATGAAGTTGATGTTTATATACTGACCTGGAAAAGGCCTTTGACAAAATTTCGCATGAAAAATTGTTTTATAAGTTGGAGAGATACAAAGTGCATAAACAGATTCTAAAGTGGATTGAAAACTATTTGAAAGACAGACGTTTAGAGTGAAACTAAATGGAGAGCATTCCGAGGCTTTACGGGTGGAGAGTGGTGTTCCTCAGGGCAGTGTGTTGGGTCCTTTATTGTTCCTGATTTATATCGATGACATTTGTACTGTTTGCGAGAATATGTTTTTTTTTCGCAGATGATGCTAAAATATTTAAAGTTTTGAGCAGTAAAGATGATTGCAGCAGGCTGCAGAATGATATAAGTAGAGTGGTGGAGTGGTTCAATAGATGGCAGATGCAGGTGGTATCCTATCAAAAGAGCGAAAACAAAAGGGCGAACATAAAATGGCGAAACTAAAAAGGGCGAATGCTAAAAAGATCGCACGATAATAAGAGCGAGATGAAAAGGGCGAAACTAAAAAGAGCGCAAAATAAAAAAGGCGAACGTCAAAAAAGCGAAAACAGGAAATATTATAATTTTACCCACACACTAGCAGCACAAACCAACTTTCTTTCGTCTGCTATCTCGCTTTCTCTCTCTCGTGTCAGCTGGAGATAAATATATTTTTAGGATATAATTAGATTCTTTTTGGGGTGAAAAGGTTTATGAGTTGTGAAGACGGGGTTTTAGATGTGTTTCATGTTTAGTTTTTGAACTGACTCTAATTGTGTGACATTTTGCAATGATTTTGGTTCGCTTGTGAGGTCGTGTTGGGTTTTAGATAGGTTTTCTGTTTAATTGACACAATGTTTTCGGTTTGCATGTGATGTGCTGGGTTTGGATATGTTTTCTGATTACTTTGGAATTGATTCATTGATGGTGTTGACAGTTTTCTTTGTTTCCGG
This sequence comes from Erpobdella octoculata, assembly GCA_963978895.1. Classification (NCBI taxonomy): domain Eukaryota; kingdom Metazoa; phylum Annelida; class Clitellata; order Hirudinida; family Erpobdellidae; genus Erpobdella; species Erpobdella octoculata. The sequence goes on along the minus strand of OZ022238.1, from coordinate 31,131,835 downwards.
TTCGTTTGTGGGGTCCTGTTGTGCTTTTTTCTGTTCGTGCAGTTTGTATTATTATGTCTTATGTTTAGTTTTTGAACTGACTCCATATGTGTGACATTTTGCTATGATTTTGGTTCGCTTGTGAGTTCGTGTTGAGTTTTAGATATGTTTTCTGTTTAATTGACATTATGTTTTCGGTTTGCTTGTGATGTCGTGCTGGTTTTGGATATGTTTTCTGATTACTTTTGAATTGATTCATTGGTGATGTTGACATTTTTCTTTGTTTCCGGTTCGTTTGTGGGGTCGTGTTGTGCTTTTTTTCTGTTCGTGCGGTTTTTTTTTGTAATTTGGCAAGGAGTTATTTAACTCGTGTTGACAGCATAATAAATAAATAAAAATAAACACTGCCGGTTTTTTTTATCGAAAAATTTAATAATTAGGAATATAAAACAATTCCAAATTGAACACAGGTCATACAAAATCCCATTTTTCTGTAATTAAAATTATGTCATTGCTTTGTTACGTTTTTCGAAGCATTAGCTATCCGGTGTAAGAATTAAAATATTTTTTTCAGAAACGTAAACATTACATAGATCTATGGTGTATGCAATTGAGTTTTTTTATTCAGTTATCAATACATACATTCAAAATCACAAAAAAGGCAGAACAAAAAAGAAACAATAAGATATAAACAGTCATTATAATAGCATGTATGATTGATGAAGAGGTGCTGCATCAGGCCCCTCTGTGCTGACGAGTCATACTGCAATCAGAGTAGAGCGAGTTGATCTTTGAAGGCATTCACCGAACATGCGTCCACTGCTTCCTGCGTCAAGGAGTTCCAGCTGAGAGCTACTCGATTTGTGAAAAAGTGTTTTCGCTCTTCACATCCTTTAATTCTTTGTGATAAAAGAAGGCAGTTGTGACCTCTCAAACAATAGGATCTGTTAGTTTGCCATGTGGGATGTTTTTTCAATACAAAAAAATCCACTTCATCAATATGAGCCAGTATTTTGTATTGTTGGATCAAATCGCCTCTAACCCTTCGTTCTTCAAGCGTGGTAATTCCAAGCTTCTGTAGTCTTTCTAAGTATGGTAAATGTTTGATTGTTGTAATTATTTTTGTAACTCTGTGCTGGACCTTTCGAGTGTATCAATGTCCCGGCTTAGATGATGAGACCAAACTTGAACTGCATATTCGAGGTTTGGTCGAATGTAGGCCTGGTATAATGTTTTCCAAAGATGGAGAATACGACTTCGGAATAATTTTTTAAGTCTACCAAGAGTTCTATTAGCCAAGGCAGCCGCTGCATTCACTTGAGATCTTGCTTTGAGATCTTCCGATACTAGAACACCAAGATCTCGTTCGACTGTCGTTACTTCTACATTTTTCCTATTTCCATCTGTGTCTAACATAGAATAAATAAATTTTGATTTCTGATTGGTTCGTCCAACATGCATAACTTTGCATTTGTCAATGTTGAATGGCATCAACCACTGGTGTGACCACTGGACTGCCTCATCTATATCGTTTTGGATTCTGATACAGTCTTCCACAGATTTGATAATCCCAATGATTTTACTATCATTTGCAAAAAGCTTGATGTGTTGAGATAATTTGTCAGGGAGGTCATTTATATAGAGCAAAAACAATAGAGGCCCAAGTACTGAGCCTTGCGGTACCCACTCGTAACCTTTTTCCATCCTGAAGTACAACTGTCGATCTGAACTCTCTGCTGACGATTGGTTAACCAAGATTCATACCATTTGTAAAGTGAGCCCTGTATACCGTACGCTCTCAGTTTGTGCAATAAACCCCGATGTGGGACTTTGTCAAAAGCTTTCGCAAAATCTGTGTAGACAACATCCACAGAAACGCCAAGATGAACACTTTATGTCAGAATGTCGCGGGCTTCCAGTAAGTAGCTTACGCATCCTTTTTTTCTTACAAATCCGTGTTGACTTTTAGTTATTAGGTTATTCATAGTGCAGAAAGAAATGATATTTGCTCGTGAATAAACTTTTCGCATACTTTGCAAAGTACGGAAGTTAATGATACTGGCCTATAGTTTCCTGCTTTTATTTTGCTACCTTTTTAAAAATGGGCTAGTTTCCATAGGTCTGGTACCATGCCTGTGGTGATAGACATTCTAAAGATGAGAGTGATAGGAATTGCAAGAGCAGCTGCGCTGTTTTTTAATATACGAGGATGAAATCCACCAACTCCCATAGCCTTGTTCGCCAAGAGTTCTGATAGTCTTTTTTCAACCTTTTCAAATGTGAAAACACTCTCGTCAATATTGCATTCGGAATCTGTTCTCTGTTCAAAAAAGGCAGTTGATTGCCTGATTCGGTAACAAAGACAGATTGGAAGTATTCGTTTAGCGTCTTGCATATTACTTCTTGGTTGACCGATGTGTCACCGTCAGCCGTTTCAATTGCCTTTATCTTCTCTTGAGTTTCATGTTTATTTCGAATGTGAGTATGAAGTAGATTTGGGTTAAACTTTGATGAATGAGCGAGACTTTCTTCGTAGTGAAGCATAGCAAGTCTAACTACTTTTGCCACGTTTTTACAAGCTTTTTTTATGAGCTAGCTTAAGCTGGTCATGTGTGTGACGCCCGGCTGCTAGGTATTTTGACCAAAGTTGTCTCTTCAGTTGAACAGCCGCTAACACTTCTGGAGTGACCCATGCCTCTGACTTTTTCTTAAAGGGCACTGTTGTTGTTGGGATAAATCTTTTTACTGCATAATCGTAAATTTTAACCAAAGTGGTGTAGCACTCGTTAACTAAGCAATGTAAAAAAAGGATTATCCAGTCTTGTGAGCTGATAAAGTGTGAGAAAGCAGTAAAGTTAGCTCTACTCCATATACATCGGGGTTTGTTGTGCCTTTCGATTGTCGGGCAGCCAGCTACACTTATTGTTCCCATTATTAAACAATGTGATTGACCCATTGGCCTATAGCCTAGTAAATCGCCTTTTGTAAACTCCATGAATTGGTCTGGTTTGTTGGTGATAATAAGATCAAGTGTGCTTTTTGGTGCAACATCTCGTGAATGTCGGTAAGTACAAAATGTCACTACTTGTGTTAGATCGTTTTCTTCGAGACATGACTGAAATCGGATATCCTCTGGGCGCTCGTCTATCACATGACCAGCTGTGGCTACTCTGCCACCCACATCAACCTCTTCGTACCATGTATGACTGCAGTTAAAATCACCATAAAGCAGCATCGTTGCACAATTGAGTCCAATTAGTGAATTTTTTGCAATTTTTATAGCCTCAATGGTATTGGTTAAATATTCATCGTCATAATCACGTGGGCTGTAGATGCAGCCAAGTAAGATCGATTCCTTACCGTAACGAATTGTTATCCAGAATTGTTCAATATTTTTCGAATTAAGCTCTGGTAAAGAAACGTTAAATGAAACTATTTCGTTCTTGACATAGATAGCGACTCCACCACCTTTGCTATTTCTGTCCGCTCTATGCAATTGGTATCCATTCACGATTGTGTCCGACCTTTCATTAAACCATGTCTCAGTGAAGAACATAACGTCTGGTTGGTTTTTCTTTGATAGTGCTGTTAGTCTGGCCTTGAGTTCGTTTTTTTTCTGACTATTCAGTGAACAAGGGTTATTTGCCCAGAAACAAAGAGTTGTTGTGGATTTTAATAAGGCAATTTTGTCTTGGGAAAGACTACCGATGTTTTGTTGGTGCTGTGTGGGACGTTTTGGCATTATTGAAATAACCTGCAAAACACAACAAATGGCGCAGTCGACAGAATACTTTTCTACTATTTTATCTCGAATGGGACCAGCGAACGTATCGATACCGAATTTTGCAAACTTCGACTCAACAAAAGAAATTTGAAGAGATTACTGGGCACGTTTCACAACATTCGCCAGGGCTCACTCTGTTTCTGCAGATAAGATGCCACAAGTTTTTCTCGTGAGCCAGAGTCCCACCATCTACAAACTTCTCGACACTTTCGCAGAACAACAAACTCCACCAAGAAACATCAACACTCTGACCATGGAAGAGATTGTACAATACATGGAAGTACAATTTAATCCAAAAAGATTCATTGTCAGAGAAAGATACAGATTTTGGTCAGAAATGAATCGAAACACTGGTGAAAATGTTCACGAACTAGCAGCCCGAATTCGACAAGAAGCTTCAACATGTGATTTCTCCGCCATCAAGGACCCTCAAGATAAAGCTACGAGAACAAAGTTTATTTGCGCAATAAAAAATGAAGCGGTCTTGAAGGCGATTTTCAGGATGGATGATGATGAGTTGACATTCACGAAAACTGTAGAAATAGCTGCAGGTGTGGAGGATGCGGCAAGAGTGGCATAGAAAACGGTGTATGGTACACCATCACAAAACTCGAACTCGATCAACAAAATAAAAAGCAGAAGGGTACCAGTCGTTCCTAAAAACAAACACTCTTCTCCATCTAAAAACATTTGTTTGCGCTGTGGAAAACAAAACCACACAGCGAAGAACTGCAAAAACAGCAACCTGACGTGTAATTTTTGCCATAAGAAGGGACACCTGGAGATGGTGTGTTTCAAAAAGAAAACACAAACAGTCACGGTGGTCCTTGACTCGTCAGTAAAAAACATCCAAGACTCAAAACCTTTGTTTCAGTCATTACCACTCGACGGCAAGAAGTACAATTTTCTCGTTGACAGTGGAGCAAGGGGCAGCTTCTGTTCAAAGGTTGAGCTTGGGAAAACCATCATTGCAGCCATCTGCAAGATTTTACGCTTCAGCAACAGGAAACCACATTCCAGTAATGGGAACGTTCAAAATAATGGCAAATTTAGAGAATAATAGCCATAAAATACAAGTCCAATTCAATGTCTCAGAGGTCCATGACCTAAATCTTCTCGGACAAAGAACAATCATTGATTTAGAAATAGATGTCACAGCTATGATGAGAAATGAAGTGTACAACGTTTCAGAGCAATCACACTTCAATTTGCAAATAGCTTGTAAACAATTTGTTCAGAATTTCGGGAACTGTTCAAGCCAGAATTGGGTTGTCTTAAGAATTTTGAATTAGACATTAAGTTCAAACCAGAAGTGGAACCAGTTTTTTGCAAACCCAGAACAGTACCATTTGTAATTATCGAGGATCTGAACCAAACTTATGAAGCTGGAATAAAAAAGGGCTTGTGGATTCCTACACAGTTCAATAGTTATGGAACACCGGTTGTGCCAATTCGCAAACAACTTCAACCAGGACAGCTGAAACCCAGTTTCAGAGTTTGTGGAGATTATTCAGTAACAGTCAACAAACAGCTAGAAACTCATCGTCACCCCATGCCATTACCCGAGGATTTAATGAAAAAGCTCGGTGGAGGTTATTTCTTCAGCAAGATCGACCTTGCAGATGCTTACCATCAGATAAGACTGTCACCTGAAAGCCAGAAAAAGTTAGCATTGAGTACTCACAAAGGTGTTTTACTTCAAACAAGACTTCCTTTTGGAATTACATCTGCACCAGGATACTTTCAAGAGAACATGGAAAAGTTGACAAGTGATCTACAGGGAGTTGCCGTGTATCTGGATGACATCCTAGTTAGTGGAAAAACAGCAGCAGAACATCTAAACAACCTGAAAGCTTTACTCCAACGATTATAGGACAACGGGTTAAGATGTAATCTAAGTAAGTGTAGGTTTGCAGAATCATCAGTGGACTACCTCGGACACATGCTATCAAAAGATGGAATAAAAATGGGTCAACAGGTGAATGCAGTAGCTAAGATGCCACCTCCTACCATGTGTCAACACTGAAATCTTTTTTGGGGTCAGTTCAATTTTACAGTAAATTCATCCCGAATCTTTCCACAATATCAGAACCGTTGACTCATCTAACCAGAAAAGAAACAACTTGGCAATGGACAAAACAAGAAGAAGTAACGTTTCAACACTTGAAAGACCTTCTTATGAAAGATGTCCAGTTAGCCCATTTTGACAAAACACTCCCGATCGGAATTTCCTTTGTTCAATGTGTCTAAGACACTCACCGACACACAACGACGATACAGTCAGATTCAAAAAGAGGCATTAGCTTTATGGTCTCCAAAAATACCACAATTATCTCTATGGCAGAAAATTTATTTTGGTTACAGATCACAAACCTCTTCTCTCACTATTTAATCCAACAAAGGGAACTCCGGCAATGGCTGCCAATCGCCTTGCTCGATGGGCACTTAGTCTGAATCAATATGAATACTCCATCGAATACAGAAAAACAACTGAGCACGGAAATGCGGATGCACTCAGCAGATTGCCAGTTGGAGACCAGAATTTTGATGCAAAAGAAGAAAAGGCAGATATATCGACAGTTTGTATGATTCACACCATCAGTCAATAGATCAAACCAGCAGATTCTAAAATATTGGCTAAAGAATCTAGCAGAGACCCACCAATATCAACAGTCATGAGATATGTGAAAGAAGGATGGCCTAAACTGATGGAAAAAGACGAAATAAAATACTACGCAAAATTAGCAGACTCTCTAGTTACAGAAGGAGGATGTCTAAGATATGGAGCAAGACTAGTTATCCCAGAAAAAATCCGAAACCAAGTAGTCCAACTGCTACACCTTGGACACTTAGGAATACAAAGAATGAAGCAACTGGCTAGATCAGTTGTCTAATGGCCAGGCATAGACCACGACATTGAAAATCTTTGTCGTAGCTGTACAACTTGCGCAGAACACCAGAAAAAAGCAGCAAAGTTTCCAAACAATCCATGGATGCTGCCAGAAAAACCTTGGAACAGAATACACCTAGACCATGCCATAAACTTCATGGACACTAACTGGTTAGTATTAACCAGCACTTGACGCACGTTAAAAAATGATTTCTAATCTATTACGTAAACTCGTAAACAAAATTGCTTAATCGGCTATGCGGCAGAGTTACATAACCAATACGACCATAGATCGCTAATTAAATATTCTTATAACGCTGTTCTTATAATAAAAAGGTGGGTACCCCATATTACCCGAGGCCCCATATTACCCCACTTTCCCCTAAACATTTTAACAAAAAAGTGCCCTAACAAACCCTGTTCAGCGTCTCATAATCTATCAACGTGAGTGTTTTCAGACCTGCAGATGCTAATCGGGTGACATAATACATACATCATTGCGCTTTTATGTTGGGAACCAGCACTTGACGCACGCTTCGCGCGCGAAGCGTGTGAGTTTTTACATATTAATAGTAAAGGTAGTCGCACTCAAATAGCACTTTAAGCTCAAAAACAACACCAATGCGCTATTATAGTAATAACTTTACTCACGCTTCGCAAGCGAAGCGTGTGACTATTTTAGCCAGTAGCAGATGATTTTTCACTTGAACACGTTTTGGAATGGTCTTCTCTTTGAATGAATGATTTAGGAAAATCTGCCTTCGAAAAAAAACCTTTAATGGGTGATAATAGAAAAAACAGCCTACAAAAAAAACATATTTATTGGCAAGCGAAGCGTGTGACTATTTTAGCCAGTAGCAGATGATTTTTCACTTGAACACGTTTTGGAATGGTGTTCTCTATGAATGAATGATTTAGGAAAATCTGCCTTCGAAAAAAAACCTTTAATGGATGATAATAGAAAAAACAGCCTAAAAAACATATTTATTGGGTGATAGTGAAAAAACCGCCTACGAAAAAAAAACATATATTGGATGTTTTTGGAAATAACAGCCTACGAAAAACACAATATTTATTTAAAGGTATCGGAAAAAACAGCCTACGAAATAAAAACAAACTGTAACGGCTAATATACAAAAAAAACTTTTATTGGGCGATATTGGAAAAAAATCCTACGAAAAAACAGAACCTTTAATGGCTGATAATGAAAAAAACCGCCTAAGAAAAAACCCAACTTTAATGGCTGATAAATGAAATAAACCGCCTACAAAAAACCCAACCTTCAATGGCGGATATTGGGAAAACCCGCCGACTACTACTTCGGTGAATTGTTTATTTTCAACTTGTTTATATTCAGCGATGACGTACGCTCATATTTATTGGGAAAACCGGCCGACTACTATTTCGGTGATTTATTTATTTTCAACTTGTTTATATTGAAAGATGACGTACGATGCATTATATATATCCGCATAGCGTTAAACTTTCGCGGCTAATAACTTTTTATTTAAACATTTTAACAAAAAAGTGCCCTAACAAACCGTGTTCGGCGTCTCATAATCTATCAACGTGAGTTTTTTCAGACCTGCAGATGCTAATCGGGTGACATACATAATACATCATTGCGCTTTTATGTTAGGGACCAGCACTTGACGCACGCTTCGCTCGCGAAGCGTGTGAGTTTTTCTAGCTAGTCGCAGATGTTTTTTCACTTGGAAACGTTGCGGAATGGTCTTCTCTTTGAATGGCTAAATTTGAAAAAACCGCCTACGAAAAACACAACCTTTATTGGCTGATATTGGTAAAACCGCCTACGAATAAAACCATCTTTATTTATTTTTAACTTGTTTATAATGTGTGATGACGTAATCTCAAAATTATAGGAAAAACACGCCTTCGGTGATTTGTTTATTTTCAACTTCTTTATATTGTTTGATGACGTAATCTCAAAATTTTTGGGAAAACCCCCCTTCGGTGATTTGATTATTTTCAACTCAACGTGAGTTTTTTCAGACCTGCAGATGGTAATCGGGTGACATACATAATACATCATTGCGCTTTTATAGTAGGGATTGATGCTTATTCAAAATACCCATGCATCCATGCTACCGGTTCAATAACAGCCAAGTCAACAATCCAGCTGTTAGAAGAGGATTTTGTACATTTTGGATATCCCCATGCATTGGTGACAGACAATGCACCAGCATTTCTATCAGATGAATTCCAGGAATGGTGCAGACAGCGTGGCATAACACATCTAACAGGCGCTCCATATCACCGAGCAACGAACGGAGCAGCGGAAAGACTTTTACCGACATTCAAGCAATCACTAAGAAAATCTTCAGACTCTCCAAGACAGGCACTGCAAGAATTCTTTCAACAGTACAGACGGACGGCAGGGACGTCATTTCAGCAAAACCATAGGGGGGGCAAGATGTTTTAGGGGCCCACTCAGGGTCTTCTGCGCCTGGGCACAAAACACAAAATCTGCTCCCCCTGCATAACATCTTTTGCTTCTTTCTCCCAAAAAAACCTGATGACCGGGGGGGGGGGGTAGTTGAAGCCACTTTTTAAAAAAAATTTGAAACCCTTGTTTTATTTGGGGGAGGTCACACACCATAACATCTGAGTGATCATAAGGGCATTTCCAACTGTCTCTACGAACAAGGCTATAGCTATCAAAATCTGCTGTGAACGGTAATTAATATTGATGTACGAAATAAGCTATAGTCATTTATTTCTGAAAAAGTTAGTATAATATGAATACACTGAACCCTCTTTCTGTCACCCCCATGATGTCGCCCGAGGCAGCTTGCCCACTCCATTAGCCACGCCTCTGGGTCCAATAATGCAAGTATCTACTGAATTTTTATGAAATAGATCTAGGCTAATGCAGAGAGGAAATCATCAGATTGCGGATTGAAGGAATTCAGGCATGGAAGAATATCACTATTTTCTGTAAATCGTGCGATCGATGCATGCATACAAAATCTGTGACCTATCTCGTTCCATTTTGAACTGTTTATAACTTTCTTAACACCTCTCCATCTCGACGTGGACGATCAAGCTTCCTAGTTTCTTTAGCATCTCTTCTCTCTTTTAATTTCTATGGACAAAACCTACTCGGCCAGGCTATGAATAATGCTAACCATCTTTATAACGGGGACGGCATTTTCTACATATGGCCGCATCCTATAATTACAAAAGCTTCTGCTTTTCTCATCTCAAATCTCACTAAAAACACCAAAAAATCCTACAGGGGCCCATATATAATAACTATTGGTTCACATAAAAGTCCTAAGCCCAGTCCCCCTGAATGATGTCCATGAGTTTTGAAAGAAACGGTCTGAAAGGCGCCCATATATTAACCATGGCCCACTTAAAAGTCAGGAGCCTACATAAAAGTCAGGGAAGGCTACTTAACAGTCAGAGAAGGGCCAGTCAAAAATCAGGAAAAAGCCAGCTAAAAGTTAAGAGGGATCCACTTGAGTGCCGGGGCCACTCAAGTGCGGGGGACCAATTTAGTGTGGTGGCTCACGTGAAAACGGGGGTGGGAGCCACTTAAATGCGGTGGGCCACTCAAGGGCAGAGAGCCCACTTAAGTGCGGGGAGCCACTTTAATGCCGGGAAACCTACTGAAAAGTCCGGGAAGGGCCACTTGAGTAAGTAGGGGCCCACTTAGGTGCCGGGAGTTCACTTAAGTGCAGAGGCTCACGTAAGACCGAAGCCCACTTAAGTGCGTGGAGCCCACATCAGTGCCGGGGGCCCCTTGAGTGCGTAGGGCTCACTTCAGTGCTGGGCCCTTTTAAGTGCGTGGGACCCACTTTAGTGCCGAGTGCCCCCTTAAGTACGGGGGCCAACTTTAGTGCCGGGGGCCTACTGAAAAGTCCGGGAAGGGCTATTTGAAAATCAGGAGAGGCCCACTTAAGCGCGGGAGACCACTTAAGCGCGGGAGACCACTTAAGGGCGGGGGCCCACTTAAGTGCGTTGGGCCCACTTTAGTGATGGGGCCCACTTTACTGCGTGGGGCCCACCTTTAGTACCGGGCCCCCTAAGTATGTGGGGCAAACTTTAGTGCCGGGGGCCCACTGAAAATTCCGGGAAGAGCCACTTAAAATCCGGAGGGCCCACTAACTTAAGTGCGTGGGGCCCACTTTAGTGCCGGGGGCCCACTGAAAACTCAGGGGGGGGGGGCGATCGCTAATTGACGTCCCTGACGGACGGCATTAGATTCTGGCTACTCGCCCAGCGAATTATTAAATAGTCGTCAGATTCGAAGTCAATTAGATGCTTTACTTCCATCTCCAACACAAGCCATCCAGAAAAAACAAAACCAAAAGAAAGTGACACAACCTGAGAAAAGATCTCAAATATTCCGCGAAGGAATGCCATTTTACGCCCTCTACTGTGGTCCTAAAAAGAACAAAGAACCCAGATGGATTCCTGCAGTCATAACAAAAGTGATGGGGCCTCGCAACATAAAAGTTCGAATTTTACCAAATGGACCGATCTGGAAAAGACATGTCAATCAGTTGAGAATCAGATACAGGGCAGATCAAGACTCTTATCCAGGAGAACCCCCTGAAAGCAGACAACCACCAGCAGACCAGGAACTATCAAAAGAGGAGAATGACAAACTATCTATTGCAGATTCAGAACAAGTATCAGTACAATTTCGAAGACCACAACGTACCCGAAGACCACCACAAAGACTCATATCAGGGATCAAAACTTTGGAAACTCCCACTGTTGATTCTTTTAAAAAGGGAGGTGTTATGGAAATAACTTGATACAAAACAATTATTATTTTATTATGCAAATAACTATTATTATCTTTGCTGTTGTATCTTTGGTATTTCCATGTGTGCACAATAGTAGCCACGTTATATACTTTTTCATGATTATTATTGTCTCGTGTGTACTTTCATTAACGCTTGTAATAAACAAATTAATTACAAGAAACTTTGAGTTTTGGCATTATTGAAAAAACCTGTAAAAACACAACAAAATCTTTTACTTGGAAGACCCAGTTCCACTTCTGTTGGCGCTGGTTGTTGTAGTGGATTCGAGAGAGGTGGCAATATATGAAAAGGTTTTTTTATGTCATAATTTAAAATGTTTGTTTTCTGTAAGCAGATTATATCAGCATCAACACAATTAAAAATGTCTTTGTTATTTGAATTTGTTAGTTCATTTGAGACGTTATAGTTTCTACTTATTTCCATTTTTTTAGATGTGGGTTGTCCATGGGGCCATAGACAACCCATTTCCCTGAGATGTTTTAAAGCCGGCCTCAACCCACATTTGTTTGTAAAATTGTCTCTGCCCACTCGTTAAGTCTGGTTCTACCCTATACTTTGTTCCATTCATAATATTAAACTCTCTTTGCTTGGTGTTACCTTTTGCTTCCAGCAGTTTTTCCCTTAGTGATTTGTCTTTGAGTTTGACCAGAATTGGTCTGTATCAAATTCGGGATTACTTTTCCCAAGTCTTGTAGACTATTGTAGAGTATTCAATCATTGGTTTGATTTCGTCAATATTTATTCCGGTGTCCCTAATTTCTAAGATTTTTAAAATGGCAGCCATATCTTCTTCTTTCTTTCTTTTTGGTCACGTTTTTTGGATTCCTTTACACCTCTGATAATTATGTTGTTCTTTTTATTCTCTAACTTTGACATTTCAAGCACCACCCTTCCAGTAACAGATAAACCTTTAGCAGCATCTGCTGCATAAGATGGTGTCTCATTTTTGGTTTTGTGAGAGATATTAGGACCATCCAGCTTTTCTTGTACAACAGCAATTTGGTTTTCTTGTAGGGCTAGTTTTGTTTGTAAAACACGAATTTTTTCGTCTTGGTTTGATATAATTTCAACCGCCATATTAACTAATTTAAATAATGACAATATAGACCTTTTTGAACCCATTTTCTCTACAACGTCTACCTCTTTGAAGAGATCGTCAAGTGTTGCTACTGAACTTTGTTCACTCCCCTGAGGTATATCATTAATAGATGCAGTTTTGTATTAGCTTCATCATCTGCTAAGGTTAAAATCTTTTTTATTCTTTTAGTATCAGCTTCTACGACTGTCATATTAAAATATTCAGTGGGCGCTTGAAATATGAAATGAAATGAGTTTATTTATATAGCGCCAGATAAGTCAGAGGCGCTTACGAAGGTTCCTTTGGAATAGGAAACTTCGAAGAACACGCTATTTTCATAGACATGAGAAGTTAACCCTAGATAACGCTGAGTTGACGTGAGCACATGTGAGTTAGCTTCTTGCTCAAGGAAATTACGTGCCTGGACCGGGAATCGAACCCGGGTCCTACGACTCTCAAAGCCGGTATCTATACCACTAGACCAACACGTCCCACAAATACCTTGGTTAAAATGAAACTAAATATCGCTTACACTCCTTATCAACTAAGAATTGTAATAGGATTAGCAAAAGAAAAAGCATTTGCGCTATCACAACAACAACTTAATAAGACAAATTATTATTAATTTAAATGAAATGATTAATTTATTTTTAAATGCTATATTTATTATTACAATAAATGAAAACAAAAACAGAAATTTTGAGATATTTAAATTGCAGATTATTTGCTATTAGTTTTTTCCCGGTCGTTTCCCCCATGCTGTACGGGTTTTTAAACAGTAATGTATAGAGTTTGTCCTATCAATAGTATATATCAATGCGGCTCACAGTCTGCTACCTAATAGCTACCGAATATATTTTTATTGAGGAAAAATAGCGTTGATATGTTTTATGAGCCACATATATATGAAATTTGGATGACTTACAATCCACCACAGAAATAACCCAAATATAAATGGCCCGAAGTGGGACTCGAACCTAGACTGTCAAATTGGCAACATTATTGCCAGGTTTGATCTATAAATAAATAAATATATATAATTTTTTATCAGATATAATTTAAAAAAATCAATGTTCAAGAAGTACCACCAATTAAAGACAAATAATATGCGGCCATGCCAGTAACCATTATTTTGTATAGACATAGTCTAAAACTGTTTTTGTATGTAACAAAGAGTTAGAATAAAATGCATATGCATAACAGAAGCTAGAGAATCATCATGATTTACTAACTACAAACCTGAATTAAAAATGCATACCTATAATAAAAATAATAGTATTGGTTTCACTCAGTTTAAAAAAAATCTTTTGCTTGTTGGTCTACTTCATATCAGAGAAAAATTCCTTAGCAGACTCAGGGGATACTTCGCTTTCGGTGCATTCAACGTTTGAAATCAGCCCAGCATTTTCTGCAAAGAAAGATTTAAAAATTATAATTAATTACAATTGATACCAATCGTTTTTATAAAGGCATTTATTCCGAAGTGTGTAACTTCTTATATCTATTTAGGTACAAATCGAGCAACACAAATAACAAACTTATTTTGAACGACTTTATTCAAATCACGAAAAGATTGGAGCAACCTGCACGAATCGATCGATAATTAAAAAGCCTCGAGCCAGTTTAATTCATTGTCCCTTGTTATGGTTTTATGTCTATGTTTAATTTTATGTCTACTGTAGGGATGTGAGCGCACTACAATTCAACCCAGTCTACCACTACTGAAATGTTCTCAGGAGTATTTCCTGTGATGCAATTTATCATCAGTTCCTCTAAGTTGGTGCTAGGTTAGCTGAGTTGGTAGAGCGTTAGCCTTGAATGTGAGAGCTTCACGGTTCGACTCCCACTCACTGCCTAGTAGCCCATGTTAACGGAAAACTTAGCGGGTAAAATCGTTCTCTCCGTGGGGCATGTAAAAGAACAGCGCCTTTGAACAAAGCAGAAAAGGCGCTCAATAAATTATCAAACATTTACATTTACATTTACTAAGCTGAAAGTGATCAGCACTTCAGACTAAAAAGTGTTTACTTAACCCCTTTATGACCAACACTTTATTAATGAGATTTCTATTATTTTTTTCATTATTTTTAAGTTACTTGCTTATGTTCTAACAAATTTATTTCTTATTTGAAAGAACACCTTCAAAATTCCTTATGCTTTTTTTTCGAACAGAAGTTGAATAGACTACTGAAAACAACAACATTTTTACAACGCTTATATTGACTTGCAACATTGTTTGTTTCATTGCCAAGTGCGAATAAGCCTACTATCGCCCAACCGGTGTGCGAATAAGAACATCCACTAAAAAAAAACTTCAACAGTAAAACATGAAAAATAACAAAAATATAAATAATATTTAGATTTATAAAAAAAATACACTAAAAAATAGAAAATAATATAAAGCATACGAAAAAACCCAACTGTACGGGCCAATATCGTCATCACACAATATAAACAAGTTTAAAATAAACAAATCTCCAAGCGGGTTTTTCCAAATTTTGAGCGTACGTCTTACCAAGTTGAAAAACAAATCACCGAAGTAGTATGTCGGCGGGGTTTTCCCAATTTTAAGCATACGTCATCACATTAAAAAATGAAAAATAACAAAAATATATATAATATTTAGATTTATAAAAAAAATTCACACTAAAAAATATAAAATAATATCAAGTAAAAAAATATATTTTTTTAAAAACATTGCTCGTATACTAATGTACTAAAATGTTAAAAATAATAATAACGTGTACATATTATTATTATTGAATTAAATTTTGTTTTGAATATAGGAGCGTTGGGCATGATCTACATAATATCTATATAACATCTATAACCTACTATCACCCAACCGGTGTGCATCGGACGTATAATTTTAAAAAATATTGATATATCGATATTTAAAAAATATCAATATCAACGTCGACATATCGAGTAAAAAATATCGATATATCGCTTTCCCGCTCACGGTCGCTTTTCCGCCCCTGGTCGCTTTCCCGCTTTCTCTTTCCCGCTCTACTTTTTATTATGCAATAATTACAAAAATATTAAAAACTAAAAAGCTATCTTTTAACTAATATTTTTAAACTTATTTATTGTATCATCATGCAAACCAGTATTGCCACTAGTTTTATAGCTGTTACCACACAGATTGCAAGTAACATTATCTTTACTGGTTTTTTTAAGAAGTTCCACACAACACTGGACGACGACATAATTTACGCTGTAAAGCACGAATTCCGAATTAGAAAAAAGTAAACAATTCTCGATGTTGAAGCTATTTAGTTACTGGGATTAGTCGCGAATACATAGACAAAAGAACTGACGAGTAAAAGTGCAAAGCCGGGGCGGGTCGCTAGTTAGTTACATAGATAAATAAAAAATATATCGTTTTTTGGATATTTTGTATTGATATTTTGCAAGACGCTTGTCAACTCCTTCAGTAACCATTTCATAAATAAAATAAGTAACATTCATCAAAATATAAAACAACGTTTGTCATCTCCTGCTCACTCACTTCCGTCATATGCAACCAGAGTCATTCCCTGTCACAACATGCATTCTCTCCAACCAATAACCGCATCTGACGTAAAGAAAATCATTAAAAGCTCATGCAACAAAACTTCTCCTCTTGACCCTTTCCCACATCAAGTTTTAATTAATTGCTCGGATACACTCTCCATCATCATATCTAACTTAATCAACCTTTCTTTTGAAGAAGGTCACTTTCCAAAGTCATTCAAAACAGCACAAGTCTTGCCACTCTTAAAAAAACCCCATCTCGATACCTCTGACCCTGGTAACTTTCGCCCCATTTCCAACCTTTCTACCATCTCTAAAATCATTGAACGTGCTGCTCTAAAGCAACTCCAACCGCATATTACTTCCAACCCTAATTACTCTCCTTTCCAATCAGCGTACCGTTGCACCTTTTCCACTGAAACTGCTTTACTACACATCTTTGATCATGTCTTCCACTCTTGCGGCTCAAAAGAAGCCACTATGATTGCTGGACTTGACCTGTCTGCTGCCTTCGACACCATTGATCATTCCATCCTACTTCAACGACTAAAAGATGACTTCGGCATCAACGGCTTAGCCCTCTCCTGGTTAGCATCTTATCTCACTGGTCGCTCACAATTTGTTAAACTCGGAGATCACTCATCTCCTACTGTTCAGCTCACCCATGGTGTTCCTCAGGGCTCCGTCCTAGGGCCACTCCTTTTTACCTCCTATATATCTCCTATAGCCGATTTATTATCCTCCCACAATGTTGCTTACCACCAGTACGCCGATGACACACAGCTCTTCATACCCATCAGCCCCAAAGATCCCACTGACCTTTCTTCCAGAATCAATAGACTTACTTCATGCATACAGGCTGTAGAAACATGGTTCCTACATAACAATCCCCAGTTCAACACATCAAAAACCGAAGTATCCATCTTAGGCTCACATCATCTTATCAATTCGCTCTCTCATATCAAATCAATCAATCTTGACCATGATCTCGTTCATCTTTCACCATCCCTGAAAATACTTGGCGTCACTATAGATAATAAACTAACATTTTCTAATTACATCACTAGCGTCATCAAGTCTTGCAACCACCATCTGAGGGCCATACGCCACATCAGGCCATTTCTCACTATGGAGCTGGCTTCTACGCTTGTACGTTGCCTTCTCCTGTCTAGAATTGACTACTGCAATTCTCTCCTCTACAACATCACACAACAACAGTGCGCGCGACTTCAGCGGACCTTGAATAGGGCAGCCAGAATCGTCCTGAACGTCGATACTTCAAAAGGCACACGTCACCAATCCTCCGTCAATAACCTCATCCGTCTTCACTGGTTGCCCATAACTCACCGCATTTCGTTCAAGATCGCTCTCCTCACTCACAAAACACTCACTACTTCATCACTCCCATATCTTCGCACCCTACTCAAAAACCGGAAAACTGGCAGATGTCTCCGCTCTTCTGCAGCTCCTCTCCTCCAGCAACATCACACCTCCAACAATATTTCAACGCGTGCCTTCCATCATGCAGCGCCGTGTGTGTGGAATTCGCTACCTCCCGACATAAGAGCCACTGAGTCGACGGAACTTTTCAAAAAGAAACTAAAAACTTATTATTTTAAAATATTCTCGGGGACTTTCGAAAGCGCCTCAGTTAATCTTGGCGCTATATAAAAACACACTTATTATGATATATCGGATCAAAATATATCGGCTAAAAATATCGATATATTTGAATAAAAACATCGATACATCGATATTGTTTCAAAATCCCTAATCTGGATACACAACTCACTCTA
Source organism: Erpobdella octoculata (assembly GCA_963978895.1). NCBI lineage: Eukaryota > Metazoa > Annelida > Clitellata > Hirudinida > Erpobdellidae > Erpobdella > Erpobdella octoculata. Next base: position 31,113,990 of record OZ022238.1, on the reverse strand, counting down.
GTAGCATGGACTTCTTAATATAAGACCAAGGCAGCCAACTCAAAGCCAAATTTATCGCGAGTGTACACCGCTGGGCCAGTGCTATTATATCGAGGCATGCGTGCGGCATGTTTACTTCCTTCTAAGCCTCTATTGTAGTTCAACTGACACAAAGACAAACACTAACGTGTGTGAAGTTAGCCTCGAAGCTGGCAATGCTAATTAAAAAAAAAAAATTGCTTGCCCTGGGGCTGTGCTATACATTGTTGGATGGGGTATAAAAAATGAAATCGAATGGTATATTTGGATTGTCTTTGGTTCAACAAATAAAAAAGGAAACAGGAGCGAGAAAAACAATAAAAAAATTTTGCTACTATATATATATATATTTATTATTTAAGTTCAATAGAGGTTTCTTAAAAATAAAATTTTAACGTGTTAACGAGTAGCCACTTTGCATATTTGAATATTTTGCATAATTAGCCACAGTGAGCTAGACTCGATTGTCCAATCGCAGCGCCTGTTTATGTTTCGGTTTCTCGGTTTCTTTGGTATACGGTCCGACGTTTTATTCGATAACTTTTTTATTTATTAACTTTGAGAAGCGAAAGTTATATTGTTGGATTTGATATTGAATTATCTAAAAACAAGCGTCTCGGATATACCCAGGGCAGAAGTTTAAAACAAGATCGATTTTCTCAAAGTAGAGCCAAGGTTGATTTTATGCAATTTTCGGCGGAAAATCGTCGTTTTTCGCTTATAACTTTTTTATTTGTTGAACCGAAGACAATCCAAATATACCATTCGATTTCATTTTTTATACCCCATCCAGCAATGTATAGCACAGCCCCAGGGCAAGCAATTTTTTTTTTAAATTAGCATTGCCAGCCTCGAGGCTAACTTTACACGCATAACACTAGACGGGTCGGCAAGTGTAAGAACTTGAGAATTGAAAGAAATTTGAATGCGTTTAATGCCTGAATCTGTACACTCAGTTTTTCCTAATGCACCTAAATATTTAACAAGCTCTTATAAAATATTGAGCAAGCTACTTCTCAAGAAATTAAGATTTTTTGTTGGAAAGATACCACAGATTTTATTACAATAATATTGGAAGTATGAAGCATAATTAATGTGAAAAATCTTTCAAAGGGTTATCATAAAAAATTCTCATATGGATCCAATAAGAAGAACTATAGACTGGAAACTTATAAAATTGAAAAATTTCCTGAATTTGTTAGAGAATTGGGAAAGTTTGGGGAAAATGGAACTAAATCGAGAAACAATTGGTGCTGTAAAGCAATCAACATCTGCTATTATACAGTGCTGCAAATATTTGATTGAAAAACTGGGTGTCAGTTATGTTCTGCTGGGTAATCAAATCAAGATATGTTATAACTTATTTTTTCATGAAACAAACTTAAATTACAATATAAATTTTCTATTTAGGTTTGGCTGGATTAAGTCAAGACGGAATTATTATATATCCTGCCGGAAAGTATTGGAAAGTAACAGAGATTAGAGCCTTCTTACTCTTGAAATTTTCCAGGTTCACGATTGATGAAATTAAAAATTTTATCATTCCACTTCAGGATTCAAAAGATAGTTTGAACTTGTTGGCAGATGAAATTGCTGATAAATTAGAGTTCAGTGGCACAATGATTGAACATGATTGCCTCAAAAAAGTCTAAAGAACTGTTTGACAAACTTCTGAGATCCTCTGATTACATGGTTCTGTTTCAGAATATATCAGAAAGATGTTTTAATGACAATGTTTATTCACTGTTATCTTTTTCAAATTATTGCAATTTTAATCATGAACTACCTTATTGTAATTCTAAATCTCTTTTTAACTGTTTAAGCAAAAATTATATAAATACATTAGAAAATATAAAGAATACAAGTGAAGGAAAATTAAAAAATTGAAAAGTTAATTCGTTGTGGTTTTTTATTAAAAATTCCTTGTCAAACAACACTTGGAACATAAATAAGGAAAATAAATTAATGGGAGAACCTCTTGAAAGTGTTATAACGCTGATGCAGCATGGCCCACGCGTGTACACTTGGTTTTGAGTTGGAAGAAGTCCATGCTAGTAGGGGCCTAAATCGGTACAACCAATTACGTCATAGTTACATAAAGATTTTTTATAAGTATGATATAACTACTGACGCTACTATGGTTTGTTACACCAATTGATTCAAAATCATTATATAATCAGTGATAAAACATAAGCCCAAATGGGTATTTTATTAGGTTGTGTATCCAGTTGTTATATCAAGATATCCATGCCAGGGTAGACTCATGTTACGTAATATCATTAACAAGCAGAAACTATTATTCAACATTCAATGGGCTCTACTGTGTTGTGTAATAGGCCTTATTCGTTGCATAACAGAATATATGAAAATATACAAAGTGTGATGTACTACAAGCTTGAAATGTATAGCTCAACGCATCGGACATAATTTAAGGTTTTCTAAAAACCCATAGCTAATAATCAAGGTATCGAATCTCGTAAGCATCATTTGATACTTAACAACCAATGCATCGGACTATACATTTCAAGCTTGTAAGACATCACTTTATACCAGACGCATCAGACCTATTGTTGGGCGCGTGTAATTATTACATAATACGTCCGATGCGTCCGAAAAAATTTAGTTAAAAAATGTTAAATACATTAATCCGTTTTTAGATTTATAAAAATTTAAACAGTAAAAAATAAAAAAATTATTAATATTTAGATTTATAAAAAAATTCACACTAAAAAATAGTGTGAATTTTTTTATATTAATGTTTGGATTGCCAAGTAAATGTTCAAACACCGCAGGTGTCTCAGCCTCACCTGCACTATTAATCAAAACATTCTCAATTTCTCCGATTAGTGTAGTTCCACAATTTTTAGCCGCATCGCCATCAACCTCGACTTCACTACCTTCACAGTTACAGAAAACATCTTCATCGTCGACATTATTACTACTTTTATGTTTTTCTTCCAAGTCATTTTCTTTTCCTTCAATCACTTCATCTGTGTGGAAACTATCAAGAGAGAGTGATTCTGACTCCGTATTTTTAGAGCCACAGCTTTTAAAACAAACAGGCGTTTCTCTAGTTAGATCTCCCTCAGCATCCACAGACCTTTCATAATTCTTGACAGGTGTAGTTTCCTTCTGGTTAGTGAGATTTTCCATGACGGTATCCTCTATGTCTTTGATGTTGAGTATATCTTCATCGGTCACCATATCAATTTCTTTCTTGCAGCAATCACTTTGTTCTCTTCTTTCGGACAAATCATTTTCAAATTTCACGCTCGTTTTATTCTTGTTGAGATTATCGTAGAGGAGTGGTTTGGGCTCTAGAATTTTAGAGTCACAATTATTACTAGCCTCTCCAACTGAAACGTCAGATGAATGCTGACAGTTATTTACCTTTGTTTCAAGAAGTTTCGTTTTTGGATCCCTGTTCGTCATCTCTGTTTTATGTTTATCTCCTTCCATCAATCTATTAATATTCATTCCTTTATTGACGTTTGATGCAATTCCAAATTTTGGAACAATTGGGCCATCAAACAACTTCAAAATGTGAGTGAAATTGTTATCTTGAATGTTAATTGCTGGTTTTTGTTCCTGGATCAACAAAGCCTCTGCCACCCTTAATCGTCTCGGATTGTTAAAAGTTTCTATTATTTCAGTGTTATCCACAAGGATTTGTCTAGATAACTGCTTATGGTGTTTTTCACAGAAATGCTTCATGATACCTCCACCTTGCAAATGCATAGTCAACCTTCGTGATAAAGACGTTCGGGTAGAGCCAATATATGTTGCATGATCACAGGGACATGTGAACCTGTAGATAACATTTTTCCGTTGCAAATGCTTTTTACAGTTAGAAATATTGTTACGCATAACCATGGAGTGAGATGTTTTTGGTTTATAGTATACATTAAGTTTAATTTCATAGTTTAACGGATCAATAACTTTCACTTGAGTTTTGACTATATTTTTTATGATGTTTTCGTCAACTATATAATTTCTGTGCATTTGGGCTTTATAATAAACGTTTATGGCCTTCTTTGGATTATCACTGAATTTGTCCATTTTCAAACTAGCATCAAGAAATCTTTTTGTGACATCATCAACCATTCTGTTTGTGAAGTTATTATTAATGAGTATTTCTTTAATTTTTTTTGAATTTCTATTTGAAGTTCCTCTAGACAATCAGTAGATTGACGGGCTCTGTGTAGCATGTTCAGAATAACACTAACTTTGTATCTCTCAGGGCAAAAACCATCGGCGTTCAAAGTTTCTCCGTGATTTGTAGGTTTTTTGTATGGATTTAATTTTAAACATTTATCTGCCGTATATATATATATATATATATATATATGTATATATATATATATATATGTGTATATATATATATATATATATATATATATATATATATATATATATATATATATATATATATATATATATATATATAGTCCCCGCTCCACTCAGCTCATTTTGTGACGGATTTCAAATTTTTTTTCTCTATATTTGATTCCCCTTGACTCTCAAGGTTGTGTGAAAATTTCATTACGATCGGATGAATGGTGTAGCAATGCATAAAGGACATACATACATACATACAAACATTCATTTTTATATATATAGATGATTGCTTGGTTGTCTGTCCGTCTGTCTTTTATACAAATCCAAACCACTGGACCAATTTTAAAAAAAATTGGCATGGAGGTAGATCTTAAAGAGTAGAAGGACATAAAGTAGTTTTATTAAAAAAAATTTTTTTTTTAATTTTTTATTACTGAAAAACTTTCCAGGTCAAAAGTGCCAATATATGAACATCAAATGTTATTGATGTAACAAATTTCAAATTTAGTTTTTGTAACAAAGTTTGAAGGTTTCAAGCAGCTTTACACAAATCTATTTTATGTTTTATGGCAATGAGGAGTTAGGAGAGAGTGGAATAAGGAACAGGAGCGGAGCGGGAAAGCAAGTGGGATTGGGAAAGCACGTGGGAGCGGGAAGGCGAGTGGGAATGCAAAAGAGAGAGGAAGCGGGAAGGAAGCAGGAGCGAGAGTGAAAAATGATAGAAAAACCTCTTAAAAAAAAAAAAAAAAAAAACCCTGGGCAATGTTAGTAATGTTAAAAGTCAAAGAAGCATTAAAAAATTTGATCTTAATAATTTAACCCTACTTACTGTATAATTTTACTATCCGCTTTCGTATCTTTACTGTTAAGCATTCTTTTGCTAAACGCTTTTTTTCCTACTCTGGTCCATTTTTTTGGAACTCTCTTTCTACTTCTCTTACTAAATCTATTTCTCTCACTGTTTTCTGTCGTAGACTTAAAACTTATCTGTTTAATAAGTTTATGTCCGAGCGCTATTGAACCCAACAGAAATAGCGCTATAAAAATATGATTTGATTGATTGAATTATGATACTCTTGTACAGAGAAAGATGTAGCAGGTGGCAAACGTTTGTGTAATAATTTAGAAAGTGGTGACCAACGATATTTAGATGAAACAGCATGTAATATAGTTTCTCAAGTAACTGTAATGTTTTGAAAATAAGGTTGACTTATATGTATGCAAAGCAGACTTGTAATTATCATAAGTAACAGAGGTCTTATTAGAACTATGTAAATGATGTATTTTTATTTTGACACTTTGGCTGGTGAGGGGTGATTTGTCACCGAATCAACGCTTTTGATCAGATGAAATAGAAGATTCCTTTTAAGACAAATTAAAACTTACTCTGGTAAAGTTCTTGCAAGAGCAAATTTCTATCATTGGTTTGTAAAGAGCTTTTCAAGTCCAATAAAAATCTGTTATATTTAGCACATGCCTTTTTCTATGGAAGAAAATAACATTAAAAATAATTTTTCATAAAACACAAACAAAATTGGCGTACTTTTACGGACAAATCACGATATATCCAAATACATTCCAGAACTTTTAAATTACGCTGGAAGCTGCACTCCGTAACAAAGTGTGTGATCTTCTTATGTATCAGAGTACCCACTAAAAACCAATAAGAAAATAAAAACTAAACATCGTAAAGACATCAGAAACAAAATTGTTTGCTACATCATATGTAATCAAAGTGGATAGTTATAGAGAACTGCCTACTAATATGTCTTTATAAATGTACCTAGACCAGTGTTATTTTAGTTCAGTAAATAATTTTAGTTCTTATTTTTATTCTATTCCTAAATTTAATTTATTATTATTATTTTATTTTAGTTTTTCAAATAATTTTAGTTTTTATTATTATTTAGCTCTACAAAATTAAATTTAGTTTTTATTTTATTACAGTTCTTGAAATAATTTTCGTTTTTATTCTTATTTTATTCAGATAAAAAGAATTTCGTTTTTATTTGATTTTTGTTCAATTTTAGTTCATGCTCTAAATATTTTTTTTACTATAGCCAATTTCATGCAGTGTATATATGGAAAAATAATAATCTTGTAACACAGGAAGATGGTATGATCAGAATTTCAAACAAAAAATATACATATAGAGTCAACAATTTTTATTTTAAGAGCAATTAAGAAATAATACTTTGAGTTTATTTGAGGGATTTTTCCCGCTAAGTTAGATTCCACATTCTTTATTTTGAGAATCCATTGCCTTACATTCAGATTTTTTGGTGCTGGAATTGTAAACAAAAAATTTCCACATGGAACTATCTTTTTTTTGCCCAGCAAGCATTTTTGCAAGAGAACTCATAATTAATTTCAATGAATACAGCGTTTATGATAACACGAAAGTTAAGAAAGAAATGGGTGTAAATTTCAAAAATTAGATAACCATAGAAATCTATATCATAGATATTCACAGATATTGGTTATCTAGGCGAATATCTATGTACACAACTTTCAATAATTTTCGTTCGAAAATTAATTTTTATTTTTATTCAGTTTGCATGATTTAAATTTTATTTTTATTTTATTATCGTTCAGAAAAATTTTTTCGTTATTATTATTATTCAGTTTGTACCCTTTAAATATAGTTTTTATTCTATTTATGTTCTTTAAATAATTATAGTTTCTTTTTCGTTCTTATTAACGAATACAATAAAAAATTTCGTTTTTATTCAGTTTTCGTTAACAAAAATATCACTGACCTAGACCAGATAATACAACAGTATAGATATCTTTGCAGATTCATATGAAAAAGATATTGAACCCCTTGTGGATCTTTGCTCAATGTGCATAAAACATGCTCACATGGGTACTTCACAGATTCGATTGTGCCAAAAAACAGTTATAACAGCAGCTGTCATTTTTTTCCTTAGAGTAGTTCGTGTAATATTATTACAGTTTACAATAACAGATTGAAGAATTTGCAAAAAATGTTATTGTGTGACCTAAATTACTGAAAATATAGCTTTTTGAACCTCAAAAGTAGTTGCCCTAGATCTAGAGCCGTAATGCTCTTAAAAAGGGGGCCAGCGAAGTTGCAGCTCAGGTGCTGGATGCAGCATTTTGCGTCAATACCGTCTTATTTCAAACGTGGATCTAAACGGTTGCAAGAGCACTTACAGCAATGCAGCTTACATTTTGTTATAGAAGAAAAGCAAAACCTATGTAAAAAAAGAAAGTTTCCCGAATTCCAAACTCAAAAGTTATACGTTGTCAAAGTTGTAATGTTTTTACGAAAATGAGTTATCAGCTTAGTTCACATATACAAAAATATACTCAGCATTATCCTAATGAAACAAAATTTATACATGTTACAGCTTAGTGTTTGTAGTTATTAAATAAAAAAAAATTAAGATTGTGTCACTTTTACTTATAAAGTTATTCAAACATTATCGCATGTCCCCTTTCCACATCTACACGGAGCTCGGGTGCTCAGATGCAGCATTTTTCGGCAATACCGTCTCATTTCAAACGTGGATCTAAATGATTGCGAGAGCACTTACAGCAATGCAGCTTACATAATGTTATAGAAGAAAAGCAAAACTTATTTTAAATAAAAAAGAAAGTTTCCCGAATTCCAAACTCAAAAGTTATACGTTGTCAAAGTTTTAATGTTTTTACGACGAGTTGCTCGTTATCAACTTAGTTCTAATATCAAAAAAATATACTCAGCATTATCCTAATGAAATAAAATTCATACATTTTATAGCTTAGTGTTTGTAGTTATTAAATAAACAAAAATTAAAATTGTATCACTCTCACTTATAAAGTTATTCAAACCTTATCGCATGTCCCCTTTTTACATCTACACGGAGCTCTGGCGCTCAGATGCAGCATTTTTAGTCAATACCGTCTTAATTCAAATGCGGATCTAAACTGTTGCAAAAGCACTTGCAGCAATGCAGCTTACATATTGTTTTAGAAGAAAAACAAAACCTATAAAAAAAAAGTTTCCCGATCTTCAAACTTCAAATTTTATAACTGTCTTAAATGCATGTTTTTAATTAACTTTCACTTGTTATTCAGAAAGTTCTACATGACTTATTTTGAACCAGAATTCAAGAAAAATGAACTTGAACTCTTTTCATGACCACCATATTAGGTAGGCATCTTTTACAATTAATTTTTATCTTAAAACACATGGTGTAAAAGACTATAAACTATAATAAAAAAAAAATAAAAATACAATTAATTTGATGTATCACTTAAATTTTTGGTCCAATAAACATGCGAGCAATTGAAATTCTTGTTAACACCCTTGTTGCAAGAGGTACCCCTGCATAGTAAACTTTATTTGTGAGATCTACGCATTGACGTTTGGCCAGCGCATTTCAGTTATGTGCCTAGCATCAAAGCCTGTCCGATGACAGACATGAAATCAATGCCACAAGACAACATTTTTTAATTAAAAAACTAAGAGTTTTTAAAGTGCCATATGGAACTGTTCTTCGTAGACATGGCACTTAAAAACTTGGACCAACTTAAAAAAGTAAGATTACCGATTTTTTGAAAGGGCATTGGTCTCGTTAAAAGTCGCACTTCTTACGTGTCTCCTGATGTAACCAAAGACTATATAGACGAATGAATTATCGGGATATAAATAAAACCGTAACATCGCCGCTCGCTGGGACCAATTAAATTGCGCAGAAAACGTTGTCATGACTGCAATGTAAGCTTGTAACTTGAGGTCACAAAAAATCAATAACTATTGTTTGATGTTTGTGTAATTATTTTATCATACAACGTGCACCACCATAAAACACGCATAGGGCTTCTGCCGATTGTAAATTTGCACACAACATGCGTTATGTCTGCTAAAATACGGTAATTATTATTTTTATTGAAAATTAATTTTCTTCAGAAAATTTATAACTTTAATAGAATGTATTGTCATGAGGAACAAGCCTATATTTCAAATTTCAGCTCGATTGGATGATAGGAAATTAGTTAAATTTCACTTTCAAGGTGTGCAAACATTCAAGCAAGCAAGACCGGAGGTGAAGTTAATATAAGAGATTTGAAAAAAAAAACAATTACATAAGTCTCAGTAAGATTATAATACAAGATTACAATGCTGTCTGCTTTTTGCAAATTTATCCAAAATTTCTTTTGGATCAATGGTTATTTTCCTATGTATGCTAAGGAGAGCAAGCCCAATCAATATTTTATTGCTGTTAGAGTTTCTGATTTAAGATTTAGTTCTTTTTCTCAGATGGCATGGTCGATTTATTTAAGTAGAGACACATGACTAATTTGAATTTACAGACAATCAAAATCACAGTATGTATAATAGGTACAGTAAAAGTACTGTAAAGTGAATGCCTAGAGAATGGACGTTTAAGACCTACGGACAATATTGCCTGGCACGGAACCATTTCGATTTTTTATAGGTTACTGAAAAGCAGACAGTTCATCATTTGCCCCCCAAGGATTTTTTTAAATTTTTGAAAAAAATAGCTACAACATTTTTAGAGAAGTTTTTCAAAAAAGTAACTGTGACTACTCCCTCCTAGCCATCACAGTTTTAAGAAAACATTTGGAATTGTTTTTACACACTTTTATTTAACTTGACTTCTCTGTGTCTCTGTGATCAAATTTTTGATTTGATCTTTTACCAACTTCTAGATTACTTAAAACTTTGAAACTTTCAGCATAGGCTTTAGCCACCTACGAAAACAATATTCAATCAATTTCCAAAGAGATTTCAGTATTTATTGCATTGTAGTATGCATTGTATAATTTCAGTTTATTGATTTTATTTGAAAACATTAAATCAGTGATATACAACCAAACCAAATATTCAAAAAGACGTTTTTTAATGTTCTCTTTAAAACAGCATGTAGAAATCGATTCAACTGTTTATTAAAATCATTTATAATTTTTAAATTGGAAGCAACAATTTTTTTGCAACTTATTTTTATATAGAAAAACAATAAATACAGTTTTCTAAATACTACATCTGTGCGGAATGACAATATAAGAAAGTTTTGAATCAATATAGAAAAACGTAAAGCAAAAAACAGAGTTTATGACAAAAATAGAATAAAAATTTTCATAAAAATTTCTTATATTACATACTGTCGGGCTAATTTCTTTTAAAAGAATTAATAGCTTCCAAGCGAACATTTTAGAATCCATTTTTTTATAGTAAGTCAGCAGGAACTACGGTCCTTTTAAACCAGGGGTTCTTAACCAGTGGGGCGCACCCCCCTTTGGGGGGTGCCATTCTAGTTTAGGGGGTGTGTGAAAAATAAGTTTAAAAAATAAAATTTTTAAATAAATATTCTATACAATTTTAAATTTTGTGGAGAATAATTAGAAAATTTTAAAAATCTTTAATTTTGGCAATGCTTGTAATTTTAAATCCTTTATTTTAACTTAACCGTGTTGGAACCATTTACCACTAAAAAAAAACCAATTGAGTTGAAATTTGGTGGGCTTAGTTGTTGCTATGGACTTTACGTTCTATTAAATTGAATTCCTGGTGGGGGGATACAATTTCAAAATTGGGAAGGGGTATTTTTCAAAAAAATTTAAAAGACTTCCAGTTTTTCCTTCGAAAAAAGCCAATGACAGGGAGGTAGTCGTAAGTAATTTTTTAGTAATTTTACTTTCAACAACAGTCATTTTCCAAAAACCAGGTATTCTGCATAAAAAAGTTTTAATATATACTCTGGGGGATGCATTCCCCTTACCTCCCGGATCCGTCCCTGGTTAACTCTTCGACTGGCATTTCAAAACTGAAAGTGTCAAAAAATGAAATATTCAGAAGACTGTGTTCAGAATGGTTTCACTTTTATTACTGACAAAGATGACACACAACGAACGATCGAATTGTTTTTAATGTGACAAAGTCCTGTCAAATGACAATTTAAAACCAAACGAGCTAAAAGAGCATTTCACAAACAATTCCAAATCGATTGACGTTCTCAAACAGAAAAGAGCTCGGTGTGATGCCGCAGCAATCCTCAACCTCAACTAGGATTTTGGTCAATTATTGACAAACTAACCCTGATTGACTCTTACCTAGTTTTTTACCGAATTGTTAAAAGTAAAAAGCATCACGCTCTTTTTAAGATAGCTACCCAGCTTTGGCCAAAAGTGCGCTTACATTCATCATCCCTTTTGCTACTGCCTACTTCTGTGAGATTAGCTTTTATGCTATGGTATATGTGGAAACCAAGTAAAGAATTTGATTGGAGGCCGGTAATGATATGTGAATTACCTTGTTAAAGATTGATCCTCATTTTTATGTCCCAATCAGTGGGAAGCAACAAAAAATAAATTAAATAAAAAACTTGATGCAAGTCACTTACATTTTACTTATTGTTTTTTTATTTGCAAAAGTAGGAGGGTGCGGTCAAATCGAGTTTGTCCGAAGGGGGGGGGGCACTGGAAAAAAGGTTAAGAACCCAGTGGTTTTTAAACTGTCCAATAAATCTGAAAATGTAATACAAAACATTGTATTTTACGACAAATATACACACAAAATTTCAGCTCGATCGAATAACAGGAAGGGGTAAATTTTGACTTCCAAAATTTTTGTGTCTGATAACAAGCAAGCAAGAACAAAACTGTGAAGTTAATAAAAATTAAAATTTTGAGCAACTTGAATACCAGGACAAGAGTAACTACAGTTCTGATAATCTAATAGGTCTAGACACAGAGCAAAGAAGTATATCCAAAATATCGCTAAATTTAAAATAATATACCATTCTGTAAATCATCTTTGTTTTGGCGAATATTTGTTATAAAATCATCCAGAGAACTCCTTGGATCAACCTGCAATGACAAAATGTTACACACTAAATACAACAACTATGAGGGCTGAAAACATCAAAGGACATATAAAATAATAAATAATAATTTACAAAATTAAAAACACGTTATAATAAAATGCTCTAAAAAATAAAAAATAAACTACAAACGTATAAGCGTTGGCACTTTCTTTGCAACCACACGATTGCAATTTATTTTGTAATTTCTAGAGCATTTTAATGAAGCCTGTTTTAAATTTTTAAATTATTATTTATTTTCTACTTTTTAGTTTTTTTAACTGCCACCTACAATTGCAATGAAAACCTTAGCCACGGAAGTATATTACATTTACCAATTTAAATTATTAATTTTTAAAATTAATATCGTTAAGGTAAACAGAATAAGACTATATTCCAAATTTCAGATCTAAAACATACTAGGAAGTGGGTCGAAATGTGATTACAACCTTTATCATGGAATTCAACAGACATGTGAAGTTAAAAAAAAACTTTAAAGAAAATGACCCTACAATTGGTGTCCTTTGTTGAACAACATTGAAACATCCACACACTCTCACAATATTTTACTGAATACCAACAACTGATAATAATAATAATCGCAAGACGGGTATATCGGAGGATTTTGGTTATAACCAGGCAGGCTTGTGGAGCCGCCATTTTTTTCGTGGCTCGGCTCCGGCTCCCAAAAATTTAACGGCTCCGGCTCCCAAAAATTTAACGGCTCCGGCTCAGCTCCCTATAAAAGGGGTGTCACACGAGACAAACTTGTGCAATTTCGTTTTTAGTCGATTTTAAATGTATTCGAAAGGGTGCGTTTTGTTTTTCGGTGCAGCAAAAACTTAATTTTAAATGCTTGATCAAATTATTTCACGAAATTAAAATGTTTTTACTATAAATTTAACAAAATAATATGCAATTTAAAAGATTGTAATTATTTTATAAGAATATAAACACTCAAACGAAAGCAAATTTTGAAGCGCATTTTTTATTACAACTTTCATCTCGAGTGTTGTATTTGGAACATAATTGTATTATTTTTCAATTTAATTTTAAAAATTAAAAAGAAAATTAAAAAATGTCCAAAAATAACAATGTAACCAAAAACAGAGTTTGGTGGGTAAAAAAAATTTAAAACGAAAACTATTCATTCAAGATTTCTTGTGGTGATGTGCGCGCGCGCTATCATTTGATTGAAGGCTGTTGCTGTTGTGACGTTCGTAAAATATTAAAACATTTCAAATTAGAGAGAGATAAACAATCAAATAATTTTAAAATTTAAAAGCTTTTCGTCTTGAAAAAAAACTGCTTTTATAAAAAATTTTTGAGAGCCGCCAGATATTTTCCGCGGCGGCCTTCTTGACGTGGTCTTGACCCGGTGTGATCTGCCGGCGCCTACGACTAGCCTCATCGACACCGGTATGTCCGACCATCTTCTCATCAAGTGGTCGACTCACCTTCAAGTCATGCCATATATATGGAATAAATATATCGGCCCGCCTGTTGTTTAGGAAGGCTTTTAGCAAGGCAGCCTAGTAGACCGGAGATCCGAAACGAAGAACTGAGAGTTACAACCGTATAGTAACTTATCCAAATATTTTTTAATAGAAAAAAAAAGAATTTTTTATGTACAAAAGAAATTTTTAACTTTATAAAAATTTCAGTTGACATTGAATTTTATTTGCGTAGTCTCTAGTTCGATGGTCTATTTATGTCTATTTAACGTCGCCTATGTTATCGGTAAATTAGAATTGTATATTTTTTATGTTGGATATCGTGTTAAATTAAAATAATTAAAATAAAAAAATAAATAAAACTACTTTTAGCTATAAGAAATCGACGTTTCTGTTTCTTACAAACCGAAGTTTAGTCTCCGCTGTCGTACCAAAAATAGATTAATATAAATAAAAGAAGACTCTAAATCGTTTTTTCGGAGGCCATCTTGGCATCTCACTCAAAACCTGCGATATATTTATTCTATATATATGGTCATGCCGCCTTCCTACTCAACCTCTGCTCGACGCCTCTGGGATCACCTCAGCGTCCATCGATTTCGCGCGGCCCTCGAGTAGTCGGCTCTGTGTGATGTCGCACATCTCGGCTCACTCGATGTCGATGGGTTGGGTGATCTCTATGGCGACGTCATCACCGGCGTGCTGGATCGGCTGATTCCTGTTAGAACTGTCACAATTCGTAAACGACCATCGGACCCATGGTACGACGATTCGTGTCGTCAGGACGAGTCACAACTGGCAGTTTTGGAAGGACAAGGTGGATTCTTTTTTTTTTGGATGCACCAGGTGGAACTGGGAAAACATTTTTCTATTTCTCTAATTCTCGCCGAAATACGATCAAATAATGGCATAGCTTTGGCCGTTGCATCGTCTGGCATTGCAGCAACTTTATTGAATGGAGGCAGAACAGCTCATTCAGCACTTAAGTAATGTGCAACATAAAAGAGCAATCATCCATGACCACAGTGCTGAATCATGGGTGGCTGGCAAAAAGAGTCATTTTGGCAGCAAAAAATGTGGATGTCAATGATTTAAATTTCAGGATACAGCAGTTGTTGCCAGGCGAATTGGTGTCATACAAATTGATTGATACAGTTTGCGATGCCAGCGAAGCCTTAAATTATCCAACAGATTTTTTGAACTCATTGGATTTACCAGGCATGTCACCGCATCATCTACAACTTAAAGTTGGATCTCCGGTTATTCTACTTCGGAATTTAAACCCACCACGGCTGTGCAGTGGCACGCGATTAGTAATTAAAAAATTGATGAAAAACATTGTCGAAGCCAGCATTTTGAATGGCAAGTTCTGAGGTGAAAGTGTTTTGCTGCCACGGATCCCTATGATTTCTACAGAAGTGCATATTGAATTCAAATGAATTCAATTTCCAATTAGATTGGCATTCGCAATGACAATTAATAAGTCGCAAGGCCAAACGATGTTTGTTTGCGGCCTAGATTTGGGCACCCCATGTTTTTCTCATGGACAATTATACGTGGCATGTTCTCGTGAGGACAAACCATCCAGTTTGTTTGTGTTGGCTAAAGATGGACTGAGAAAAATCATTGTACACTCGATTGCTCTTCGAGATTGATATTTTTAAATTGACATAATTTGTACATTAAACTTTTAATAAACAACATTTGCTGGGTCAGCTAGTATATATATATATATATATATATATATATATATATTATAAGGAAACATAGCGTTGATATGTTTTTACGAGCCACATATATCAGAAACTTGGATGGCTTACAATCCACCACGAAATAACGCAAATATAAATGTCTCAACTTCAGACTCGAACCCACGACTGTCGGATAGGCAACACCGTCTTGCATCATGCCAACTACCTTACCATCTGCGCCACTTCCACCGCCAAAAAACATTGGTTGTTAAGCGCATTTGTTGGGGTATGCTGAACACAACACTCGACTATGAATGGACAATATAAAACATATATCTTCGATAGCTATTAAATTAGCTAGTGACGGATTGTAAGCCGTACAACTTATATACTATCGAGCATTGATTCGTACCCATTCATAGTCGAGTGTTGTGTTCAACATACCCCAATAAAAGCGCTTAACAACCACTGTTTTTTGACGGTGGAAGTGGCGCAGATGGTAAGGTAGTTGGCATGATGCAAGGCAGTGTTGCCGATCCGACAGTCGTGGGTTCGAGTCTGAAGTTGAGACATTTATAATTGTGTTATTTCGTGGTGGATTGTAAGCCATCCAAGTTTCTGATATATGTGGCTCGTAAAAACATATCAACGCTATGTTTCCTTATAATATATATCATAAAACATATATCTTCGATAGCTATTAAATTAGCTAGTGACGGATTGTAAGCCGTACAACTTATATACTATCGAGCATTGATTCGTACCCATTCATAGTCGAGTGTTGTGTTCAACACACCCCAACAAAAGCGCTTAACAACCACTGTTTTTTGGCGGTGGAAGTGGCACAGATGGTAAGGTAGTTGGCATGCCGATCCGACAGTCGTGGGTTCGAGTCTGAAGTTGAGACATATATATATATATATATATATATATATATATATATATATATATATATATATATATATATATATATATATTGAAATTTGTTGCCGGTTCCCAGACTAAAAATAGTAAATAATGGGGCTACAGGCTGTTAGGAAAACCAAATTTAAAGTGGGGGATAATAATAGTTAAACAGTTAAAACTTCTGTCAATAGGTAGATTAATTAATCAATGTTGATGAATCAATTGCAAATATTCACAGTTGTGACAATCGTTAATTAAATATGTATGACTTCCGTTATTTATTGAAAAATATTTTTTTTAAATCTCGGAATTTTTTTGAAACTTTATACGAGAACAAAATTTAAGTCTGGCTATTTTATTTCGATACGAGACTTCCACCGCTGGCTGTATTGTTTTAATAGCGATACGGGATTTCCCGTATCGTTTTGAAATCCCGATTGATATCGGGATAACGATTACGGGACGCAGATGCTTAGTTTTACAGAAGGTCGCTGCTATTGCCCCGGCGATTCGTCGTGGTTGCAATCGGTAAAATTAATTCCAAAAACCAAAACAATTGATTCTTTGGTTAAATAATAAAGATGTACATATTTTATAAAGGGTTAGGATATAATTCTAGGTGGACATACGGCGGGACTGCCGGTACTGTAGCAATTTTACCGATTGCAACCATGACGAACCGCCGGGGCAATAGCAGCGACCTTCTGTAAAACCACACTTAGAAGTGTTTTAACAAGTTTTAAAGTAAAATTGTGCGATTTTACAGAAGGTCGCTGCTATTGACCTGGCGGTTCGTCATGGTTGCAATCGGTAAAATTGCTACAGTACCGGCAGTCCCGCCGTATGTCCACCTAAAATTAAATCCTAACCCTTTAGAAAATTTTGTACATCTTTATTATTTAATCGAAGAAACAATTGTTTTGGCAAAACCGACGGGACAACCGCTTATCGCACGGGCTACCGGCTGGGTAATAGCTATAACGTTTACGGAACAACTTTTCTGATAAAAATAGATTATATTGTAAACGATAAAAATAGATTATATTGTAAACGATAAAAATAGATTATATTGTAAGCGATAAAAATAGATTATATTGTAAACGATAAAAATAGATTATATTGTAAACGATAAAAATAGATTATATTGTAAATGATAAAAATAGATTATATTGTAAACAACTATTGACTTATACGTATATATGAATGTGATATTTTATAACGCATCAGAAGCCAAAAATAGACATTATTAACATAACGTTTATAAATAGTAAGCATCTGTGTCCCGATATCGTTATCTCGAATTCAATCGAGATTTCAAAACGATACGGGAAATCCCGTATCGCCATTGAAACGATACAGCCTGCGGAAGAAGTCTCGTATCGATATAAAATAGCGAGACTTTTGGTTCTCGAATAAAGTCCCGAAAGAAATACCGAGATTTAAAAAAAATATTTTCCAATAAATAACGAAAGTCATACATATTTAATTAACGATTCTCCCAACTGTGAATATTTGCAATTGATTCATCAACATTGATTAATTAATCTACCTATTGACAGAAGTTTATAACTATTATCATCTCCACCTTAAAATCGGTTTTCCTGACAGCCTGTAGCCCCATTATTTACTATTTTTAGTCTGGGAACCGGCCGCATATTTCAATATATATATATCAAACCAGCTCGTCTCTGTTCTATAGCTTTTTTTAGTGCCACATTGTAATAGTGCAAAGTCACGCCTCTCAGGCTGCTAGTCGACCTCTGCATACTACAAGGCAATCATACTCGCTGACATCGATGACTATTATTATTAATGAGAATAATGAGTAATGTAATAGTAATGATCATTCTATGTTTATGTTTTGGTTTAGTCTGTTTCATAAACTTATTTTTTCAAATTTTTTACATAGAATTGGAATGATTATTTTAGTGTTTCGATATCCGTAATTGACCGTAATAGTAGCTCATCTAAGATATATCTTTATAATCCCGATTATATTCTTGGGTGTGTGTATGTGTGTGCCACCTGTAGTGTGCACGTCGTCTGCAGCTGGAATTCAAAACTTTCTCAGCTTCTTTCAAGCTGCTGTTTGTTCAGCAGAATCACGATCGGGTCACCATCAAGAATTGGATCCTTTTTAACAAAGATATTGGTGATGACGAGGTCAAAGATGAAGGTGGAGAATGTAGAGATTATTTTGGACACTCCCAGCAGTGTCGGGAGTCAGGATAGTCTGCCAGGACCATCACAGTCGACTAGCAAACATCAACGTCCCAGCCAAATTAAAAATATTGTTGACAGTTAATATTGACTTAAATTGACTATCAGTGGACAGTGATTTTTTTATAATATAGTCAAATAATTAAAATTTTTGTGAATTAAAAAAATTACTGGATTTGATTTATCATATATATATAGAATAGGTATATAGGAGATAAACGAACTATCGCTCTGTATACGAAGAAACGATTTAGAGTCTTTTGTAAAAGTAGATAGATTTATTTAAGAAATCAGCAGAGGAGTCAATCTCACGTAATCTAGTAATCTTAGTAATCTCACTAATCGCAATCTCAGTAATCTATCTCCTTTGGTTTTTCCACTTTCACTATTGAATTGCCTAAAATTGTCGTTCTTTTGGTGTGCTAGAAGGTTTTCTACTTTTCAATTACTTGAAAAAATAATTTTTATTTTTATTTTCATCGGCAAGTAAAATCATTTAATTAAATTGATAAACTACCGCATAATGCGAACTAAATAAAGTAAATAAATACTTACTATCGGCGGTAGCGTTTTATTTAGAGTCTAAATTTAGACAAATAGATGTACCGAAACTAAACAAATGAAACTTATTTCAAGTTGTAAAAAAAATTAAATTTGGTAAATTTTTATAAACTTTGAAATTTTTTAATGTTTATATATTTTTTTCAATGAATTCCTTTAATGTAGTTATTAATATTGTCTGTCGCGTATAGTTCATCATTCTATGTTATCTCGTTTCATTCGAGACAAAATTTCCACTTCAGTCGAGATCCCTATATCGTATCGTATCGATATCGTATCGTTATTGTTCGAGGCGTCTCGTATTGTATCGTTTAATTCGAGACAAATTTCAGAAATCGTATCGTATCGTAGCGTTCCAAAAAAATAACAGGATGAAGAAGCTTAATAAATAGACAGATGTGTGTCCCTCCAAAATCTTAATTAATTTTAAACTTTCATAATTTTATTGGAAACCATCATAATTTTTAAAATGTGAAACATTTACGCGCTACAATTTTTTAATTTTCAAAATTTTTTTTTACATGAGTTATCTTTAAATAGATAAAATTTATCTATTATTTTTAGTACAAACCATTTAATTTAACACTCTAAAAAAAACTTTTTTTGTCAAAATTTATTAATTAAAAGGTTTTTATTTGGCACTAGTCGTTCAAATGCAAAGTTCAAATTTTAAATATTTATTCAGGAGAAGCTACATTGAAAACATTTAAAATTTGGCCACTAACTTTTAAATAGTTTAAAAGTTATTAAAGCAAAGCAATGAAATCACCTTAGTTAACATTTTAATTCAGTATACGGTTAAATGTTGAGTTACAAAACTAAAAATTTAGATAATTATTGATAATTATTCGTGTTACCATTTGATAAAATTTGGTTCAGAAATTTCAATTGATAAAAAAGTAATTTGTAAAAAACCGTGCGAAGAAACTGCCCTATGGCTCATGCCCTAAAAAATATCTTAGCTCATATTTTGCTCTAAACGTTTCTAAAAAAATTTATTCTACTTATATCAAAGTATTTATTAGGGCTGTGCCTGTATACCGGTATACCGGCCAGTTTTTGGCAATACCGGCAAATACCGGTTCCGCCGGTAATAAGGGTGCCGGTATTGAACAATCGGCATTCAGCACATCACGCATGAAAGACAAAAAAGTGAAACACCTACAGCAGCTGGATGGGCAGTGCAATTTACTTGTATGTCCATTGTTTGCTACACTTCAATTACGGACAACGGTTCTTAGGAATAGCATAGCACTAACATAGGTAGTCGCACACAAATTTCAAAATTAAAACATCTACCACGCTAAACAGCATTTAAACAGCAAACGTAAAACTTGCGCCTAATGTGACACGGTTCATGAAGCCGCATGGGCTAATATATAAATAACATGGTGATAAAAGTTTACGATAGTCCCAGTGCTAATAATGAAAAACTGATTCCTTTTATTAAATCAAAACTAGGTTTCCAGGAACCTGTAAAATGTTAAATACCGTTTTTGGTCCAGAAATACCGGTACCGGCAAAAAAACCCATACCGGCACAGCCTTAGTATTTATATTTGTTAAATATTAAGTTTGGTTAAATAAAGCTATTTCATTTTTGGTTCAATCGGTTGAAAAGTTATTGGCGTGAAAAAATCAAACTTTTTTTTTAGAAAAAAAAACAGCTAAACATTGAGCTATGAAGTTACAGTTTCAGATAATTATTTCAACTTATTTTTTTACTATTGCCTTGAATTTTGTTGAAAAATTTCAATCAGTTTAAAAGTTATTTGCAAAAAATCGAACCACAAAACTGCCGTCACGCTAACCATTACTGAAACATTTTTAATTGGATTGTAAAAGTTGAGATACAAAACTCAAATTTAAACCATATATTAAAATCTGTGTTATATTTTAGTGTGTAGATCTTGGTTAAAAACTTCTAGTTTTTACAGGAGCTATTGTCATAAAACTGGGCAAAAAAGCCAGCCTGACTATTACCAAAAATGAAATAGCTTTATTTTTCCTTTTAATGACGAGCTACAAAGTTGAAATTTCAGAATTACTTAGAAAACATAAAATATTTTTGACTTACAAAGTTTGGTTGAAATATTTTATTCGGTTACAAAGTTATTTGCAAAATACGAAGCAACAAAACTTAAGACACGTTAAGCTAAAACTTCAAGTATCGACAGCTAGTCTGCTCCCAGATAGATAATTTATGAAGTGAAACATTGCGATGAAATGTTTCGAGAGCCTACAAATAAGATGACTAACTGTCACCACAAATAACGCAAATATTTATAAGACTCTAACAGTTTTAGCAAATTTATTTAGGCCAGTTTTAGCAAATTTATTTTAGCCAGTTTTAGCAAATTTATTTTAGCCAGTTTTAGCAAATTTATTTTAGCCGGTTTTAGCAAATTTATTTTACGTTTTGAAGGGCTAAAAGAAGTTATGCAAGAATGGAAAAGAGAAAGAAACAGGAGCGAGAGAGACAAACATTAGAAAAACCTCTAAAAACCCTGGGCAACGCCGGGTATCCCCGCAATAGTAAATAATAAGTAATTGTAAGGGGTTACCCAAGTTTCTAGAATACTAAAACTCACAAATCTCCTTATTATACAAAAAGTGTGAATATGGCAAGAAAATTTTGCCCCCCCCCCCCTTGGAAAATGCTGAATTTACATCCCTGGCAGGCAACGACAGGTGGTTTACCAATGCACTGGTCTGAGGTGGAACCAGATATCGATAACAGCTGACATTCTAAAGTTTTTTGTTTTAAAACCTTATAGTATGTGTGTTGCTTGATGGCGATGTCACTACTGTAAATGAAAAAAAGACCCTGACCACAGGCTCGCAGACGGACAGGGAGCATGCAGCAAGCAAAAGCCGGCTGGCATGGAATCGAGCTTGATGGCATCCGGATCATTAACACAAATACAAGATTTTATTAAACTATTAAAATCAAAATGGTGAAGACTAATGAGTTGGCAAAAGGTACTAAATGAAGCAAGCAGGAGCTAAAAGTTTATTACAAAAAGGAAGGCACTCTTAGAGCTAGCATCGTGGACAAAAAGCGATATCTATTCTCGGCTCCGATGTGTTGAAGTCAGAGATGAGGTCAAACTAGTACCGTTACCTTATAATTCTTATTAAACAAATAACATTTTATGTATAGTAAAACTGTAAGTGCACTAAACTAAACTAAACTACTAAACATTTTACATTTTAATTTGTAGACTGACTCTGAGTGAGCGAAGGGCTCAAATGAGTAAAGAAACCTTAAGTAATGTTTTGCAAATTAATTCTACAATCGTTGCAACCCTTAAGGTTATGTGCACCAAGGCCATGACTTATTAGCCTATAACATAAGATGGCCCTGCTTGCAAGAAGTTAGGCCCCAAAAAGTTATAATTGGCTATGGTACTGTTTTAAAGCTAAGAACATGTATGCAATATAATATCTCTTTAGAGTGCATGTTTAACAGATTTCTGACAGCCTAAATAAACAGTTTGTAAACAGGTCATGTTGCACATAAATCTTGAAGTCTGTCATTGACTTCAAGTCATAACATCAAAATCAAAATCAGTCATAACATCAAAATCTCAGATTTATCATTGATTTTTCACCTCAACTTTTCTATTACAAGTTGTTTTGACAACATGATGCTATGCAACATATCTGCAACATTTTGTCTATGATCATTTCTCCTTCAGACATTTTTTCAGGACGCTTTGCATTAAAAAAAAATAAGTTAAAAACCTCAGAAATAGTTTTTTGCAGATTTATTTCTAGATTATTTCCATGTTCCAATTTTAGTACACCAACTGAAGCATCCTTTGCAATGTTGCATGAAAGGTTATTTCTAAAAAGAAGATAAACATTTAAAATTATCTCAAGCAAAGTATCTTTAAAAAAACAAGTAAGCAGATTAGTATGCTAATATGCTTTATGTTATCTTATATAATTAATGGTAACATTTCAAAAACAATTAAAAATAATAACATTAATAGAAATTTTTGCTATCCACCATTTTCACTTCCTTAATATAAAAGTTTGTCAGTTAACTATTATTATTGTTATTCAGCTAGAGATAACCTGCCAAAAATGACAAAGTTTACAAAATATAGTCACACCCACATCTTGTGACACATGCCGACCTATATTTGTGTGATGGTCTAGTTTGTCTGAGAACATGCTAACTATATGTTATATCTTAGAATGTTAATAAATACAACAACTGGTTTAAATACAACTTTATTTACAAAGACGAAAGTTAGACAACTAGCGAGAAGGACCGAGTTATTTATTTTCAATTTTAGGTGACCCACACGCTTTAATTTCATTAGCTGTTTTACAGCGTCGATAGATCCAACACCTCGCTTCACTTCTTTAATCTTGATCTTGATGAGCCGCTTTGGTGGTCGGTGATGTCTGGTGGGTCTTGTCAGAGAAAGCCTAACATGATGTGGCGTGGATCATGTAACCAATCAACAAGGAACCGTCCTGGTTGATCGTTTGTTTTGTGAATGGAAAATCAAAAGTGTTAGAAAGTGTGTCGTGGGTTTCTAGCCTAGGATATATCTGATTTATGTGTTGTTTTCAAATAATTTCCTCGGCCAACACTTGGGTACACAACCAGTCCCTCTCTTTAAAAAACTTTTCCCGGAACCCAAAGTGGGTAATCTGTGTTGACGGTGTGTCGTCATGGTTACTTTACTTATATTTGAATGTATAATAAGTTGCTAGGCTCATTATAAGCTTGTTGCTGTGTTAGCCTGTATCGCATGATGCCGCTAACTGATCAAATTTTCAGATATAGCCGGTCGTTTTCAAAAATTGAAGGAGAATTGCAATTGTCATGGACAGTTCAGACATGTAAAACTTTGTCATGTAGCAATTCGATATTATCTAGTGTTTTGGATGTTTAACTGCTATCTTTTCTTTAATAATAATTGTTTTTATAGAGTTAGAGGTTTCTTGAACCTCCCAGTTCAAACATTCTCCAACGGCCGCGACTATTACTAGAGTGATAGTCGTGACCATGACCATACAAATGTGACTAAAGTATTACTTAACCAATGGTAAAACTATTATTACCTTTAGAAATTGATTTCCATAGTTAAAAAATATAAAAGTGTGTTATAAAAAACTTTGTTTTTTGTACATTCTTGTTCATGGTAGTGACAGTTTCTTGCCAAGTAAGGTCATTCAGAGCTCTTGGGCTGATGTGGGTGTGAAAGCCTTAGATAGGCATCGAGTAACAATACCAGTACCTTTGCTCTGTCTTCAAACTGTCTTCGAGTCTTCTAAATCGGAATGCGCCAAACCCTATAAGCCCCAGTCGTTAAACTGGAATTCATTTATCGAGGAATAAAGGATGAAAGACTGAGTTATCCTGAGCAGTGTGAGTGAATTCCTCAACGAAATCACGCCTCGCAGTGACTGAGATTATAACTCACGTCGGCAAGATGATAGCATAACTACTTTCACCACTGTGCTACGTTGCCTTACAAATAAAATAAATCTAAATATAGTCTGCTGTCTGGGTCACACATTTCATGTTAGTGCATCAAAGCAACATCAACTTTACTGGAACATAAACTGGGTCTGAAGGTCAATGCAGCATTTCAATGCAGGCGTGACAAATCACCTAACAGGTCTCCAGTATTATTCAGCAAAAGCCGGTTCAAACGTTTGTGCAATCACTGAGAAAATCTTCCAAATTAAACAACAACAAAAAATTTTTTGACGATTCAAATGGAAAATTCTTTTACTTTAGTGTTATTAAATATCTCTGCACATACATATCAATAAATACTCACCCATCCTTGTTTCTTTCACTCATTGACTCTGTGGAAGACAATTTAAAGATCTCACAAAGTTTTCCAAACAGTAGCCTGGAAGAATCCAGTACATTTTTTGGAGTTTGCAATGAAGCTGAAATTATAGGTTTTAGCCCTGGAAGAGATGAGCAGGGATGAAGGGCCCTGTGCTCCAAACACTATATTTGAATATATATGGTATTTTTTCAAAAAAATCAGTTGCATGAGTGCAATAAAATTAAACAAAAATAGGAACCTGATATAAATGTTGCAAATATGGATTTAATAGATGCTTTGGTTTAAACAATTCATTGCTGCCATCATCGTCTTCCCTTTAAAAAATCAAAAACAGATTGTTTTAAGAATGCATGTGGTTTACTAGCTTAAAAATTTTTTAAGCAGAGAAATTTGAATCGACAATTTTTTATTCATAATTAAAGCAACCAATAGTGGCCCCCTTGATGTCATTCTTGTGATTTTTCTCTACGACACTGGCCTCTCAGACCATCTCCTGATTAGATAGTCAACTCAATTATGCGTCAGGCCTTTGCCAAACTCAATCTCCATTCAACGCTCGTGGAGTCATCTGAACGTCAAAACGTTCAGAGTCTCTACTCTGCGAAGTTGCGAATTTGAACACACTCGAAACCGACCAGTTACGCAGTCTCTACAACAACATCATTGTTAGCATACTAGATCTAAATTAAGTTAAAATAAACCAAATACTAAGTTATTTTCTAAATTTCAGCACTTCAACATATCATTTATATATATCACCACCTATCACAGAAAACTTGCAAAATGGTAAGAAGTAATTAAAAATATAAGGTACTTCTTAAATCCAGATAGATCCATGGCATCAATAAGTTTGTTGATAATGGACAACTGGTCTTCTAAAAATCACAATAAAAAAAACTATTATTTAAAAGCATTTCCTTATGTATTTCATGAAAGCTTAGGATAGAACCTGATGGAGAAAATTTGTCTCCATTATTTGAAAGTGGTAGGGATCTAAATGCTAGCTGGTGTAAATCTTCAGCAAATGGTAGTTCAACATAAAACAAGCACTGACAAAACGAAAACAAGCTTTCTATTAGTAAAATTAGGAGCTAGCTGGAGAATGCTTTATTCACCAGATTAATTAAAATTTTATGATTTTGATTTTCATCTTTAAATAATTTGTCATATCATTCACACTGAAAATTAGATGCTTCTGCATCATATGCAGGCAAAATGTTGCTCAGAGCAATAGTCTACAGTAAAAGTTCTCTACAGCCAAACAGAATTTTTAAAATCTGCATCTGGCCTATAGTAGCTGATCCCCGAGAAATGGACAGACACGAGAAGCTCTTACCAAAAGGTGTTTGTTCTTCAGGGCTTTTACTGTACTTTAAACACAGTTTAGAAAATTAGAAACCTCAGCTGAGAGCGAGGTTAAGTTAAAATTTGAAAACATGAGCTCAGTTGAGTATTTGAGGCATGAATACAAATGAGCTGGAAGATCTGGCTAGTTAATAAAACAATGAGCCTATACTTGAAATGTTTTAATAGTTAACCTCATAGGTGGCCTTTATATGAGGAAATAAGCCTCCAATTTTTACTACTCCTCCATTTGAATAAACTCTTCTAACAATTGCAACCATGTTTGCTTCATATAGGGCATTTATCAATGCAGAAAGAGCTAGCTGAGAAAACTTCATAATATATAAAAATAGAATTTTTATGTCATGTAAGAGAAATTAAATACTGAAGTTCTTCATATTTTTTATAAGTTTTGATACCTCATTTCCTTTTTCAGCCAGACAAATCCACACTGAATCTCCTGAATAATGATATCTCTTTACCTAAATTAAATCATTTCAGCATCATAAGACGTTAAAAGATATGCTGAAGTGCAATAACATATATTAAAGGTGAGGTTGCTCCTTAATAAACAATTAAACAATTTGATGAGCGTTTAATGCTCCTGACTTGAGATATTTTAGCAATGAAAACTGAAACTAATATGAAAAAGATCAACCATAGTTGACTCAAACAAAAATGAATTACACATCTAAAACTAAACTAAAACTGGTATGATTTGCTCTAGAACTAAAACTAAAAAATTCAAAATATTTTGTTACAGTAATTATTTCTTTACTTGACTAACATTTTTAATATATAATATAATAGCCCATCATGTCAATGTGTAAGACGTTTTTTAGCTACAGTCAATTAATTTAATTAATTTTATAAATAAGTATTTAAAAAATTACAAAAATAAATAAATCTATATAAATAAAATAAATAACTAAATGTGTTGCAATGCGCTTAACTTGAGAACGGCTGGGCCAATAGCTACAAAATTTTGACACAACATAGAACTCATTAAGGAGAAGGTTTTCATCTATATTACCACGTTTTTCTTAACTTGCTTATTTTAAATATATATTATATTTTATTATAAATAACCCGGGAGCGGGAAAGTGACAGAGAGTGGCAAAGCGACCGGAAGCGGGAGAGCAAGCGGGAACGGAAACGGGAGCAAAAGAGACGCATTATAAAAACCTCTAAAAACCCCGCTCAACGCCGGGTACCCCGCTAGTATATATAAATATATACGGGAAGTGCATATATATATATATATATATATATATATATATATATATATATATATATATATATATATATATATATATTTAATTTATATTTGCTTCTTTGATTTTATTATGTATTATTAATCAATTAAGCGCCTCAGACTTTCCTGGCACTATATAAATAAATTATTATTATTATTATTATTATAATACCTTCCCCCGTATTTTATTTTGGTCATAATTTTATTTATTTTATTTTTATCTATGTGCTTTGACATTTCATTATTTTTTTTATTCTTCTTTGTTTACGTTAGGTCCTGTACCGCCTGGCCTTTTGCTATTTCTGAAAATGGCTGGAAAAAATAGCCGAAACTTGCAAGTTAAAAAGTAATAAAGATTTGTATAATCGAGCATTCTTTGAACAACTTCGTGGGCAAATTAAATTATGTGAACTATCTCATATAATAGAAAAAGTTTGCAACAAAACTTGGTCTATAAAATTTATAATTATTTGAATATATATATATATATACATATATATATATATATATATATATATATATATATATATATATATGCATTTAGGCAAGGCGGTGTTGCCGTAGACACGTGGGTTCGATTCCTAGTAGAGTCTTACAAATATTTGCGTTACTTGTGGTGACAGTTAGTCATCCTATTTGTGGCCTCTCGAAACATTTCAACGCAATGTTTCACTTCATAAATTACCTACCTGGCAGCAGTCTAGTTGTCGAACCGAAATAAGGAGTTCTGAGCCTATCATAGTCGTAGTCTAATGTTAAGTAGCTCCGAAAGACTGGGACTTCTAGCCATCCTTTTTTGGGGATGGTCGGTGGCTCAGTTGGTAAGAGCGCTTGCATTTAGGCAAGGCGGTGTTGCCGTAGACACGTGGGTTCGATTCCTAGTAGAGTCTTACAAATATTTGCGTTACTTGTGGTGACAGTTAGTCATCCTATTTGTGGCCTCTCGAAACATTTCAACGCAATGTTTCACTTCATAAATTACCTACCTGGCAGCAGTCTAGTTGTCGAACCGAAATAAGGAGTTCTGAGCCTATCATAGTCGTAGTCTAATGTTAAGTAGCTCCGAAAGACTGGGACTTCTAGCCATCCTTTTTTGGGGATGGTCGGTGGCTCAGTTGGTAAGAGCGCTTGCATTTAGGCAAGGCGGTGTTGCCGTAGACACGTGGGTTCGATTCCTAGTAGAGTCTTACAAATATTTGCGTTACTTGTGGTGACAGTTAGTCATCCTATTTGTGGCCTCTCGAAACATTTCAACGCAATGTTTCACTTCATAAATTACCTACCTGGCAGCAGTCTAGTTGTCGAACCGAAATAAGGAGTTCTGAGCCTATCATAGTCGTAGTCTAATGTTAAGTAGCTCCGAAAGACTGGGACTTCTAGCCATCCTTTTTTGGGGATGGTCGGTGGCTCAGTTGGTAAGAGCGCTTGCATTTAGGCAAGGCGGTGTTGCCGTAGACACGTGGGTTCGATTCCTAGTAGAGTCTTACAAATATTTGCGTTACTTGTGGTGACAGTTAGTCATCCTATTTGTGGCCTCTCGAAACATTTCAACGCAATGTTTCACTTCATAAATTACCTACCTGGCAGCAGTCTAGTTGTCGAACCGAAATAAGGAGTTCTGAGCCTATCATAGTCGTAGTCTAATGTTAAGTAGCTCCGAAAGACTGGGACTTCTAGCCATCCTTTTTTGGGGATGGTCGGTGGCTCAGTTGGTAAGAGCGCTTGCATTTAGGCAAGGCGGTGTTGCCGTAGACACGTGGGTTCGATTCCTAGTAGAGTCTTACAAATATTTGCGTTACTTGTGGTGACAGTTAGTCATCCTATTTGTGGCCTCTCGAAACATTTCAACGCAATGTTTCACTTCATAAATTACCTACCTGGCAGCAGTCTAGTTGTCGAACCGAAATAAGGAGTTCTGAGCCTATCATAGTCGTAGTCTAATGTTAAGTAGCTCCGAAAGACTGGGACTTCTAGCCATCCTTTTTTGGGGATGGTCGGTGGCTCAGTTGGTAAGAGCGCTTGCATTTAGGCAAGGCGGTGTTGCCGTAGACACGTGGGTTCGATTCCTAGTAGAGTCTTACAAATATTTGCGTTACTTGTGGTGACAGTTAGTCATCCTATTTGTGGCCTCTCGAAACATTTCAACGCAATGTTTCACTTCATAAAATATATATATATATATATATATATATATATATATATGAGAGAGAGAGAGAGAGATGTCCCGTCAAAAATGACGGATTTTTTCAAAATTTCATTATTTATTACTTAATTTTACGATTGCAGCGCCCCTTTTTTATCTTTAGGACTGACAGTGAACAATTGCGAAATAACTTTTAATATTAAATAAATTATCGGGACGAAGAACGTTAAAATAAGCAGAATATAAAAAAATAATAAAAGTAAAATACAAATACTTTGAAAAATATATTAATTTAAATCGAGAAATAATAATTAAAATTTATAAAATTCATTAAGAGTTTCATGAAATGTGAAACAGACCAAGAAGCTTTTTTATCATATCCAATCAACTAGCTAGTATATATATATATATATATATATATATATATATATATATATATATATATATATATATATATATATATATATATATATATATATATATATATATATATATGTATATATATATATATACATACATACATATATATATACAAACACATATATAAATATATACTTTCTTTCATACATGCTCTATTGAAAATAACTGCCCATTTTTTGTTTATTATTTTCTTAACGTAAGACTCCAATCTGCGAACAACGACTTTGTTTTTTGAATAAAATTCTTTATTGATTTTCATAACGGGCTTACTGCACAGTTTCGGCTCGAAAGCTATCATCAGAGCCCTTGAATAGAAAATAATGTGAATATTCAAAAACAAACGAAGTGAAATTAGAATAATGGTAAAACGTGTTTACTTAAAACCAGACGATTAGGCGATGAATGTAATGCGAACGGATATAGTTGTGATAAAACCAAGCGAGGTAAAATGGTGTGAAGTAAAATTAAACCGAGGTACATGGTATATAAGAGACAGGAATACTTTTGTAAAAACAGAAGACGTGAAGTGGAGTGAAACTGCGTTATATATTGTTGGGTGTTTGATATAAAATGAAAAACAGTTTTGGAAGATATGTAGACTTACTAGAAATCGACTTCTAAAACCACGAAGCAACCAGCGAAACGGTAAACGAATAGCATGCCGAGAAGTAGATGTTTACGTTGTGACCAGCAAAGCGATGGCTGACACGAAAGATAAAATATAAAATCGGAGTAATAGGTTACGACTGAAATGAAATAAAAGTATAAGTATAAAAGTATAGAACTGAATGAAATGCGGCTAATCACTTTCGTCTGCGGAAAGTTATGTTGCCGCAGTTAGTTAAATGAGGGAATGCGGACAACACGCACGGATCCGCTGTCATCGCCGGGCGGAACCGCTCGATTAACTTCGCCGGATACCGACGCCTCGACGTAGACCTCCTAGCCGAATTTTTTATGTTGTGGCTGGCTGAACAAATATTTCGGCTGATATCCGGATTAGCCGAATTAACGCGTAAAATTATTATTCGGCGTGAATTTTAAATTATCCGGCTCATGATTCAAATTTGTGGCTGATAATTATTTTAAATTAGGCTAAAATTTAATATAAAATTAAATACTAAAGTTAATAAAGTTCAAAATTTATTACCAATATATCAATTATCAAATTAATAGCAATTGTCATAAAAGTTAATTAAATCATCAAAAATGTCATATGATAAACAAAATTACATCATAAAAAATAATATGAAAAAAAAATTTTACATTGCAAATTTAAAATTGTCATGTATAAATTATCTATAATATCTAATTATTAACTATTAACACGAGAAAAGAATTGTGATACTAAAATTTATTCCTATTTTAAAGCGTCTGTCAGTAGCGATAATAAGTAAAGCAAAGATAATATAATGAAAATTAGACAACGTAATTGATTTCAGAAAGAAACTCAGGAAATTAAACATTGCACACCAATGTATACATAATAGTTGATTTTGCACTTCTACATTGAAAATCAGTTTTATAATGAGTCAAACGTAATTAATGCAAAAAAGGTCTAGGTTAAGCTGGCGTTCGGAAATCTTATAGCGGATTTTCGGCGTACCGTTTTCGGCTGGCCGCCGGCTAACCGTAATTTTTTTTCGGCTGATTTACGGCGGCTGTAAAAAGTTCAGCGGCGGCGGCTAGGAGGTGTACCTCGATGCTATGGCCTATATACTAGCGGGGTTACCCGGCGTTGCTCGGGGTTTTCAGAGGTTTTTTATCATTTTTCTCTCTTGCTCCCGTTTCATTCCCCGCTTGCTCTCCCGTTTCCGTTCCCACTTGATCTCCCGTTCCCTCTCCCGTTTCCGTTCAAGATCGCGCTAATTTTTTCTTTTCCACCCTTTCATAACTTATTTTAGCCCATAAAACGTATAATAGAATTGCAAAAAGTTGCTTGAAGCCTTCAAACGTTGTTACGTAAACAAAATTTGAATTTGATTAAGCAATTACCTTTGATGGTCGTACACATATATATAGAATAAATATATCGGAGATGAGCAGGTTTTGAGTGAGATGCCAAGATGGCCTCCGAAAAACGATTTAGAGTCTTTTTGGTTCCATGAATATTCATTATTTGTATTAATCTATTTTTGGTACGACAGCGGAGACTAAACTCCGGTTTGTGAGAAACAGAAACGTCGATTTCTTATAGCTAAAAGTAGTTGATATGATCTTTATATTAATGCGATATCCGACATAAAAACTATACAATTCTAATTTACCGATAACACAGGTAGACTCGTATGTTTCATGCAGCCCTCCCTACCATATGCGTGCTGCCGGCTCCTTGGGTACAGGAGTGGATAGCGAAGAATATGGTACGAACGTAAACAATGAAAGTTTGAATGATTGCGACGATGTCCCCGTACCCGTTGATATCATTTCATTTTCTCACCTTGCATTAAATGTTACTGTTAAACGTAGATAACACCTCATACTAGCTACAATAACTTTATTTTTATCTTGGAAAATATATCTTACTTTTTAAGTTTCATTAATATAATTATGTTTAAATATTTTATACATTATACTTTCTACTTTTTATTTTGAACTTCTAATTTACTTTTTAACTTTTGCGCAACTTTGTCTTTTTATATGTATATTATACTTTCCAAGTTTTATCTCTCTCCTTTACCTTTAAAATAAATTAACCTATTAATTTAATATGTACATAGTTTTATATATTTATTACTTCTCCATTTCAACCATTTCAATATCCTGTATAAATTGTATCTCAATTTTTAAATTACTAAAATTGAGTCTTTTTGTTTTTACACATCACTATTGATTTTAGTTTGTTTATAATCGCCCTGATGATGACAAAATGTCGAAAATGGCCAGTTGGCGATTTAAATAAAAGATGAACATTAATAGTCGTAGTCTTATGGGTCGGATGACTGTTATGTAAAAGCACAAGGCGTCCTTCTGGCAAACACAAGTTCGTCGTAGGATTTTCAAAAAGTGCATCCTGGAGGCGGTTTTTGAGCATATGGCCGCAACGTGATCGTCCCATTTCAATGTGGATGAGATATTCACGCCTAGAAGCCTAAATGATGTCACATGCTCAATGATTGCTCCATCCATTGTCAAAGTAGGAGGGGGATTTTTGCACAGTGTGCCGAGGATAATTTCCTTCGTCTTTTTGGAATTTATATTCATGTGGTTTAATTTTGACCAATTCAACAGTTGCTGATAGATGTTCTCTATTACGCTGCTTTGATCTTTCCTGAGGATCTCGGATGCCGTCGTGTCATCTATGAACTTGTGTAGCAGACAGTCGAACCTCAATCCGTCAATAAGGATGACAAAAGTCAAGGGACCCAACCAGGTGCCCTGGGGCATTCCTCCATTCAATGTCATCCAGTTTGAGAGTATGCTTCCAATCTTGACGCGCTGCCGTCTCCCGTCGAGGAATGAGAAAATCCACCTGATGATGTAGGCTGGAACATTCAAGGAGATGAGTTTGGACAACAGAATGAAATGGTCAACATGATCAAAAGCCTTCGCATAGTCAACAAAGACGGCGCGGACGGAGAACCCAGCGTCGAGGGCTGCATTCCAATTGTGGACGATATCGACGAGTGCATGCGTTGTTGAACGACTCTAAGAGCACCAAATTGTTGGGAGTCTAGCTAGTCCGATACAGCCGATAGGAGCCGCTGGCCAATGAACCACTCCAGGTGTTTTGCAAGAGTTGGGGTCAGTGAGATTGGGTGCAGGTCGTCTTCAATTGTCCTCGGCGGAGTCGATTTGGGAACTGGGACTACATTTGACTGCTTCCAAATGTCAGGAATTACTCCTTCAGCTATGGATGCATTGAAAATTGCAGTTATTGGTCCGCTGATATAAGACGCCAAGTCATGGAGGATCCAGTTGGGTATGCCGTCCGGTCCTGGCGATTTGAATACGCTTGTTAACATCAACCTCCGTTCCACTGGCTCCTCACTGATTGTAATTGGCGCGATGTCCAGCTGTTCAGGAGGGATCGTTTTCAGTATATCCGAGTTCAATGGCTGAAGGTCACTGGAGACCACGTGGAAGAATTTGTTGATCTCATTCGCGAGTTTCATCATATCACCATCATAGTTCTTGTTAGCCAATCCAGTGAGGGATCCATTGGTTGATGTCGACATTCCTGTGACGTTCTTAACACTCGACCACCAGTTGCGGGAATCAGCACGTCGGAGGCCATCCACTTTGTTTTTGTAGTATTTTTTTCGCAATGATTTGGCATAGCGCTGGACTTTATTCCGGTAGGATTTGTATTTTTCCTGGTTGCCCTGGAGGAAGGCATGTTGTCGTATTCGGATAAGTCTTCGGAACTTGTCATTGACCCACGGCTTATCAGTTGAATGACGTTTTATTACGTATGTGGGCAGATGTTGGTTGAGTAAATCGTGTATTCTGCTGTTGAAGAATAGTAGCATTTCGGAGCAATTCTACATGGACGTCATCGGTGACCAGTCGATGCCCCTCAAATCCTGCGCGAACAGCGATTTCCCATTTCGGCTCCTGCTTCTAATAGTAACAAGTTGATCGGAGCCTCGTTCTGGAGTGATTGAAAATGAAGGGGCGAACATCACAACATTATGGTCAGATTTTCCAACGGGTGGCAAAACTACCGGGTTATTATACCATTCTGGAATGTTTGTGTATATTTTGTCCAAAGTGGCAAATTCTCTTGTCGCCGATTTCACGACCTGTTTGAGGGGGAAAAATGTGATCAACGAGTCTTGAAATTTATTGAAGTCGCCCGTTAGTATGATTTTTGCCGAGGGGTGAAGTTTAACGACCTGATCGAGGCATTTGAGCAGGTACTGTGAGAGTGCCCAGTTGTCACCATCTAGAGGGTGGTATACAACTCCTATTAGGATATGGGATATTTCCCTTGGCATTCTAAACTGTCTTGTTAGCATCCATATCACCTCAAATTGATCCTCCTCCATTGACTCAAGGCGACTGCTCGCAAGACTGTCCCGAAAAAACATCAACACTTCGCCACCTCTCTCCTCCCATCGGATCGATCCTTTCGATAACACGAGAACCCATCTATGTTGACTGTTTGGGTTGGGATCTCCATCGAGAGCCATGTCACCGTGCAGCATGCAACAGTGATATTGTTCTGTTTTATTATGGCGGACAACTCATCTATTTTACCAATTATTGATCCCATCAGGTTTGTATTTATCAGATTCAGGAACGTGAATCGAGTAGGGTTAATTTTGGTCAGTGAGTTGTGGGATCGATTGATTAGGCGTCTCCGGGTTTTGTCCACAACTTGGTGAGTGTAATTGTTTAGATCGTGATTATGGAAAGGTGTGCGTGGCTGATTGTAATTTAGGCGCCTCCTCTTTATTATTTTGATGTTTCTCTGTTTTTGCCGGCGCGAGAGCCACGGTGGCGGCGCAAACCAAGCCGCGATATGTTAAAGATTGTAGATGGTGGAATCGAACACCAGATGCTTCCTTTAGCCTGTAGCAGTTGGTCACGTGTATTAGAGTGACACGGTAATACCGACCGCGATAAATTCCGCGGTTACCGCGGTAACGGGAACAAATTTCACCATTACCGCGCGGTAACGGGGGAAAATGGTAAAAAAATTTGCGGTAATGGGGAAAATGTTGGTGGTAATTTTGCGGGAACGGTAATGAAGTTTTAAACTAATTTTTAAAAAATCAAAAATTTTATTTATTTTTTTTTGTACTTTGTTTTATCGTCTTTGTACTTTGTTTAGCTAATTCTACCGGACTATCTTTCTTTTTGTATTTCATTTCGGTTGAATGTCTTGGTCTTGAATCGGTTTAATTTCAATAGTACATTTTCGCTTGTAGTTTTAAATAACATGGAAATGGGAAAATGCGACATCGAAAAATTAATTTCAATTAAAAGTGAACGCTTGCGATTCGACAAATGTCAAGGCACTAGTGATGTTTGGCCAAGTTTTTTAGAAGTTTTTATTGATGACGCATTTACATCAGTGGTTCAATGCATTCGTTGTGACTCGCTACTTAAATGGAAATCGCAAGATGGCACCAGCGGACTAAAAGCACACAAAAAGTGCTGTAAAAAAGTAAATTCTGTTTCCAGCAACAAAATAAATTTTAAAATGCTGGGAAAATGAGGGTTTGGGAATGATAACTGCGGGGATGGGGACAGATATTGAAGGGATGGGGACATGGGGCAAGGGGACAGTGAGGGGACGGGATGAGAGTTTTCTTTGCGGGGTGGGGATGGGGAAGAAATGTTGTCCCGTGTCACTCTCTAACGTGTATACGAATGACGCGCTAGGATTGGTCGTAGCAGCGCGGCTTCACAAGCCGGAACCAAGGAAACCATGGCGACTCTTCTTAGGAAGAAAAAAAAACTGCCAGAATTATTACGGCAAATCTTTGAGACAAAAATTAGTTTCGTAATCCATTAGAGTGCATTGTTCTGGAAAAGTAGAAAACAGAATCGGTATTTGACGGAAACAAAAAAGATAAAATACGATAAAAAATGATGAAATATATATATATATATATATATATATATATATATATATATATATATATATATATATATATATATATATATATATATATAGATTACCACTCGTTCTCCCGCTCCGCTCATTTTGTGCCCGATTTCAATTTGTTTCACAACTTTCTTTTCCTGTATGAGAACTATCTACTTGCCAAATTTCATCAAGATCGCTCCAGCGGTTTGGCTTCCTATAAGAGACAGACAGACATACAGACAGTCATTTTTATATATATAGACTAGCAGGGTACCCGGCATTGCTCGGGGTTTTTAGAGGTTTTTCTAATGTTTGTCTTTCTCGCTCCCGTTTCCTTCCCCGCTTGCGCTCCCACTCCAGGTCGTTATTCGTTCCCTGTCGCTTTCCCGCTCACTTTCGCTCTCAGTACAATTAAAATTATTAATTATTAATGGAAACTATAATTCAAAACTGTAACTAAAATTATTTTAACTAATTAATCCCTGATACCATTGGATTTTTATATACCTTTCCAACAATGTATAGCACAACCTAAATAATTTTGCATGACCAGCATTATTGCTAACTTTGGTCATATGTTATAGCCACCACACTATGAATATATATGAAAAAGCAGCACATTTGAAATAAATGCTTTGATAAATCACAAACAAAATCCAACATTATCAGCCTTAGTGAATCCAAGGACTTTAAAGCATTTCTCAGACTTAATCTTCATGGCCTCTTTATCATCTGCAGAAAACGGTACCAAGGTTCTTCCATACCTATGACCTTAAACATTAAAATAAATAATTTAAAATATGTTAAAAAATTATTTACTACACTAATAAACTAACCATCTATTACGTCAGCTTTATCAACTTCAGTAAAATTTTCATCATTCAAATAAAATGACTTTGATCTTTCTATTTCAGCATCCACATGATTTGCAAAGATAGTTTTGAAACTTCTTAATTTCATTTCTTTCAGCTTGAAAGTAATTACAATAAACTTCAAAGTAAGTGATGTTTAAGTTCAACAAATAAATAAAACAAATCTCCATGAAAATTAAAGACAAATTAGTTCAACTTTGATTTTACAAATTTGTATAAAATACTGTTGGATTTATAAAATGATGAGTAAATTCAATTTGGAAATTAAATACTTTTCCCTTGTTTGATTTGACTTATACAGATTTGATTTCAAGTCACAACATTTGTTTGGTTTTTAAAGTTTTGATTCACCTAAATCATTCAAACCTAAAATATATGTTAAACTAGTGGTGTTACACAGGGTTTTTAAGAGGTTTTTCTATAGTTTGTCTCTCGCTTTTACTCTCTTTTCTTTCTCTCCCTATCTCAATCTCGTTTCCTTCCCAGCTTGCTCTCCTTCTCCCGCTCCCTTTCTTTCTTACTCTCCCTCCTAACTTCCTATAGCCCATAAAACGTAAAATAGATTTGTTAAGAGTTGCTTGAAACCTTTTTCAAACATTGTTACATAAACTAAATTTTAATTTTATTGTGCAATTTTCGCCTGAGGTTTTTTAGCCATAAAAAATGAAAACTACCCTATCTTTTTCTCCTCTTTGAGATCTACGGTATGCGGACTTTTCATCAAAGGACGATTCATCAAGGGACTGTTCATCAAGGACTATTCCTCAAGGGACTATTCATCAAGAAACTATTCAAAGGACTATTCATCAAGAGGACGGTTCATCATAAGTACTGTTCATCTAAAGACTATTCATCAAGAGGACTATTCATCAAATTTTGAAGCCAATCATCAGCAACCTTTATCAATATATTCCCATGTTATTTTAAGCGTAAAGTAATTTGATGTATTTTTAAAAGACAGTTCTTCATCTTTGATAAAATAAATTTTAAATATATCAGTAATTTTAAAAAAATAGTGATGGCAACCAGGGTTGTTAAGAGCGGTACTATTGGCTGACAAGATAGTTGATGAAAGCACCGCTACACTTTTTAGCTCTTCTCAGCGCTATTCGCTACCGCAACTTTTATATCAATTAAATGATTTCCAATGTATTTAGTTTTTATTTGAAGCATGCATGAAATCTGAGTCTGGTTGATTTATCGACGAGCGTAAGCGTCTCTTTGAAATGACCTTTCCTGACCTCGCTAAAGCGAGCGTGTGGGTTTCTTTGAAGTGTGGCAGAAGTGGTAGACCGGGTGTTAGTGATGTTTTGAGGTGTATGGTATCTGGCTGTTTGAGTGTGTATATACCTACAGTTTGTGCGAACAGTTGAAGGCAGTTTTTTTTAACTTGTTATTCAATTGTCTTTTGCTCGTTTGATCTTAAGATCTTGACATTATTTCTTGTCCAGTTGTTTTATTTACTGTATGTGACGAATAAAATTGTGCTATATTACAACCATGTCTTCTACAAACTTGTTGATTCCTCGAGGCATAAGTGTCTTTGAAGCGTGACCCCTTGGTGTTAAACAACCGATGCCAGATTTGACATAGCGGGCATGCGTGATACTTTGACGTGTTTGTGGCCTTTGGTGAATGTGTACATATATGGTTTACGATCG
Organism: Erpobdella octoculata; assembly: GCA_963978895.1. NCBI lineage: Eukaryota > Metazoa > Annelida > Clitellata > Hirudinida > Erpobdellidae > Erpobdella > Erpobdella octoculata. Next base: position 31,074,907 of record OZ022238.1, on the reverse strand, counting down.
TTTAGAAAAACGATCAAAAAACCTCTAAAAACCCCGGGCAATGCCGGGTACCCCGCTAGTTCTATTATAAAGAATAAAGTATTTGGATGCAAGCAGAGTAGCACTGTAAACTTGATATAGATTACACTACATTTTGGTAACATATTTTGGTTGAAAATAACATCCTAAACAATTTTATTAACTTTTTTGATGAATAGTCCGCTGGATGAATAGACATTAGATGAACAGTCCTTATGATGAACCATCCTCTTGATGAATAGTCCTTTGATGAATAGTCCTTTGATGAATAGTCCTTTGATGAATAGTCCCTTGATGAATAGTCCTTGATGAACAGTCCTTTGATGAATTGTCCTTTGATGAACAGTCCTAGAATCAGATCTACCTCCAGGCCCAATGAAATTGGTCCAGGGTTTTGGATTTGCATAGAAGACAAACAAACCGACATTCATTTTTATTAAAATCTTTCTTTTAACTTCACGTTGTTAATGTGTATATATTTGTGATGGAACTAATTCTTGATGATGATAGCATTGACGTTGACAACCTTTTAATTCTTCCACCCCACGCATCAGAACATGTGACTGATGAAGAAGAAAATGAAATACCTTAAGATATGCCCGGGCAGGTAGTAGTTGATTATACTATGTCAGTTCTTTGGGTGAAGAAATGGAGGTTATGAATACGGTCTGTGCAATGCCATGGCAACCAAAACGCCAAAAACGATTGAAATGCACTTGGAGCAAAAAAGAGTAGTTTGAATCGCCACTTGTAAAACAGACTATAACAAGTTTGAAACACCACATTACTGCTTTGCTTAGATTGTTTTATACCGATGAAATGAATTCATACATGGTTGAAGAAACAAACCGATAGAGAAGTTTCAGCAACTATCGGGTTGTTGCATAAAGAAATGTTTTACCAGACATTCGTTATGATGGCCAAGGTCGCAATCTGGAAAAGGTGAAAACAGAAGGTCGCTACAAGCTAGAAAATTGTGGCAAAAACACTCTGCATGGTGCTAAGTGCGCAAATGACTTCATCAGAAATGTTTTGTGGCTTTCCACGCACTCCAGTTCTGAAACGGCTACCATGAACTGTTTTTTAATGTGTTTTAAGCCTTATTGTTTACAGCCTAAAATTTATTTTATAATTGTTTGCACTGAGAAAAAAAATTGACGTTTAAAAATGTTGTCATTTATTGTAGTCTATTTGACCACTGTTCAAAAAACGAGCAGAGAATTTTCAAGGTTTTCTTTCAAATAAAAATAAATCTGTTAAAATATAAGCAATTAACTTAAAAATAACAAAAAATAATAGAAATCTCATTAATAAAGTTTTAGTCCTAAACGGGTTAAAAACATTATCAAAACAGAAGTTAAAGTAGCAAATCCAGAAAGTTCAGAACTTCAGTTCAATATCTTTTATCAACCTCAAAATGCACGTAGTTTAATTATATGCAACTTGTCTCTGAAGGTAAAATGCGACAAGATAAAAATGTTGTTTATGAGTTCAACTGTCCCCATCATCACACAATGGCTGTGACATACATAGGCTCATCTATGACAAGTCTTTCAAAGTGTACCTACAAGGAGGCACCATTGAAGCACATTTCCGAGAAAGGAATAATAATATAATGCCAAAACAAATTCTTATTGAAAACACCAGTATTTTAGCCTTTGACAGTAAACCAAGGCACTTGTGAATTACCGAGGCTCTCATGATTCTTAAACGGAAACCTAGCATTAACATTCAAGAAAATAAATTTTCTAATATGTTCCAACTTCATGTTGGTTTAACAGCGAACAAACTTTTTATAGTTAGAAAAGAGACTGTTTTGCAAGGAAAAGATCACACAACAAAAGAAGTGGTGAAGAAAAGATTGACTGATCTGACTGTTGAAACTAAAAACAAATGGGAAAAGATGATAGCATCAGAGAACTAGACACAGATGGGGCAGGAGTTGGCTTCAAAGATGAAAGAAAAAACAGACAATGAAAGTCATACTGGAAATGAAAGTGAATTCTTACCTGGAGCTTCTCAGCATTCTAACATGCAGATGGGATGGACATCTAGATTAAATAAAAATAGCCGTGGCTCTAAAATCCCTGAGTCCTTTCTGGTTGTATCATCTGATATGTTGACAGAGAAGTGCTCCAAAGAGTACAACAATAAAGAACAGAGAACTGATAGAAAAAAATCTTGTAGCGAATGTGTTGATCAGTTATTGAATTGTTCCAATAACAGATTTACCCAGAGAAGATCATACAACAAACCAGTGGCGGATCTAGGAATTTCGTAAGGGGGGGCCCAAAATTTTTTCAGTTTTTTTTTAATTTTGATTGCTGTCGTTATAAAGTCCGTTGTAAGATATCTTGAATTTTTTATTTAGTAAAACCAAACAAAAGGAATCGAAATTAAACTTTTAATCTACTCTCATTTTTCCCTTTTTTTCCTTTTTTTCTCTTTCACTTTCTTTCACTTTCTTTCTGTATTTTTTCTTTCTGGAGCAATATCAACACAAAACACCTCTTTTTTCATCATAGAGTTAGGTCATCAGACACTTAAAAGCTAAAATTAAGTGAACATTAAAAACTTTTGCAATTAGGCGGCTACTAATTGTTTGCAATTTTTTGATGATAATAAGTCTAGAAAATAGAAAAACCTTGACCACATTCTTCTAAATACTTGATATGTGAAATATGTGTAAATTGAAAATATAAGAAACTTTTGAATCAATATGGAAAAAACTAAGTTTTTATTATAACTTTTTACTTTAAAAAATCAAAGTTTTAAATGCATAACCACCTGTTATAATTTCATTAAATAAACTAAAAACTGGTGGTTCATTTTTTTACAGAAAAGTTCAAACCTCTGAATCTTCAACTTTACACTTCTTAGGAAAAAATTTGGTTAGGGGCCCATTGAAAAGTCAGAAGGAGAATAACCTCTCTGCTCCCTCCAAATTGATGTCCCAAAACTTACATTTTTTATTTATATTACAAATGATTACTGTTTTAAGAACTTGTTGTTGAGCCATCTAAACTTATTTAGAAAAACGAAAGTGTCATTTTCAACTTTTTTGCTGGACCTGTCCATGAAAGTCTAAATGTTTTTTGAAAATTTGAATTATATTTTGTATTGAATTGGTTTGAAAAGGCCCAAAATTCTTAAATATCCGCCTATTATCAGAACTATTGATGGTCGAGAGGTGAATTTAGTAAAGATAAAGCCTCAGGATACATAAACAAAAATGTTAAGCTAAAAAGTACAATTTTTTTATTTTTTTGAAAACTCTAATGGGGGCCCGGGCCACCCCCTAGATCCGCTACTGCAACAAACTGCTTTGGAGATGGTCACTCTGTGGATAATTTCTAAGATAGAGGACCTGATGTAGCTGCTCTTCATAAAAATATAACTTTCAGACTTATTAATTTTTTATTGCTAGATTCTATATATATATATATATATATATATATGACTATAGACGTTTTTTATATTTTTGGTTCTGATAATAAACAAACAAAGATGATCCTGTGGCTGATTATGTAAATAGCAATTCTAGGATAGATTCTTCATAAAATGATCACATAATGGCAGGGCCGAATTAACACATATGGAGGCCCTGGCGCACACTGAGAAAAACGAGGCCCCCATTATAAAATTTACTTTAATGTTTCAATTCAAAGCCAAATGAAATTTATCAATAATTAGTTGAAATTTCTTAACTATAAACTCTCAAGTAAGTGCCTACAACATTTAAGCGCTAAATTTCTTAATTATAAACGCTCAAGTAAGTACAACATTTAAGCACTACATTTCTTAAGTTGAAAAAGTTGAAACAGAATTTTTTTAAATGGCCCCACGGTCGAACGAGCTTCGGAGCCACTGTATATTGGTGGAAGATTGAAGGAGACAGTGAAGAGGAAAGTTTTAAGCAAACTACAGAACTCCGTTTCGGACGTAGCAAGCTTGACTGCCAATGGAAGATTGTTCCACGTTTTGGGTCCAATGACTCTGATCTATAAACTCTCAAGTAAGTACAACATTTAAGCGATAGCATTAAGCTGAACTGAATGCGTCAATAACTTTGAAAAATTCAACTCCCGAAGTATATCACTTTCAATGAAAAAAAAAAGAAAAAAAGAAGACGTTCTTGAGTCTGTGTTGACCTCAGAGCAGATTTAATGCGTTTGAGGTCACTGAAAGATCGCGCACCGGCACAGTTTGTCACAGGCAGTGTCAAGTAATGACGAAGAAGAATGTAGGTGTTCGGGAAGGATTTACTGAAATCATTATGCAGCATCAATTTCAGCATCTCGGGAGGTGAGCAGGAAGTAGCCTTGAGATTCTTGAGCAGTGATCTCCACTGGAACCATTCATTCTCAACTTGGCCCAGACTCTCCAATCAAATCTCTTGAGTAGAAATCTTCCACTCCATTAAGAGAAATTTGTGCTCCCACATCAGTGTGCCGCAAAAACGAGAACAGCTTGTCCACTTTTGATTAGGCTTTGATTCGCTTATCTAGGTTGAGAAGAAGGGAGTCAATAATCAACAGGAATTCTTCAGAGCAAGACAAAGTGACACCTTCAGCATTTAAGTCATCTGCTGTTCGTCGGAAGAGCAAGTGGCTAGATGGATCGAGCGCTTGCAGTGATACAAGTTTGAAATTCAGCATCCAAAGAATGAACAGCACAAAAGAACGATGCACTGTCACGGCGACCATGCAATGCTGAATGTAAGAATTGGAAGAAAACAAATAATCAGTGCTTTCAAGTACGGTTTCAAATTGACGATGCTTGGTCAGATGACGTGATTCGAGGTGAACAATTAAAAAATGATGATATAGGGCTGATTCTGAGACGGATGGAAGAAGAGAAGAAACCTGACTGGCAAGAGATTCTGAAATTAGTCCTGCTACTAAATCGTATTGAGCACACTGGGACTCTCTAAGGGTTGTAAATAGATCTTTAAAAAGAATCTAGGAAAGCCCTGATGGTTCCACCAATATTTTACAAATAATTATTCCAAAAGTGAAAGTTCCAGAAGTGCTCCAACAAATGCACTCCGGAGTGTCAGGGTAACATCTGGGGATGAATAAAACATTGGACAAGATCAGCCAAAGGTTTAATTGGGTGAACTATATATATATATATATATATATATATATATATATATATATATATATATATATATATATATATATATATATATATATATATATATATATATATATTGCGTTTTTTGCATAACTCGGCAGTAGATTTTCTTTCATACATGCTCTATTGAAAATAACTGCCCATTTTTTGTTTATTATTTTCTTAACGTAAGACTCCATTCTGCGAACAACGACTTTGTTTTTTGAATAAAATTCTTTATTGATTTTCATAACGGGCTTACTGCAGTTTCGGCTCGAAAGCCATCATCAGAGCCCTTGAATAGAAAATAATGCGAATATTCAAAAACGAACGAAGTGAAATTAGAATAATGGTAAAATGTGTTTACTTAAAACCAGACTATTAGGCGATGAATGTAATGCGAACGGATATAGTTGTGATAAAATCAAGCGGAGGTAAAATGGTGTGAAGTAAAATTAAATTTAAATTTGGTGTACGTTTTCCTGTAATAAATCTACAATTTAGACTGCGGATATTTTATAAATGTCCGAAAGCTCATCAACTCGTCGCCGTCAACAGCTCGACGTCAAAAAATGACATTAGCAAGAAGCATCTCAAAAGAACCAACGTCGTCTATGAGTTCCAATGCCCTCTCTGTCGTCCCGCGACGCAAACTTACCTAGGCCACACTCGGACCACGTTAGCGAGGCGGTTGATAATGCACATCCGGGGAGGCAGTATACGCACTCATCTACAAACCGTACACAACGTCAAACCAACATGACAACTTTTGGACCCAAACACAAAAATACTCTCATTCAACAACGACCCCACACGACTGAAGATTCTGGAAGCGTTGTTCATCCAAAATAAACGCCCTACAATTAACGTCCAGGATGACGCCTTCGCACACACTCTGCAGCTTTTCGGTCGTATAGACAACCATACTCGTCGTTCCACTCCATACGAACGTTTACCTCACCATAATAACCAGCTTATCAGCCGATCCTCTGGCGGTGCGGCGCGTCGCTCAACCTTCGATCGTCGCGCTAACTGCCCGGGAAGGCGGCGAGATACTCTCCTCCTCCGACTATAGATGCGGCGATCCAAAATCTACCAATCCTCCACTTAATTCAACCTATATAGACGCCATTCCTCCGACACCAGTCAATGCTTCCGGCTGCGGAGGAGGTCTTCGCAATATCGACTCACACTCCGGCCGTACCATTTCGCATTCACGATTGAATTCTCCACATATCGATCATTGCTCGGCGGACGCTGCGTCCGGATTTCGGCTTCTCCACGATGTCTCCCCGGACCTGCCACTCACCGAGTCAGATGCAGACGGTTCCACAGTCGCACCCGTCCCTCCGCCGCAGCAGCCTACGTTCTCGGCCCTCAATCATAGCAGTCAGTTCACTGATCGATGCGCCCCTGACTCGCCACGTCACTCGGGTTCCGATTGCTGCCTCAATCGTCGCGCGACGCACAGGAGCTTCCGGAGAATGACAGATCATCTTTTAAACCTGGCTACAGATATGGAGAGCTGAAGTCTGTCAATTTTCCGAATATTCCAATTTACGTTGATGCAGCCCCTTCGACGTCCGGTGACGCCGTCCCGCACGCCACTCCGGGTCATCACATGGAGGAGCAAATGTCTGACTCCAACGACATGTACTCTACTCCTAGTCTTCGCATCTTTGCGCCGGTGTCCGGCGGCCCCAGCAGAGCTAACCTGCACTCTACCCCAAGTCACGACAGTCGTTGTTCGCAGATTGGAGTCTTACGTTAAGAAAATAATAAACAAAAAATGGGCAGTTATTTTCAATAGAGCATGTATGAAAGAAAATATATAAATATATATAAATATATATATATAAAACTATATATATATATAAATATATATATATATATATATATAATATATATATATATATATATATATATATATATATATATATATATATATATATATATATATATATATATATATATATATATATATATATATATTATATTCATCTTTATTTCACACTAGGAGTCATCTGTGCTTAAGTTAAATAGCCAACATTTCTCTTTTACCAGGGCTGCAACCTCTTCATTCCACCATGTCTCTTTATGCCTACTAATACCTTTTGTAACCCCACACACAGCAACTGCTTCGTCAAGCAAACACTGCTTCAAATCATTCCAGACTTTCTCAACATCACCAAGACCATTCATCACCAAAGCAGCTTTAGCTTGCACTCTTTTTTTGAAGATGCATTCCGTCTCTGTCTCTTTCAGCTTCCAAACCTTACATCTCTCTACAAATTTCACATTACATTTCTTCACCCTCTCATTCAGCTCCATAACACAAATAAGCAATTTTTGCTGTGGGATACATGCTTCACTTCGGATAATCTTAACGTCGCTAATAAATTTTCTCTCAGACTTTCTGACTAAAATGTAATCAACAACATTCCGACACCCACCAGACTCATATGTTATCAACTTATTATCCTCCTTTTTAAACCAAGTGTTGGCGACAGCAAGGTTCAATGAATCAGCAAATTTTAATATCATCTCACCATCCAGATTTCGCTTACCGAACCCACAACCCCCATGAACACCTTCAAATCCATCAATACCAGTTCCCACATGTCCGTTAAAATCACCACAGATCAACAAATTCTCATCAACATTTATATCAGACAAAACCTTAACCATAATAGCAAGAAATTCCTCTTTCTCCTCCATCGGCTGACCTACTTGCGAAGCATATATAGACAACAAGTTCAGCACCGACTTACCCACAATTACACGAAGCAATAACAATCTCTCCCTCACACGCTTGACCTCCAACACTTTCTCAACCCATCTATCTGCTACCAGCATTCCCACACCATGAATTCCCTTCTCAGAACCCATCCCACAATTACACGAAGCAATAACAATCTCTCCCTCACACGCTTGACCTCCAACACTTTCTCAACCCATCTATCTGCTACCAGCATTCCCACACCATGAATTCCCTTCTCAGAACCCATCCAGAAAAACTTATACTCACCAAGTTTTCTGGAACCTTCACCTTTCCAGCCAGTCTCCTGAAGACAACAAAAATCTAAACATCGTCTTGCTGCCATATCAGCAACCTCACCATCTCTTCCCCTCATCATTCCAACATTCACAGAACTAATTCTCAAACAAACACTTGAACCCTCTAACTTCTTCTTCAAGCCCATAGCTAACTTTTCACTTCCGTCTAGGCCCAGAAAAGGAAGCGCGGACCTTGTTTGACTGGGCGACGTCCGAGCCGGCATGAAATTCTTTGTTTTGTAACCCATATGGAACTTGGAGCAAAGTTTTACCCGGATGCCCTCCCTTTAGTCGCCTTTTACGACACGCATAGGAGGATACGCGGTGGCTCTATTCTATCGGCCCGAACCACAAAGCCATATATATATATGAGTGTTTGTTTGTTTGTCTCTCTGTTTGTCCTTTGTTTTTCCAATATAACTTTTTTAAATAATTTAAAATAATATTTTGAATAGCCATGGACCTATCTTCAGACCCACCAAATGTACACAAAAAATTTCATAAATATCGGTTCAGCCGTTTTGGAGGAGTTCAATTTCAAACACTATGACTCGAGATTATATATATATATATATATATATATATATATATATATATATATATATATATATATATATATATATATCTATATATATAAAAATGAATGTTTGTATATATGTATATATGTTAATGGCGTTTATGCATTGCTACACCATTCATCCGATCGTAATGAAATTTTCACACAATCTTGAGAGTCAAGGGGAATCAAATATAGAGAAAAAATTTTTGAAATCCGTCACAAAATGAGCGGAGCGGGTGAGCGAGCGGGAACTATATATATATGTACGTGCGTATGTATGTGTGTATGTATGTATGTGTATGTGCATGTATGTGTGTCTGTGTTTATGTATGTACTAGCGGAGATACCCGGCGTTGCCCGGGTTTTTTAGAGGTTTTTCTAATGTTTGTCTCTTTCTCTCCCGTTTCCTTTCCCACCTGCTTTCCCACTCCTGTTCGCTTTCCCGTTTTCGGTCGTTTTCCCGCTGCCGGTCGCATTCCCGCTCGCTGTCCGTTCCGTGTCGCATTCCCGCTCCCACTCGCTGTCCGTTCCGGGTCGCTTTCCCGTTTCTATAATAGACAAACTAACCCACAAACATTCATATAAATATATAGTCTTAGCAAATCTATTTTACGTTTTATAGGCTAACAGAAGTTATGAAAGAATGGAAAAGAAAAAATGAGCGTGAACGGGAGAGCAACCGTGACCGGGAATGGGAGAGCAAGCATGACCGGGAACGGGAGAGCAAGCGTGAGCGGGAACGGGAAAGCGACCGGGAACGGGAAAGCGACCGGGAACGGGAAAGCGACCGGGAACTGGAAAGCGACCGGGAACGGGAAAGCGACCGGGAACGCGGAAAGCGACCGGGAACGCGGAAAGCGACTGGAATCGGGAGAGCAAGCTTGGAAGGAAACGCGAGCAAGAGAGAAAATCGATAACAAAACTTCTGAGCGGGAAAGCGACCGGGAGCTGGAAAACGACCGAGAGCGGAAAAGCGACCGGGAACGCGACGAAAACGGGAAAGTGGAGAAGGAAACGGGAGCGAGAGGGACAAACATTAGAAAAACCTCTAAAAACCCCGGGCAACGCCGGGTAACCCCGCTAGTATATATATATATATATATATTTGAGACACGCTCCAAGAAACACAACTCGCCATTTGGCAGAAACAACTTTTCGAGCCAAATTCTCGACCTTTCGGCACAAAACTCTCTGTTCGAGACTACAATTAGCCAAAAACTTTTCCATTAAACTTTTATTGTCAGACCGACGGACCGTTTCAGCTATGTCAGCCATCCTCAGGGTCAAAAGTAAAACGAGAAAAGTAAACAAACAGAAAGAACCGAAATTGTCAAAGAATTAGCACACTAACAAAAGAAAAAACGAAAAAACACTCTACCTATCAAATCAAAAGAATATAAAATTTATATTATTGGAAATCAATTTTAGCGCTTTCGCTGTGTTATATTAGAAGAGACAAGAATATCCTCAGATACATTACAATGAGATTCGTCAGGAGCAGCCTCAACAGCCAAAGTATTTGTGTCAGAGGACGAGTCAGAAGTATCATCATTTATGTTATCCTCGTCATTAGAAGGAATACAGGGTAACCGATGCATATTGCTTTCTTTGACACCGAATAAGTGGAGAATCTGTGGAAATTTATCAAATTGTTTACTAATTGCGGGTCTCATTAATAAGATATAGAGAGCCTCTTTAATTTTCAGCCGGAAAGAGTCGGATTCACTTGTTAAAATCGAAACACCTTCTTCAAGTTCTTTTCGTGTTAGCTTTTTCAAATGAATACATTCATAATGATTAAGAATACTCCCAAACTGGAGATGCATCGTGAGTCTCCTTGACAACGTAGTGGTAGTGTGACCAATGTATGTATCCACCTTACAATGTGGAATAGAACATTTGAAATGGTACACCACGTGACTTTGTTGCAACGGGTCAGTGATACTTGTTCTATCATTCTTGATGACCAAATTGAAAAGTTTCAAGTTTTTGTAATAAATATATAAACCCAGTTTATTCCTGACGGGGTCTATAACAGAAACTTCCTTTTTTATTATCTTCTTTATAATACTTTCATCAATTCTGTAATTGAGATTCATTTGATTTTTGTAGAACACGGGGAACTCCTGGCATACATCTCCAGTTTTGGAGTATTCTTAATCATTATGAATGTATTCATTTGAAAAGAGTCGGATTCACTTGTTAAAATCGAAACACCTTCTTCAAGTTCTTTTCGTGTTAGCTTTTTCAAATGAATACATTCATAATGATTAAGAATACTATATATACTATTATATATTTATTACAAAAACTTGTATATTTATAATTTTATCAAGCATTTAAAATTAAATTTTTGCTGCGCCAAAAAACAAATGTACCCTTTTGTATACATTTAAAATCGACTAAAAACAAAATGGTCGGTTTTAATATTTAACAATTGTCATATAAGTAGAGTAGATAAACTAATAAAGTGTAAGTATAAACAGTTAAAAATGTTTCAGTGAAAAGTTTGCAAAAGTTTGTCTTGTGTGAAACCCCCCGAGCCGAGCCGGAGCCGTCAAATTTTCGGAAGCCGGAGCCGAGCCGCGGAAAAAATGGCGGCTCCGCAAGCCTGATATATACATACATATATATATATATATATATATATATATATATATATATATAAGTGAAACGCATTATGATGAAAGTTGTCTCATTTAAGTTTAGAAGAGTTTTTCTTCGAGCCTGTTTGCAAGAAAATTTATTGCCAAAATTTGCTGTTAATATATATATTCTTGCAAGCAAACTCCATTAAAAAACGACAGCCACTTTGCATTAATTACTTTTTTAGCCAGCGACTCCAAACATCTAAGGGAAGCTCGTTGTGAAGAAGAAAGACGTACGACAAATGTTTGTAATAAAGCCATATTTATTATGGATAAAAAACTGTTAACGTATAAAATAATTACAATAAGAAATTTTGGTTTGTCGGTTGTAGTCGTTGTATGAATTTGGTTATTGCGTATGTCCTTGTCGATGGGAGATTTGTATAATTATATGAATTTGATAATCGCTCCTTTTAATTGTATAAAAAATATTTTATACTAAATTTACCTGCATTTTATACATACTTAAAAATTCTTTTGTTTCATTATACTTTTCTTCATAAATAATTATAAATAATTATGAATATTTTATTTTCATTATTGGTTTTAACTCATTTACTTTTCATTACTTCTTTTGTTTTCATTTGGGCTCTGAGGATGACAACTGTTGTCGAAATGCGTTAGCCCTTCATATTATTTTATAATCCAAAAATTCTTACTGTAATTATTTTATACATTTTCGGTTTTTTATCCATAATAAATATGGCTTTATTAAAAACTTTCGATGCTCGTCTTTCTTCTTCACAACGAGCTTCCCTTAGATGTTTGGAGTCGCTGGCTAAAAAATAATTAATGCAAAGTGGGCTGTTGATATATATATATATATATATATATATATGATATATATTCATTCATAAATTATATATAAATATCTTACCCTGGTATAGAGACAAACAGGAATGTCAAGCGAAGTGCCAATTTTTAGGTTAATTTTCCATGGAGCTGATCTAATGCTACGTGAATTAATAAAACTCAAACATGGCATAAGTTCACTGAAAAGTTAAAGTAAACGTAATTATAAAACTGCTAGAGCTAGTATATCTGAAGCAATATAGAACACAAAATACAACAAACTATTACAAAAAAAAAATTATTTTCAAAAATGAAATGCTTGCAAAATAAACTAGTCTGTCAGCAATTATTTATAAACCAATTTTTAACCCAATTAGGTCCAAAACATTATTAATTATATTTCTATTTTTTTTGTTATTTCTAAGTTACTTGCTTATGTTTTAACAGATTTATTTCTAATTATTTTTTATTTGAGAGAAAACTTTGAAAATTCACTATGATCGTTTTTCGAACGGTGGTGGTATAGACTACTGAAAACGACAGCTTGTTTAAAAGTCAATTTTTTTGGTTCTCAACGCAAACAATTATAAAATAAAATTTAGGTTATAAACAGAAAAGCTAAAAACACATTTCTGACTTTATCAGTAACACAGTTCAATAAAATCCAAAAAATTAACATTCAATAAATCAGCCAAGCAGTTCATGATAGTCGTTTCAGAACCGGAGTGTGTGGAAAGCACCAAAACAATTCCGATGAAGTCGTTTGCCGCATTTGGCGCACATGTAGAGTGTTGTAGCGACTTACTGTTTCACCTTTACCAGATTGTGACCATGGCCAGTTGTTGAATCTTCCCTATCATTTTGTTTCTTCAACCGTGCATGAATTCATTTCATCGGTATAAAACAATCTAAACAGCCTATATGAGGTTTTTCAAACAAAGCACCATTGTGGTGTTTCAAGCTCGTTATAGACTGTTTTAAAAGTGGCTATTCAAATGACTCTTTTTGGTCCAAGTGCATTTCAATCGTTTTTGGCGCTTTGGTTGCCGCGGCATTGAACTGACCGTGTTTGCGACCTACATTTTTTCACCCAAAGAACCGACGCAGTCTAATCCCATCTCATCCTTAGTATAATCAACTTCTACCTTCCCGGATACATTACAAAGAATAACATTTCCTTCTTCATTTGCTTATTCATCAGTCATGTGTTATGATGCACCGGGCGGAAGAATGACAAGGTTGTCAACCTCAATGCTATCATCATCATCAAGAATTAGTTCCATAGCTTCTTTCAACGTGAAAAAACGTTCCGTTTGACACCTTTCATTTTTAAACTTTACAAACATTTCATTCGAAGAATGAAATTTGCAAAAAACACTATCACCAATTCAACCACTGTACAACTATAAGCTGAATAAACTAATTTCGACTCGTTCATATAAAGTACTCTATATGACCAACGATCGGAAAACAAGCATGACTCATACATGTTCAGATTGTTGGTTAGTGTAAACACAATTAAACTTAATTAACATTATTGTTTACTTTTGAGTACATCTTCTTTCGATATTTCAAACTTTTGTTATGATAACTCTCATGAAATTAGCCTAATAAATTTTTAAATCAAATCAAATCAAAGAATCATTTGATTAGGCGCTCCCTTATCGACAAAGTCCATTACAGGAGCGCCATAAAGCAATATCGGTCGAAAACCTTAAAAATGCTCATATTCTAACCCTGATTAAACTACTTAATACAAATAAAAAAATTATTTAAAAAATTTTATACAGTGTATTGAAGCTTTAACTTTTAACAGAAAAAAAAATTACAGCTTAATTTTATGCAACACCAAGAATAAGTGTTTTCGTAAAACGTACGATGGTCTAAAACGCGTTTTTGCAATAAAATAGCCCTTATAAACAAACTTATTTTTAATGCATAATAAAATAATGTTAAAATGTTAGTTTTCAAATGCTTTTAACAGTTCCAATGATTTCTATGATGCCGAAGCTCGTTCGACCGTGGGAACACTTTAAAAAATCTTTTTATACTTTTCAATACTTTCATAGAAGGCTTGACGAGATCTTCTTTGATGCTGTGAAGCTTCTTCTTTTTAGCAATTCTATAGGCAACTTGGTAAGAATCAAGCAGGATTGGTTTGTCATTAATTGGCCAAAATCATAGGTGAGGCAAACTTACTGCACTGTTACATCAAGCTATTTTCTGTTTATTAGAATGTAAATTATTTCTGAATAGTTGAGGTTTACTGCACTGAAATGCTCTTTAAGCTTGTTCAATTTCAAAATTGTTATTTGAAATGACTTTGTAACGATAAAAGTGAACCCATATTGAACAAAATTCTTCTATATCTCTCATTTTAAAAAGTAGTAGTAGTAGTAGTAGTAGTAGTAGTAGCAGTAGCAGTAGCAGTAGTAGTAGTAGTAGTAGTAGTAGTAGTAGTAGTAGTAGTAGCAGCAGCAGCAGCAGCAGCAGTAGCAGTAGTAGTGCTGAACCCTATTACCACAGTCATAACTGGTACTCATTTATTGACCAGTGAAGGATGAAAAGCTGAGTTGGCCAGAGCAGTGTGAGGTAATTTCTTGCTCAAGGAAACTACTAGACGTCAAATACATAATTGAGAGCAGTAACACTGAGCTGAGTCAATACTTTATGGGCTAGCACTGGTACTATAGCGTAGACCTAGATGTCAAGGAACTAGGGCCACCAAAACAAGTTAAACTTTATAACACAATCAAATATATCATCAAGGAATGAATCACTAGAAATGTTATAGATGGTAAAACTATTAAAACAAATTATATCTCATTCGTTTATCAGATAAGAGTACATAAATCTCAAATCATCTGTTAGCTTACAATACTAAAAAAATTCTAAGTAAAGTTCACCTAAGAGAAAAGTATTCTCCTGATGTTTGATCAAGTAATTGCTTTAAAACATCAATGCTTTTGAGTTGCTTTTTGTCACTTAAATTTCTTAGCTCTCCATTTGTTGCCTGCAAGCTTAAAACTCCTTCCTTTTCTACAGTATCATCTTCCAGGCAAGGACCACTAAAAATTTATTAAAACATGGAAAAATTTATTTATGAACAAGCAAATATAAAAAAAAGTTTTTTTCACAAATCCATTTATATTTAAAGATTCCTCATTTTTTATTTAATGCAAATTTTTCTTTTAAAATAGCATTTAAAACTTTATAAATAGAAATATTTATATAATTATGTTTGGTTGCTTGTTTTAATATATATAAATAAATGTTTTGCCTTGAAAATAGAGTAGAGGTAATATTCGGTTCTTTCTGCTTGTTTACTTTTCTCGTTTTACTTTTTACCCTGATGATGGCAGATATAATTGAAACGGCCCGTCGGTCTGACAATAAAAGTTTAACGGAAAAGTTTTTGACTAATTGTTGTCCCGAACAGCGAGTTTTATACCGAAAGGTCGAGAATTGGGCTCGAAAAGTTGTATTTCTTAGAGCATTTCTCAAAGATATATATATATATATATATATTTGTTTCTTGCATATAGCGGTACGATATTTTCTTGTACGCAAACTCCATTGAATATAATTGCCCATTTTGTATTTGTTAATTTTTTCGCTAAAGACTCAAAACGTCGAAGGGAAGGCCGTTGTTGGGAAGATAGACTATTAACGAATTCCTTGTTTGCAGCCGTATTTACGTTTATTTGTAAAAAATTTAAAAAGACAATTATGTTATAAAATAAATAAAATAAACTAAAAGGTGTAACTTATAAGTTTAAAGTTATAAACAGGGCTAACGCGTTTCGACAGTTTGTTTGTCATCATCAGAGCCCGAAAAGAAAAAACTAAACATGGATAGAATAATGAAAAGTGAAATTAGTTAAAACCGATAATGAAACAAAATAATATTTATTTTTCGAGAATGACATGTTAATTTATTTTACTATAGGGAGATATTAAAAATAAATTATATAATAAAACTGTTATACATTTAAAAATACGGTCGAAAAGCAAAATCTATTAATTGTCAAACGACAGATCTACATCACATCTCGCGCAACCATGACATTGTTAAAACGGAAACCATCTCTGAAGAATTGCCAAAATTAAATTAATTAATTAAAATGCCACGTTATTTTACACAAAACGTTATCATCGACGTCGCATAGTTATATTGTCACAATGCAGAGCTGCCGTCATTCTTGCCAAAAGAACATTTTCATCATTAACTGCTTCATTTATCGAAACAATCTCATCAGGCACAGCTGAAACAGCACGGTCATCACACAATGTCGTTTCTACCGAAACCCGATCGCACATAGATGACGGGTTGTCGCGGACCGGCTGGCCAACGCTTTCGTGTCGAGAGTGTGTGTATATATATATATATATATATATATATATATATATATATTTATATATATATATATACACATACATATGAAGATGTGAAGAAAATTGATGGGGCCCCACTCCAGAGCAGGTTCAAATTGTGGTTACTTCAGTTTGATCTATTACCGAGATTGCTTTGGCCTCTATCTATCTAGAGTTGATGTTTCCAACAAGATAAGAAGAGGAATAGATCATGCTATGTTGACCTATCATGTACTAAGCAAAACAAAAGTGTAAACACATTGAAAGCAATTGTATTAGATAACTAAACTGTTAATACATGCACATTGACATTTGTTTGTTATTTTTAATCACTGATTATAAAATTATGCAACTTGTCATAGTAAAACTATTTATCTCTTATAAACTAAAAATATTTTTAGGAAATTGTAATAGTTTGGTGGCATGCTAGGAAAGAATATTTGAAAGAAGGCTTCAATTGATTGGGTGTCTTCTTCATATGAATGAACTGCCAATACAACACCTAATCATAGCATTTATTTTGTAATATGTGATATTTCAACTCTTTTACTTGATTGTTCGACTATTGACATTATTAAAAATGATTAATTATACTCTTTGTTTTCATTTTTTACGAAGAAATGACTAGCACCATGATTTGAAAAAAACGAGCCTGGTTATACCATAGTGTTAAAACGGAATCTGATTTCCGCTAGCAACCTTAAGACATAGGAACCTAAAATTTTCACTAAACAGTTTGTTTTGACCCCCTCTAACTACTCCCAGTTGAGTCCAAGTGATTTTCAAAACAAGTATAAATTTGCTGGTACCTAAAATATATTCATACATGCTCTGTTAAAGATAACTGCCCATTTTTTATTGATTATTTTCTAAACGTAAGACTCCAAATTGCGAATAACAATTTTGTTTTTTTGAATGAAATTCTTTATTAATTTTTGAAACGAGCTTACTACACAGTTTCGGCTCGAAAGCCATCATCAGAACCCTTTAAATAGAAAATAATGCAAATATTCAAAAACAGACGAATGTAAAAGTCGAACTAAAAATGGAATAATGGCGATCATTCAAAATTTTCCTCCGGGACAGTTGGTTTCATTCAAATCAGTCGACACAGTTATCAATAACGTTGACGTAGACAACTCTCTCACAGAATTTTTGAATTTGCTAGAATTGCCTGGAATACCACCTCAAAATTTGCTATTAAAAGTGGGTTCAGTTATCATAATGTGCAATAGAACAAGACGGGCTGTGAAAAAGCTAATGAATAAAGTGATTAAGGCAACGATAATAAATGCTAACAAATTTAGAAGAACAATTACCAAATGTTTAGCCTCCAGCATTTGTTTTCCAGTGGGGTTTGTGGATCTATATATAGATATATATATATATATATATATATATATATATATATATATATATATATATATATATATATATATATATATATATATATATTATAAGGAAACATAGCGTTGATATGTTTTTACGAGCCACATATATCAGAAACTTGGATGGCGTACAATCCACCACGAAATAACGCAAATATACATGTCTCAACTTCAGACTCGAACCCACGACTGTCGGATCGGCAACACCGCCTCGCATCATGCCAACTACCTTACCATCTGCGCCACTTCCACCGCCAAAAAACAGTGGTTGTTAAGCGCTTTTGTTGGGGTATATATATATATATATATATATATATATATATATATATATATATATATATATATATATATATATATATATTTATATATATATATATATATTTATATATATATATATATATATATATATGTCTCAACTTCAGACTCGAACCCACGACTGTCGGATCGGCAACACCGCCTTGCATCATGCCAACTACCTTACCATCTGCGCCACTTCCACCGCCAAAAACAGTGGTTGTTAAGCGCTTTTGTTGGGGTATGTTGAACACAACACTCGACTATGAATGGGTACGAATCAATGCTCGATAGTATATAAGTTGTACGGCGTACAATCCGTCACTAGCTAATATAATAGCTATCGAGATATATATGTTTTTAAGATATATATTATAAGGAAACATAACGTTGATATGTTTTTACGAGCCACATATATCAGAAACTTGGATGGCGTACAATCCACCACGAAATAACGCAAATATAAATGTCTCAACTTCAGACTCGAGAACAACCACTGTTTTTGGCGGTGGAAGTGGCGCAGATGGTAAGGTATTTGGCATGATGCAAGGCGGTGTTGCCGATCCGACAGTCGTGGGTTCGAGTCTGAAGTTGAGACATTTATATTTGCGTTATTTCGTGGTGGATTGTACGCCATCCAAGTTTCTGATATATGTGGCTCGTAAAAACATATCAACGTTATGTTTCCTTATAATATATATATATATATATATATATATATATATATATATATATATCTCAACTTCAGACTCGAACCCACGACTGTCGGATCGGCAACACCGCCTCGCATCATGCCAACTACCTTACCATCTGCGCCACTTCCACCGCCAAAAAACAGTGGTTGTTAAGCGCTTTCAAATGGTATAAGTGGACGTTGGCCCTGCTATTTGTGAACGTTATAAATATATAAATAATATATATATATATATATATATATATATATTCGCATATATATATATTCGCATATATATATATATATATATATATATATATATATATATCTTTGAAACATGCTCTAAGAAATACAACTCGCAATTTGGCAGAAACAACTTTTCAAGCCAAACTCTCGACTTTTTAGTATAAAACTCGCTGTTCGAGACTACAATTAGCCAAAAACTTTTCCATTAAACTTTTATTGTCAGACCGACGGACCGTTTCAGCTATGTCAGCCATCATCAGGGTCAAAAGTAAAACGAGAAAAGTAAACAAACAGAAAGAACCAAAATTATCAAAGAATTAGCACACTAACAAAAGAGTAAACACTCCACCTATCAAATCAAAAGAATACGAGGCTCAACAAAAAGAACATGAGTAGAACAAAATTCCATAGTGTTTAAGACCAGAATCATAAACTAATGAAATCACAGAGACTATAACATTTATACTATTGGATCAATTTTTGCGCTTTCGCTGTGTTATATTAGAAGAGACAAGAATTTCCTCAGATACATTACAATGAGATTCGTCAGGAGCAGCCTCAACAGCCAAAGTATTTGTGTCAGAGGACGAGTCAGAAGTATCATCATTTATGTTATCCTCGTCGTTAGAAGGAATACAGGGTAACCGATGCATATTACTTTCTTTGACACCAAACAAGTGGAGAATCTGTGGAAATTTATCAAATTGTTTATTAATTGCAGGTCTCATTGATAAGATATAGAGAGCCTCTTTAATTTTCAGCCGGAAAGAGTCGGATTCACTTGTTAAAATCGAAACCCCTTCTTCAAGTTCTTTTCGTGTTAGCTTTTTCAAATGAATACATTCAGAATGATTAAGAATACTCACAAACTGGAGATGCACCGTGAGTCTCCTTGACAACGTAGTGGTAGTGTGACCAATGTATGTATCCACCTTACAATGTGGAATTGAACATTTGAAATGGTACACCACGTGACTTTGTATATATATATATATATATAAATATATATATATATATATATATATATATATATATATATATATATATATATATATATATATATCTCGTGTCATAGTGTTTGAAATTGAACTCCTCCGAAACGGCTGATGATAAGTGGTAGGCTATTTATATTTTTTTTTAATGTATTCCATCGAGATTATGATTTTCTGTTTGCGCTGTCAAACGAACACAGCTTTAAACATGCATTAGTGAAAAAAAATATTTTAATCAATTTTAAGATTGTGTTTTTTCAGATTTGACAGACTTTTTATTATACTTCAACAATCGTGGCTCTCTGTAATTAGAATTTGGTTTATTATTAAAAATAATTACTATTATATTCGGTGCATCCAATATTTGGTAGGGTCATTTTAAATTTTAAAAATGTAAACGTTTTTTATGATTGTGAAAGGTGGGTGAAATAATAAAAGAACAAATACATTATCAGTATATTATTTTTCATCAAGTATTTTAATTTTTTCTATTTATGTGAGTTACATTGAACAGTGCCAGCAAGACGCCAAGGAGCCAATTTGGGTGATAGAACGAATAGAATTACAAACATGCAATATTTCGCATGCTCGGTAAACATTAGTCGCTCAAAAAACAGATGAGCAAATCCAACAAGATGATTCAAATACATGTGAACATGGTGAATGGCGTGAATCACAATCACAAGAGGAACGAGCTGAACAAAAATAACAACGACGATTGGAACAAAGACAAGTGTGCCGGTTTGTAGTTAACAGAGCAAGTGATTGACAAAGCCAACAAGTATATATGGCACTGTTCAAAAATAATTTTTTATCTGATTTGTTCTTTCATCTAGCATTCAAGTATGAGCTGGATATTAAATATTACGCTTATCCAAAAGTGATGATTGGTACTATGGACAAGGAATGTCTCCATTGCCGTGGGCTTAAATTCAAAAATGAGTCATTTGAGAGAGCATATGCGTAGATTCAATGTGCCTGTTGTTGACGATGTTGCTGGAATCTTTGTTGGCGATTGTACAGCTATTATTATTATTATTACTATTACTATTGCTATTGCTATTGCTATTGCTATCACTATCACTATCACTATCACTATCATTATCATTATCATTATTCTCTCGAGGTATTTTTCGAAGCCAACTAAGGCTCCAACCGCAACCGGGATTACAGAAGTCTTGGTTTTCCACACTCTTGATACTTCAATTTCAAGATCTTTGTATTTGCTGAGTTTTTCTACTTCTTTAATGGAAATGTTGTTGTCATTTGGAACGGCAACATCCATTAGGAGACACTTTTTCTTGGTTCTGTCTTGAATGATGATGTCAGGTCGGTTAGCTCCTACAGTTCGATGGGTGTTCACAGGCACATCATACATTACAGTAAAGTCTTTCCCTTCTACAATTTTTTGGGGCTGGTGGTCATACAATCGTTCAGCTACTTGGACACCAAGATCCTGTAGAGCAGTCCAGTGCAGATAGTTGGCGATCCGATTATGTCTGTGCGTGTATTCTTTCGGGGCTAGAACTGAACATCCTGAGATGATGTGGCTTATGTGTTCTTCTTGTTGGTGGCATAGCCTGCATTTGCTTTCCACGTTCATTTTCAGTATTTTCCTTTGATGGCACCTAGTGCTTAGCGCTTGAACTTATGCTGCTATGAGAAGACTTTCAGTTTCACCTTTAAGTCCAGAACTTCGCAGCCAGCTGAAAGTAAGTTCTGTGTCAACAAATGGCAAGCAAGTGTTTTTGAAGAATTGACCGTGAAGCTTTTTATCCATCAACTTAGAAATTTTTTCTTCTTCTAGCATAGTTTTCATTATCTTCCTTTTTGTTAGATTTTCAGCCCTCTCTTGAGTTTGTAAATATTGGTTTTTGATTTCTTTTCCAGTTTTGACTAACGAACACTTTTTCTTTCTTTTTTCATGATTAAGAATGATTTCAATAAATCTGTCTGCTTTTAAAAGAAGGTATTCATATAAACCAATCACTGTACACTTGAATGAACTCTCCAACTCAGTAAGTCCTCTTCCACCTTTTCTACGTGATATATATAGCCGGTCTACGTCTGCTTTAAGGTGTAGGCAGCAATATTTTGTTAAAAGCTTTCTTGTCTTTCTATCTATTGTTTGTATTTCTGTTTTTCTCCAATTGACTATCCCAAAGCTGTATTGCATCACAGGAACCGCAAGGCTATTTATGGCATGTATCTTGTTTTTAGCGTTCAGTTCTTTGCTGAGAATTAGTCTGATTCTTCGCTGATATTCTTTACGTATTTCAATCTTCATGCCTTCATGCTGGATTTCACTTTTCCCTGCTATTCCAAGATACTTGTAAATTTCAATGTTTTCGAGGTTTCTAATGCCGTGTTCACTTTCTTCATTGTGCTTTGTTGCAACTTGCTTTCCTTTCTTCATTGTTACTTTGGCACACTTATCAAGTCCAAAGTCCATCTTGATATCGTTGCTGAAAACCTTAACAACGTTAATAGCTTTTGTTAATTGGCAATCATCTTTTGCAAATAGTTTTAAGTCGTCCATATATAACAGATGACTAATTCGCTGATTTTTGTTCATACTATAGCCAAGGTCTTCGCTCTTCAACATATTGGTTAGTGGTATCAGAGAAATACAAAACAGTAACGGTGACAAAGAATCTCCTTGAAAAATTCCTCGTTTGATGTTGATTACTCCGGTGCATATATATCCTTCGGCGTGGTAGAGCTTCATCTCGGTTTTCCATTGTTGCATGACAGTCTCTAAGAATGTTATGATTATTGGGTCTGTTTTGTAGATTCTTAAAGCATTTACTATCCAGCTATGTGGAACACTGTCAAAAGCTTTTTTGTAATCAATCCAAGCCATGCTGAGATTGTGTTTTTTGGCTTTTGCATTTTCAACGATGGCTTTGTCCATGAGGAGTTGATCCTTGCATCCACGACAACCTTTTCTGCATCCCTTCTGCTCTGGTGGCAAGATGTTGTTGTCCAAAAGATGTTTATAAAGCCTTTGTGAAATTAAAGTAGTCATAATCTTATACATTGTAGGCAGACACGTTATTGGACGATAGTTTTTTGGATCTTTTGTTTCTTTTCCTTTGGATAACAGAAACGTCACCCCTGCAGTGAACCAACATGGAATGATGTTTGGTTGTCTAATTGCTTTGTTTAATGCACTCGCCAGTTGCTCGTGTATTGATTCAAACTTTTTTATCCAAAAGTTCTGAACTTTGTCTAGTCCGGGAGATTTCCAGTTGTGGAGATATTTAAGGATTTCTTTCAATTCCTCTAATGAAATGTCATTCCAGTTTCCAGTAACAACATTTACATGTCTTTCATTTTCCAGGCGAATCCATGTAGCTTCAGAGTTGTGATTTTCTTTGCTGGGCTTGAATTTGTTGATCCCTTTTCTATCTTTTAAATCGATTGTCTGCAATTCTGTCAGCTTCTGTCTAATTAATTGCTCCGTTTCAAGAGTTGGTTCTGTAGTCGGTAGTTGGCAAATTTGTTGCTTTTTGTTTTCTATCATTGTTTTGGTTTCAATTATTTCAGTTCTTTCAAAAGTCAAAGTTGGAGTCTTCGGGATAATATGTTCTGTATTCGCATTGATTGTCTCAATAATTTTGTCTATCTCTATCTTTGTCAGCCATTTGTTTTTTTCGATGTTTCTTCTAACGTCTGCCAAGCCGTTTGATGTTATGGTGGGCAAAAGGGTGGGATTTATTTTCCTCCAGATCTCGAAAGTGCCTTCATTCTTAGATTTTTTTTTCTTTCATTGCTAATAAATATGCCCACATTACTTCTTTATATTCTTCTCGTGACCATTTATGTCGTTGATTTTTCATCACTTCTGGTCTTGTTGCTTCTTCCTCAGAAGGTTCGCGTTGAGTTTTCTCGTTGCGATGACTCATCTGAGATGCAAGAGACATTTAAGAAGAATTTGGCAACTGTCAATTTCACACCTTCTATGGTACTATATTGCACAAAAGTGAATAACAAAAAAAACACACACAAAAACACCTACAAAAAAACCCCACAAACTGTTGTTCTATAAACCGGGCAACAGTTATATTGGAAACAAATTTTTAGTTCATACAGCCTGACTTACTTGAGTAACTCAAATATCTAGAAGACAATAATACTGAAACGTAGTGTGTATCATCACAAATGTTGTAATACATAGGTTTACAATAAAATTAAATCAAGACTATAAATATTGCACACCAATGTTGTTAAACTCAATCAAACAAAAAATTATTACTACTTTAAATGAAATGATTAATTTATTTTTAAATGCTATATTTATTATTACAATATATGAAATCAAAAACAAAAACAGAAAATTTGAGATATTTAAATTGCAGAGCGAACGCTTAATCAAAATGGCAACCAAGATGGCGAGTTGAGCAAGACGGAGGTGTTATTACACGTCGAGTTCTCTGATTGGTTGACTTGTTTGAAAGGAGGATTTTGATTGGACGAGACAGTTGTTTCTGGCTTTGTGATTGGTCGAATTTATTTTAAGCGTCAGGAACTATTCTTTTATTTTCCTAATATTCTTTCTAATATTTTCTTTTTAATAAAGATTGTTATAATATTAATTTTCTTCTTTTATTTTGTTTTATTAATTTTTCTTTTAATTCATTTACTTCTTTCGATATATTTTGACAATTTTTGAGTGAATTTGTTAGCAGAATTGGTTGGTTGGGAAGAAATAGTTCTTTAGGTTATTTCTTTTAAACATTCTTATTAAACTTGCTTTTTTTATACAGGATCGAATTATATTAATTTATTAAAGATTAAATAACAGTTAGATATGCTGGATCTAATTAAGGAAGATAATTTGTTTAAGACGTAGAACCTGTATTCATGACGTCGTTTCAAATTTAGCGATTGTTCTTTCCTTCGACGTTGTTGATGCTGATGATGATTTTCCGGCCGAATTCATTTGTCTGAATGTTTTTGTAGTATGAGGATGTCTTTCGGTTTCGTCGTTTTACAGGTACTTCTACTGAAGCTCACCGATGCAATCGGTTCCTGGCAAGATCGTTTCAGAGAGTCGCAATAAACTTTGATAATAAATCGAGAATTTTTAATATTATTAGTATTAATAATCTTTAATTTAATTTTATTAGTTTTATTCAAAATATATTATTAATACGCTTCCGAATTAATTGCAAATTTGAAAAAAAACGACGGAGCATGTTTATTGCGGCCGCACGGACAACGGTCAAGTCAATTATTCTTTATTTATTATTATTATTATTAACACCAGAAATCGTGATTCATAGAAGAAATAATCTCTAGTTCATTGCTTACACACACTGTTCATACAATGCTCTTCAATATCAGCTAATTTTATGGAAAGGACAAGACAAATATTGCATAAACATTAAGCGAGAAGATCCCGTCACAGGTACTTTATTAATTTTGAACATTATTACTCATTTTGAATTCATTTTTATGAATATGTTGTTAAAGAAGCCGAAACCAGCGCAGCCATTTCGCGGATAAAAAATTCAACCTCTTAAGCACTAAAATGTACATGGAACAATACATTTTAATAATAAAGAGGGAGAAGTTTTTGTTCGCGATATGGTTGCACTGGCCAAAACAAACAACCTAATTCATTATAAACATCATTACAGGAGCCGAAACAAACAAGAAAGTTAGCTAAATGTATTTCTACTACATCGAACTAACAAGTCTGAGCCATGGCACGCGATTAGCTATTAAAAAATTGATGAAAAACATTGTCGAAGCTGGCATTTTGAATGATTTCCACAGAAGTGCATACTGAATTCAATAGATCGGCATTCACAATGACAATCAATAAGTCGCAAGTCCAAACGATGTCTGTTTGTGGCTTAGATTTGGACACACCATGTTTTTCACAGGTACAATTATACGTGGTATGTTCTCGCGTCGGCAAACCATTCAGTTTGTTCATGTTGACTGACAAAACATCGTACACTCAAATGCTCTTCGAGATTGATATTGATTTTTTTTAAATTGTCATGATTTTTTACATTTAACTTTTATGAGATCAAATTTTAAATGTCAGTTAAGTTAATGACTTTGAATAAAAAATGTTTTTTTTTTATTTCTATAGGTCATCATCGTCCACAGCACTAGAAATAATTTATATGGCAAAACAACGTTTGCTGGGTCAGCTAGTATATATATATATATATATATATATATATATATATATATATATATATATATATTTTCTTTAAGACAAGCTCGATTAAAAATAAGTCTCCATTTAGCCGCTATGAGTTTTATAGATACTTTCTCAATATTTCGGAACAACGTTTTTTGTTTACTGCAACACGTATTAAGAAAAGTATTAACATTTAAAACCTTCTTTATTTCAGACTTACGGGCCGTTTCGGCTTTCGCCATCTTCAGAGTCTGTAAATACAATCGCGTAAAAGGAGGCAAAAGATAAGAAAACATGTAAGAACTAAATATACAAATAAACTAATATCCTCAAGAAATTGTCTTAATAGAAGGATATTAATAAAAATAATCAAATTTAGACACTGTAATTAAATTTGACTGCTTCTGACAATGTTGACACTTCGATTAACGAAAATAGCATGGGTCCGATTGATCTTTCAAATGGTCATCTTCTCGATACCTTTTCTAACGCAACTCTTGATGTTTCCAATGTTAATGAATTCCACGACATCGGTAACTCTGTTGATCTGGTTCAATCACTTGATAATTTTCTTGAGACTGATTCACCTGAAGAGTTTCAGCTTAATCATAAGTTTGATATGTATAAAACAAACATTCCTGACGTTTTGGACGCATGCTCTTTTTCGCAATATTTCGATACCACGCAAGATCCGTCATCTAAAGATACTGTAGAAAATAACCTCACAGAAAGTCCTTGTTCCTTCACGACCGTTGTTGATGACTTGGATCAACCTGTTAGTCCTGATGATACCGCGCGCACCTGTGTCAAAGAAGAATGTCCCATTGATGACAATTGTTCGTACTCATCCAGTTCTTTCCTCCATTTACTTTCAAACGAGAACATCACTGTTCGACGAAAGCGGAGATATTCTTGATTTTATTTATTTAAATATCTTATGTAATTTCGACTTAATTTAATCATTTATTATCATAATACTTGCTTTTATTATTATTATTATTACTGCTACTATTATTTTATCCTTTAATTAAACGTTTTTAATTATACTTATTTTATCCTCATAACTCCAGTTTATTTTATGTACGTTAATTTAATTACAGTGTCTAAATTTGATTATTTTTATTAATATCCTTCTATTAAGATAATTTCTTGAGGATATTAGTTTATTTGTATATTTAGTTCTTACATGTTTTCTTATCTTTTGCCTCCTTTTACGCGATTGTATTTACAGACTCTGAAGATGGCGAAAGCCGAAACGGCCCGTAAGTCTGAAATAAAGAAGGTTTTAAATGTTAATACTTTTCTTAATACGTGTTGCAGTAAACAAAAAACGTTGTTCCGAAATATTGAGAAAGTATCTATAAAACTCATAGCGGCTAAATGGAGACTTATTTTTAATCGAGCTTGTCTTAAAGAAAATCTTATGCCATCTTACATTATATATATATATATATATATACACACACCGTATTTTAGCAAATATAAGCCGCGGCTTGTACAATTTTTTACACACATAAGAACCAACATGCGGCTTATAGACGGTCGCGGCCTATTCAGGAACTTTTTTTACACATTATGCTGACACTGAGGTTCATTTTCTTCAAGTTAACATAGAATACAACTTAAAAACAGACCATAGAATAAATATAAAATAATGTGATATTTACCAAAATTATAAGTGTTCAATGTATACAGTTACAATGTATACAACTGAATAAGTAGTCTATACAATGGATGACAGGGGCTTATATTCGTACACGGCTTATAGAAAAACTTTTTTACACAAAAGGCGAAATCCAAGGCTTATATACGCATGTGGCCTTTACATGAAAGCGGCCTACATGCGCTAAAATACGGTAAATGAATGTTTGACTGTGAGTCTGTCTGTCCTTTATAGAAATCTGAACCGCTGGAGCGATCTTGATGAAATTTGGCAAGGAGATAGTTTGCATACAGGGGAAGAAAGTTAAGGTTTGGACTCCCTACTCCGATCCCCGGCACAGGGGGGCCAAAAGTGCCTATACATGATCATTGCATAAGTTTTCGAAGCCCTCTTTACAATTGCAGTAACAGGCATTACTTGCTTGAAAGTCTTGCATAATATGACCAATTGCGTGTTATTACAAATTAAGAGATAGATGGAAGAAAAATTTACGATTTCGTAACACATTTTACTTGCTGAATGGGAACAGGAGATCAAGTAGGAGCAGGAACGGAAGTGCAAGCGGGAGCGAGAAAGAGAAAAGAAGTGAGATAACGAGGAGATCAAGCGGGAACGGGAAAGCCAGCAGGGAAGGAACTGGGAACAAGAGTGGGAGAGAGAAAGGAATAAGAAAGAAAGAAAGAGAAAAGGTGACAGAAAAACTATAGAAAAACCTCTAAAAACTCTTTATTAAGTGTAAAACCACTGGGCCCACTGCACAGTTTCGGCTTAAAAGCCATCATCAGAGCCTTATTTTAAAGTAATGTTGCAAATAAGAAAAAGAACCATTCAAGACTAAACATCAGAATTGAATACCGAATGTTTATAACAAAATAAATTAAGATATAATGATAAAAGAAGCAATAAAAGCGAGCAGTAAAGAAGTAAGTTTGATTAGAATGAAATTGTATTGTGTATGATATACAATAAAATATTTATTAAGACATAATGTTATGAGGTATAGATAAAATTAAATTTACTAAAATAAAGTTGTATATGCATTGTAATAAAATATGTATAAAAAGAAACAGGTATAAAATACAGATGCGATGAACTCACTAAGCATCTGCGTCCCGTTATTTTTTTTGGAACGATTCGATACGATTTCTGAAATTTGTCTCGAATTAAACGATACGATACGAGACGCCTCGAACAATAACGAGGCGATTCCGATACGATACGATACAATATAGGGATCTCGACTGAAGTGGAAATTTTGTCTCAAATAAAACGAGATAACATAGAATGATGTACTATACGCGACAGACAATATTAATAACTACATTAAAGGAATTCATTGAAAAAAAATATTTAAATATTAAAAAATTTAAAAATTTAAAAAATTTAAAAAATTTAAAAAATTTATTTTTTTTTAAAACTTGAAATTAGTTTCATTTTTTTAGTTTCGGTACATCTATTTGTCTAAATTTAGACTCTAAATGATGACAAATACGAGAAAGTACCTGTATGCAAGAATTAAGAAAGTGAATAAAACCCAGCGGGTTTATTTATAGGCGATGGCGAATCCGGTTGGCAAGAAAGAAGCTGAGAAAGTTTCGAATTCCAGCTGCAGACGAGGTGTACACTACAGGTGGCACACACATACTCACATACAACCAAGAATATAATCGAGATTATAAAGATATATCTTAGATGAGCTACTATTACGGTCAATTACGGATATCGAAACACTAAAATAATCATTCCAATTCTATGTAACAAATTTGAAAAAATAAGTTTATCAAACAGACTAAACCAAAACATAAACATAGAATGATCATTACTATTACATTACTCATTATTTTCATTAATAATTATTATAATAATAGTCATCGATGTCAGCGAGTACGATTGCCTTGTAGTATCAGTAGTATGCAGAGGTCGACTAGCAGCCTGAGAGGGGCGTGGCTTTAGATATCTTTGATCACTATTCTCAATGTGGCACTAAAAAAAGCTATAGAACAGAGATGAGCTGGTTTCATATATGTATATATATATTGAAATATGCTGCCTGTTCCCAGACTAAAAATAGTAAATAATGGGGCTACAGGCTGTCAGGAAAACCGAATTTAAGGTGGGGATGATAATAGTTATAAACTTCTGTCAATAGGTAGATTAATAATTATTCAATGTTGATGAATCAATTGCAAATATTCACAGTTGTGACAATCGTTAATTAAATATGTATGACTTTCGTTATTTATTGGAAAATATTTTTTTTAAATCTCGGTATTTGTTTCGAGACTTTATACGAGAACCAAATTTAAGTCTCGCTATTTTATTTCGATACGAGACTTCTTCCGCAGGTTGTATCGTTTCAATGGCGATACAGGATCTCCCGTATCGTTTTGAAATCTCGATTGATTTCAAGATAACAAATACGGGACGCAGATGCTTAGAACTCACTCGAACAAAGCGAAAAACCGACTAGAAATTCGATCAGCGAAACTTTCAACGAAAACTAAAACACAAAATTTAATGTAAACAAGTCATGGCCAGCGAGGCGCATGAATGGACGTGGGGTGACAGCTGAAGGGAAAGATAGTAAATAAATTAATGTAAAATAATGAAACAACAAAATGGACGCCGCTATCACTCAATCGAAGGCTCGGGGTTCTGATGATGGCTTTCGAGCCGAAACTGTACAGTAAGCCCATTTGGAATTGAAATTTGTTGGGTTTATTTGTCATCAAAGACTTCACAATTTATGAAATTTTCAGATTAATTAGACAGAATTTGAGTTAAATATAATATAAATTTAATAAAGATTTTAAAATCATTTTCAGAGAAATAAATCATCAGTTTTTAGTTTATTTAAAAAATTAAAAAACAATTTTTAATTGAAAAAAGTATAAAAACTTTGTTTTTTCCATATTGATTCAAAAGTTTCTTATATTTTCAATGCTCTCACACTTCACATATCAAGCATTTAGAAAACCATTCAATGTTTTTCTATTTTATGGACTTATTATCATCAAAAATTCTAAAAAAACCTGTTTATAAATAAAAAATGAAAAAATTTATAACTACGAAACGTGAAAACTAAGCTTGTAACTATTCTGTGTCACATTACTTCAAATTAAAACTCACATATGAAACAAAATTTTTAGAGTCTCGAAATGTATACATTTGTTTGCCTTGCCAGTTTTAGAATCTGATACTAAATATGTTACAAATTCTAACAATTGGAATTGCTCAATAA
Organism: Erpobdella octoculata; assembly: GCA_963978895.1. Classification (NCBI taxonomy): domain Eukaryota; kingdom Metazoa; phylum Annelida; class Clitellata; order Hirudinida; family Erpobdellidae; genus Erpobdella; species Erpobdella octoculata. The sequence continues at coordinate 31,043,681 of OZ022238.1, read as the reverse complement.
AAAACTTTGAAATTATTTTAAACTTTAAAAAGCTAAGAATTTCAAATAATTTTTTTGAAAATCTCACAGCATATCCAAAAAGTGGCTCATAGTTTGAGAATCACTACATTTGATGCTCTCAAGCTGTACCCAGCCATTGTTTATCAAATTCTCTATTAAGTATCAGTCCTGTATACTAAAAAACGCTCAACCGGTACAGAAGTTGGTAAATGATGTCCCAGTTATGTTTTTGATAAAAAAAAATTAGCACTGCAATTTTTTATTTCAAACTTGCCAGAAAGAAACTTTTTATTCTTCCGAGACTGCTGGCTGGAATGCCATCTTAACATAACAACATATAAAGAACTTAGTCGCTTATACCGACTCTAAGATTCAAATAGCAATTAAATCGCCTAGCAATGGATTGCATCAGTTTCTTGTACAATGTTGCAAATCAGTTTGTCTTATATAATAATTCTGATCCTTTTTAACTTATCTAGATCAGAAAACACCAGGACCTAATTAAAAAAAATTGACTAAATAAAACAAGATTCTATGCAAAGAGTTTTATTTTATTAAATTTAAAAACCAAAGTATTTTGAACTTCCTTTTTACAAGGCTTATATTAACTTGCAACGTTGATTGTTTGTTTCATTGCAACATCGAGTGCGAATAAGCACATCGACGTTGTTTGTTTGTAATTTGTCGAGTGCGAATAAGCACATCGAGTGTGAATAAGCACATCCGCTATAACAACTCAGCGCATGGATGTTTATCAAAAAAACTTATAATTTATAAATAATAAAAAACGAAAAATAACAAAAAAATATAAATAATATTTATATTTATAAAAAATTACATACTAAAAATAGAAAATAATATAAAGTAAATAATATTCTTTTTAAATCAACGCTCGTATACTAATACTAATGTACTAAAATGTTAAAAATAATAATAATGTGTACATATCAAAATTGTTTGAACTAAACTTTTTGTTTTGAATATAGGAGCGTTGGGTGTTATCTATATAATATCTACAGTGTTGGGAAGTAACGCGTTATAAGTAACGCGTTACTGTAATAGTATTACTTTTTTCAGTAACTTGTAATAGTAACGATTACTTTTATTTTAATGTAATATGTAATAGTAACATATTACACTTTTTGAGTAATTGTAACGAAATTTACGTTATTTTTTTCGTTAAATATTAAAAAAAAATCATTTGACATTTCGTTGTCGAGTTTAGCTTTATGTTAGATATCTATGCAAACTAGAAACCCGTTTAGCTAAGCTGTCTTTGTCTTCCTTTACCGCAATCGCAGCTACTTGGGAGTTACGAGCCACTGGATTGACCCAGCACCGCTATCCAGAAAATCTGCGGCGCTTACTTGTTGTCGCCTAATGGGACCTCATACCTACGATGTGTGAGCTGAAGCACTAGATGATGTACACGCAAAGTTTGCAAAACGTGAGAAAATTGTTATGACAGTAACTGACAACGAATTAAATTTTGTAACGGCGTTTAACAAATTTAGTGACGGAAATCTCACATCAAATTATTATACAATAAAAATCAGCTGACCCAGGAAGAAAATGATGTTGCTTTCATCAAAGAAGGTCTAATTTTGGAAGAAAATACTTTATTTGACCAAGCATATATGCTGCTACCACACAAGAGATGCGGTGCACATACAATAAATTTAGTTGCTATTAAGGGTGCATAGGTAGCTTTTGAAATGCTCTTATCGTTTCAAATAATACAAGTTGGAGCTCTTACTATTACGCAGTAAACACGATTTGTGATATTGTTTGTAAGTCTTCCGAGACAAATCTTAATCTTTGCAACACTTTAGCTTTTTGTAAAATTTGTAAACATAAAAAAGCAGCTGCGAAAAACGTGAAAATTTGAAATCGGCATCTTCTCTTGTAGATGCTCTTGTGATCGGTGTTGGTAAGCTACTTACCAGGGATGATCTAATCAAGTTTAACACATCCACAATTTCGTCTACGGTGGTTAAAAGATGAAGCTTCCAAAGAGAAATCATTGTTTTTCCGCTTGTATAATACTGGTATGCCATCTAGTGCTCCTGTACAACGTTTGTTTAGCCTTGGTAGCCAGATTCTTACACAAAGTCGCAATCGTCCGTCTGATGAAAAGTTAGAGATGCAACTCCTACTTTGCGATAATAATGGAATATGATTAACATTGTGTTTTTAATAGCTATTTTTAGACTTTTGTACTGAAATAAAATTTATTTTTGTGTTGTAGTTTCTGATTTATATTTTATATTTGTTCCAGCCTTGATTATATAGTTTCTGAACCTGTGCAAACTGTGCCTCGAGCACTTAGCGCCATGAAGTAATAGTAGTAATAAGTAATAATTATTGCTGTGTAATAGTATTACATTTTGTCAGTAACTTGTAATAGTAATATATTACAAATTTAAAAAAGTAACTTGTAATAGCAATATATTACATTTTTTAACCAAGTAACTGTAATAGTAATATATTATTTTTTAAAGTAATAGTCCCCAACACTGAATATCTATATATTTATTTTCTATAACCTACTATCGCCCGAACGCTTTAATCTTCCAAACGAAACGTTTAGTTCAAAAAATGTTAATATATACACATTATTATTATTTTTAACATTTTAGTACATTAGTATCTGAGCGTTGATTTAAAAGAAATATTTTTTATACTTTATATTATTTCAAAATATAAACACTATGAACAAATTATTTAAAATACCAAAATAAAAAATACTTTCTTACCAGTATTTCAACAACAAATAAAAGACGTATTTTATATAGAAAATGCGTATTTTAAATACTTGTATTTGAAATACTGCTCACCTCTGATTTTCTATTTTATTATATTGTTTATTTCAAATACTTTAGAAGTAGAGATTGAAATCGAACCGAATACATTACTAATTCAATTAAACCTAAAAATGTTTATGAATGTTAAGTTTCACTATCGATATTGAAATATTTTTTAACTAAAAATTATTGTTAGCTGTCTTTAATACAGTTATTGCATCTTTTTGAAAGTCTACACAAGTTTCGCTTCTACTTTTACTTTCTTCTTATTTCAAGTTTTTACAAGGGCTTGTTGTTTTTGTAACCATTTTGTTGTGGGTTTGAAATTATTAAGTTTACAAAAGGCTTTAAATAAATACCAAAAATTATCATTTGCTGTTTTCTATATTGTTGTTGTACATCTTTAAAAACCAACACACTGATTTGTTGTTATTTTTACTTTCTTTATACATTTTAGCTTTTATTTTGTTTTACTGTTTTGGTTGTTTGATTTATTAGATTAAACAATTAAAATGATGAATAACAATAAGTTTTCAAAAGATGTTAATGAAACATGAAAGATCTGTAAGTTAGTTATATAAGGCTCGCTTAGTGCCCTAACATGTCAAAAAACAATAATTAGCCTCTATTATACCTGCAACTACTACACCCAGTAAAAGACTTTTTAAAGTTGTAGATTTAGTGTGAGTGAACAGAGAAATTGATTAAATATATACATGTTACAAATGATTATTTTCCTTAAATGTAATATTTAATTTTAAATTTTGAGTTTATGTTCAGTTTTAAATTGTGGATTAACTCTCAGTTAGTGAATGCTGTATACAATTATCGAAAAATTAAAAATGACTGATTTTAAAATAAAAAAATTTGCAGCCCTACCTTGAAATTTTTAATCTGCGATTACCATCGAAACAAACCAGAAATTTACAACTGCTGAACCGAACCTGTACTTCAACAACTACCAAACCGAACCGAACCAGAACTTTAACACCTACTGAACTGATCTTAAACTCTTAAAACAGGGTTTGATTTCCATCTCTATTTGGAAGCACAACAATTTGTATTTCCATTTTAAAGTGGGTATTTTTATTTATTTTATATTTAAACCACTCAAAAACTTATTTGTACAAGATCTGCTTAATAAAGTGAAAGTGTTTATATCAATTCTTGTCCATATGGCTATTTACTGAAACAGTAAAAACAAATTTAGGCGAGATAAGAAGAAACTTACATATAATTAAATTCAAAGCACGATTCTTCCAGTGAAGCAATAATGTCATCAAGTTGATCAACACTGAAACTCTCCTTTAAATTTGAAAATAAAGCAATTCGCTTTGATCCAAAAGTTTTTTTGCCACTGAGTAAAAAAAGTAATATTGCAAAAAATGAATAATTAAGTTATCATTAATTTATCATTACAAAAGATTGAATCATCTGCCACAAAACTATTGCTGAGCTGCCCATAGGTCAGGTTTGAAATGTCGAACCCTATTGCAAGCTGACTGAGCCAAAGAACTACTTATTAAAATAATTAAAATTATTATTTAAAACTAAATTGGTTTTAATTGCATTAAATAAATAAATAAATATTTTGAATGTCATCCAGCCTTTCTCAATAAAAAACATTTAGCAAATAAGTTATACAAATATGGGACGTGTTGGTCTAGTGGTATAGAGAGTCGTAGGACCTGGGTTCGATTCCCGGTCCAGGCACGTAATTTCCTTGAGCAAGAAACTAACTCACATGTGCTCACGTAAACTCAGCGTTATCTAGGGTTAACTTCTCATGTCTATGAAAATAGCGTGTTCATCGAAGTTTCCTATTCCAAAGGAACCTTCGTAAGCGCCTCTGACTTATCTGGCGCTATATAAATAAATAAACTCATTTCACAACAAAAATATGCTAAACTAGAGATAGCCCGTCAAAAATGACGGATTTTTTAAAATATCATTATATATCATTTTGCGATTGCAGTGCCACCTAAAAGTGTCATGAGAAGTTATAACATACTGTAAGATGTAGATGTCACATCTTACATATATTTGTGTAATAAGATTATTTTATTGTCTTTTATTATGTTAGTTAGTGTATTATGTATGTGCGTTGCTTGTACATGTATGTATATGTCTGTATATATACGTGTATCCTGATTGGTCTGTGTATAAATATATATCTGTATTCTAATTGGTGGACGTATATAAGCAGGGGCGGATCCAGGGGGGGCGAGGGAATAGTTAAAAATAATTTACATTAAACAAATCATTAAACAAATTTAAATTATGTTCATAATATTTAGTAACAAACTTATAAATAAAATCAATGTTAAATAAAACTAAATCTAGTGAAGAGTTAAGCTCTCAATCAATGTATACGCTCATTTCAAGCATAAAAACATTGATGGATTTCCATTTATAGCACAAACATTTTTACCATTATTAGGTAGTTACATTTAAAATTTTAATATGAGGGGGCAAATCCATTATACACGAATAAATTTGCAAACAATGGTATAAAAAATGTCACCAATTTTTTAGGAGGGAGAACTTTTCTCGCCCCTATGAGCGGGCACTCATGGATGCCATGGGCGACCGCAAGCGGGGGCAAGAAGGGGACTTGCCTCCCTGGATTTATGGTTTAAATTTTTTAGACAAAATACTTATAATTAAAACATTTATAATTAATTGTAACAACTGTGATACCTTCTATTGTTATTATCTTTGGGGATGCACCCCCCCCCCCGATGCTCTACTTTTTACTCAATTCACGTATTAGCTAATAAACTCATGTATAGCTGTTGGCAGTGCTGGGGATGTTGTGTAAATGGGCCTCCAAAAAACATTAGTTAGGGCTTTTACTGATGAATGACTTTTGTTTGATTGTCCCCTCTCATTTTCATACAATTTTTTCCAAATTTGTCTGTAAAGCCTTAAAGGTACACAAATTTCTATCCAACAATGACAATTTGGCTGTGTATGAAATATAAACCTTTCCAACTAAAACATTTTTGTAATTTTCAGCATGTTTTTAAAACATTTTGAAATTTTTATTATGATGTAAAATAAAATAAAGTTAACTGAAAACTGTACTCTATATACCCAATTTTAAACAAAAAATTAAAAAATTTTTCTTGGGGCTCAACACCTTACACAATTTTGGAAAGAAAAAAGAATAAATTTGAGAGAGAATATGAGAGAAGAGGCGAAAAAAAACAAGAAGCTTGCCCCCCTTTGCAAAAATTCCTGCGGGCGCCAATGATGGGTGCGCCCCCCCTTAACAAAATTCTGGATCCGCCCCTGTATATAAGTATTTGTGTATATTTATATATATATTATTTTAGACAAAATACTTATAATTAAAACATTTATAATTAATTGTAACAACTGTGATACCTTCTATTGTTATTATCTTTGGGGATGCACCCCCCCCCCCCCCGATGCTCTACTTTTTACTCCATTCACGTTTCTCTAAACACCTTTGATTTGAGAAAATTATCCAGAATAACCGATCCACCACTAGTTAAATGGTTTATTCTAAGTATAATATTTATTTAAGCATGTATTAGCTAATAAACTCATGTATAGCTGTTGGCAGTGCTGGGGATGTTGTGTAAATGGGCCTCCAAAAAACATTAGTGAGGGCTTTTACTGATGAATGACTTTTGTTTGATTGTCCCCTCTCATTTTCATACAATTTTTTCCAAATTTGTCTGTAAAGCCTTAAAGGTACACAAATTTCTATCCAACAATGACAATTTGGCTGTGTATGAAATATAAACCTTTCCAACTAAAACATTTTTGTAATTTCAGCGTGTTTTTAAAACATTTTGAAATTTTTATTATGATGTAAAATAAAATAAAGTTAACTGAAAACTGTACTCTATATACCCAATTTTAAACAAAAAATTAAAAAAATTTTCTTGGGGCTCAACACCTTACACAATTTTGGAAAGAAAAAAGAATAAATTTGAGAGAGAATATGAGAGAAGAGGCGAAAAAAAACAAGAAGCTTGCCCCCCTTTGCAAAAATTCCTGCGGGCGCCAATGATGGGTGCGCCCCCCCTTAACAAAATTCTGGATCCGCCCCTGTATATAAGTATTTGTGTATATTTATATATAAATTATTTTAGATTTAGTCAATTGATAATATTTTGAAAGAAGTATTAAGTCGGAAATTTAATCCGAAAAATATTGTCTTATAAATAACTTCAAACTTCAACATCACGAATAGCTAGCACGCTAATTCAGAAACGTTTACACATACATCTTGGCGCTCTTGTAGCTGCCGGACGCGTCAGTCTATGTGGCACGATTTTATCGTTTTTTATCGTATTTAACCTTTTTTGTTTCCGTCAAATACCGATTCTGTTTTCTACTTTTCCGGAACCATGCACTCTAATGGATTACGAAACTAAATTTTGTCTCAAATATTTGCCGTAATAATTTCTGGCAGTTTTTTTCTTCCTAAGAAGAGTCGCCATGGTTTCCTTGGTTCCGGCTTGTAAAGCCGCGCTGCTACGACCAATCCTAGCGCGTCATTCGTATACACGTGACCAACTGCTACAGGCTAAAGGAAGCGTCTGGTGTTCGATTCCACCATATACAATCTGTTCATCAACCATCCAGCTGCCTTCACCACCTCATGCCGGCTCGGAGAGATCCAGAACCTCTATCGAAGCTGCGAAATGCTTCAGAATATCCGGTGCCTCTCTGTAAAACTAAAAGATTTCTAACATCGTTCTTGCCATATTCTCTTAAGAACTCTCAATAATTCAATATCACCTTCTTCCTATCTTCGATCTTATATGTTTATATATATACATTATATACAAAATAACTGGTGATCTTATTATAAATTCAGTCAATAATATAATAGAGCAATGAAATGTCATGTTAATAATTAAAATTGCTTATTGTAACAGTTCATTTCATTTTAACATCTCATTCTATAATCTTCTATAACTCTTATTGTGTGATTCTCCACTGTTGATCAACGAACTTACAATGATACAGTTCATTGTAAAATAATACTTGATCTGATTTGATTATATTTTATTCTATCTGTTTTTATCTTTATCTTATATTCATCTTTATTTCACACTAACATTTCATATACTATTTTTTATTTTTATTTTTATTTATTGGTACACGAACAGAGGGACCCAAAGGGCCACTAATACTGTTCGGACAGAACACAATAAAAACTAAAGAAAAACAAAACAAAATAAACCGTCTGATGTGGGGCGACGAGCCAGACAAAAGTAGAACAGAAAAGTTGTGTTCAAAATATAAACTATATGACTATATATGAATATTAACTAATACATAATAGATGGATTAGTAACAACAAGGTAATCAGATAAATATTTGTATTTAGATCTAGGTACCAGATAGATATTAGTTTTTAAATGAGGATGTCACAGAAGGAGTAATAATAGAGCAATCAGATATCTATTTATATGTGAGAAAGTTTGATAGGTTGGCTTCCGCTACGAGACATTTAAACCTACTGAGAGTGGTTGAACTGACAATATCGCTAGGCAATTGGTTCCATATATTAATAATACGATTAGTATAGAAAAATTTGGTAACATCAACTCTATTAAAGACAGATTTTAGCTTGAACTGGTGACCCCTAGTGGAATGATACATGGAGAACTGAAAACTATGTTTTAAGTCGGAATCAATAAAACCGTTCAAAAAGCTGTAGCACAAACAAAGATCACTGATGAGTCTTCGTGTTCAAGTGATGGGAGATTGAGAGTTTTGAGTCTCACCGCATACGGAAGGTTCTTGAGAGCCGGGATCGCCTTGGTAAATCTTTTTTGAATTCTTTCGATATCGTCAATAAGATATCGGTGATGAGGATTCCACACCTGCGAGCAATACTCCAGAAGAGGTCGAACATATGTGCAAAAAGCTTGCTTAAGCAAATCTGGATCTTTAGATGTAAATGATTTAATGATGAGACGTGATCTCACAGACGCAACATGAACGATATTTGCCACGTGATATTTGAAACTCAGGCTAGCATCCACAATCACTCCTAGGTCTCTGATATGATCAACGTTCTTTAGTTGGTAAGAGTCAATGGTGTAGATGGGAGATTTAAGTTTTGCACCTGCGGGACCAAAAATAGAGAGAACAAGACATTTTTCCAGTGCCAAGTTCAACTGCCAGTCTTTGCTCCATACCAGCAAGTGGTCAATTGCCTTCTGTAAGTTGTTGGCATTAGGCTGGACAGGTGCATACAGTTTGATGTCATCGGCAAATAGTTTGACTGCGATCGATCCCAACTCCACACTATCTGTAACATCGTTAATATAGATCAGGAACAGAGTTGGACCGAGAACACTGCCTTGCGGAACCCCGCTTGTAACAGCTCTTGGCTCAGACAGGCTACGGTCTATCTGAACCATCTGGTGGCGATCCTTTAAAAAGTCAGTGATCCATGCCAATAGATCTCCAGCTATTCCATAAGCTTCCAACTTTCTTTTTAATTTGAAATGAGAAATGGAATCAAAGGCTTTTTGAAAATCAAAATAAATTATATCCGTGCGTCTGCGTTTCTCCATTGACAATGACCAGTCAGATACACATTCAAGTAGATTGGTACTGGTTGACCTTGACTGTAAAAATCCATGTTGGTGTCGAGAGATGAGATTGTGTTCAATTAAATAGTGTTGCATGGTTTTATTAATTATTTTCTCCATAATGCGACAACAGGTACAAGTAAGAGAAATGGGTCGGTAATTAGAAGGATTGCTGGTGGGACCTTTTTTATGGATGGGTTGAATAAATGCTGCTTTCCACTCTTTTGGTAGTATTTTAGATTTTAAAGACGTGTGGAAAATATGACAAAGAGGCGTTGCTAGACTGGAAGCGCATTTCTTCAAAAGTAGGTTCGGAATATAATTCATATTATGTGATTTCCCATTGTTCCAATCCAGCTTTTTAGCTGCAATACAAATAAAAGTTATATCTATCCATATATATATGATTAATGCTTTTGCCAATGAAGTGTCGACCAGCTGGTTTATAAATATTTAACAGAAAGAAAGATCAGTTTTGAGACGACGCTGTTTCAAGGATTGGAGATCTAGCCATTTTAGTCGATCCTTGTATAAGAAAAGTAGCTTTTGTAGGAAATCAATACACTTTTTCAAATACTGTCATTTAAATACACTAGGCAAGACCAGGCTTCTCTGCAGTATTATAGTAACATCTGTTTTCATCAGTTGCTTGATGCAAAAATGGAAGCATATAAAGATTAGATGAGTTCTAGCTTGGGCTTTAATAACTATTGTAGAGATGTGTTTCTAAAACTGTGGTCTACTATCAACAACAACATCCAGATAATAGACATTATAATTATAAACCAGCTTGAAGCTTATGTTGTCAACAAAGTATGATGGCAAAATTTCACTTTTTTTTAGCTATTTGAAAAACAAAACATTTGTCATCTGTGATGCTAATCAGCTAATTTTGAAACAGCTTTGCTTTAGTCATTTTTTTTCCATATATCAATTGGCAAGAGAACAGCTATGTGCCAATCTGCATACATATATCAGAAACTTGGATGGCTTACAATCCACCACGAAATAACGCAAATATAAATGTCTCAACTTCAGACTCGAACATTGATTCGTACCCATTCATAGTCGAGTGTTGTGTTCAACATACCCCAACAAAAGTGCTTAAAAACCACTGTTTTTTGGCGGTGGAAGTGAGGCAGATGGCAAGGTAGTTGGCATGATGCGAGGCGGTGTTGCCGATCCGACAGTCGTGGGTTCGAGTCTGAAGTTGAGACATATATATATATATATATACTCTTGCAAATAAAAAAATAAATGAAAATAAATAAAAAACTTTTTAAAAACTAGTCTTATGATAAGACTAGGGTGCTTACTAAGTTATACAGATCTGTTCATTAAATTCAAACTGAGTACCCTAGTCTTATCATAAGACTAGTTTTTAAAAAAGTTTTTTATTTATTTTTATTTTCTACTTTTTAGACTAAAAGCACTGCTTGATGCCAGAAGTCAAAGCCTCCACAAGAGGAGCTACCAATTTGTCTGTTGATCTTTCAAGTTTTTATCTCAATCCAATTATAGTCGGAATGAGATGACCCAGGTATGTTGTCCTCTCCTCTTGCAGTACATCGATGGCAATTACTATTGGTTTCATAATTTTTGCATACGAAGCAAGAAAGTGCATGTCAGCTTCTGTCATTTGTTCTTGTTTCAGCGCAGCCTGGCAAAGCCTTACTTTATAAAGTCCCATAAAACCACATGTTGAACTGCATAAAAACTAGCAAGTAGCTGTTGGGTTAAGGAGTGTATTGCCTGATATCTCCTCGACAATGTCATTCAGTTTAGGACTACTGTTCACTGAGTTGGACAATGCCCGCACTTTTGCCATTGCTCGGTCATAACTTCCTTTATAAAATTTATCGTTCCTGGCTTGTAAACTATCCACACTAGCAAGAAGATTTAAAGTATGGTTACCACACAGCTTGTGGGGTGGCAAAACCTCAACTGCTTCACAATCTTGTGCAGCAACAAGGCTATCAAATACATTCAACAGATCATATTCATAATCAGCATCATTATTGTCATCAATTTCATCTGACACCTCCTCGTTTTCAACATTATCATGGTTGGTGTTTTTGAGAAACTCACCTTCATGATAATAATATTTAAATCAATGGTGAATCTGTTTTCAAGTAAAGTTTAATGTGCTTTTGCATACCTGGTTTTGTTTTAGTCCTAACTAAAAGTAGTTAAATAATCGCAAATAGTTATAACTACTTAACTAGATCATAAAAGTAGTTATAACTGCATGGCAACTACCCAAAAACAAAAGTAGTTATAACTACTGTATTACTACTAAAAATGTATTTATAACTACAGTAGTTGCAACTACAGTAGTTAAAGTGCCCATCTCTGTCAGGATTAATTTTTAAATTGAACTAGCGGGGTACCCGGCGTTGCCCGGAGTTTTTAGAGATTTTTCTCAGAATAGTTCTCTGATGATTTTCCAGATCTTGATATACGTACTGTCATTGGGTTGTAGATCCTCTCATATGTGAAATTGAAGGTTTGGCAGAGGCAATTCTTGAACCTTAATCTAATACTGAAGCACAAATTCAATTTGAGACCAAAGCAATGCTGTCATCCACTCTAACGAACATAAAAACAAAGAACAAAAATTGATTAAATGCCGAAGACTGTACTCAAATTTTGAAGTTATTGTATCAAACATGAAGCAGCATCATTTCTCCAAAACCTAAAGAGGAATGTTTTCAATTAATTTTTGTTTGTTCCAATATGAAAATTTTATTTTGTTTGTCTATTACATACTTACTATTTTCATGCAACTTTTTTATTTTCTGTGTAAATTGATTCAATAAGTAATGTTCAATTTAAATTTACATTGATTGTCTCCTTTTCAAAATGAAGATGTAATATAATTTATGCACAAATATTCTGGGGTAATGGTTAAAAATGTTCCACAACTGCTGGTTTTACATCAACTTATTTTACTAATTGAAGCAATGCTAAAACATACATCAAACATAAACATTATGTAGACCTATGGTGAATGTAGTGAACAGAACTTTTTAATTGTCTTATTGATTCTGCTTATTTTTAATGCATATATGACTTATTAGATTCTACTCAATTACTCCAAATCAAGATTGAGCCGTAGTCTATCAAACATTCCTTGTCGTTTTATTGCACACAATTTCTGGCATGTGTGGCACCTCATTTCTTGTCCATAATTAACATTCTTTCCATTACTATTACAGTTTCATATTGTCTTTTGAAGATAAGTAAAGCACAAAGAAAAGCGAAAATTAATTGTATTTGTAACTTTTAGTCTAGTTTATTACATCATCATCATCATCATTTATTTTTGAAACGTCCCTATTCCACGCTATGCTAGGGTTGGACGTTTTTCCATATCAGGCCCCTCCACAAGTCACGATCCAGGGCAGACTGCCGCTTCAGGCCGAGCTCATCCATGTCTTTCTTCACACATTCCCACCAAGTCTTCCTACTTCTACCTTTACTTTTCACTCCTACAACATCCACATCTCTAATTGCCGAAACCCAATCATCTGCACTTTTGCGCTCCAAATGTCCAAACCACCTTAGTCTTCCACGTCTCACCACATCAGCCACACAAGGAACATTCAGAAGGCTATACAAATCCACACTACGTGCACGATCATTCAACGAAACACCACACATCCATCTAACCATCATACGCTCCGCCCTTTCTAAACTTCTTAGATTCTCCACCTTCATAGACCATGTTTCAGTGCCATAAACAAGGACACTTTGAACACATGCCCTATACACCTTTCCTTTCACATGAAAGGATGCACCACGGGTGGTCAAGATAGGAGATAACTCTTTGAATTTAGCCCAGGCAGAACGCACTCTAGCTCTCACCGCCTCATCTACACCTCCTCCTGAACCTAATGTGTCACCTAGGTAACAGAACTTGGTCACACACTCCACCTTTACACCTGGCTCAACCTCAACCTCGCCCAACAACTCTTCCTGAACAGAACCACCAGCCACACAACTCTTACAACGGAAGCCAACAAGATCTTTCAAACTACCCAAGATGCCACTGCACCTTTTATGGACCCAACTCTTACAATCCACACAACAAATAGAATTGGAGCCAACACCTTTTCTGCATACACTGCATGGCCATTTACCCGACTTCTTCACCTGTCCCATTCCGGCCCGACACTTCATGATTTTTGTCTTACTCGCATTCACTCTAAGGCCTTTCGCTTCCATGCCAATTTTCCATATCCTTAACTTTTCCAGGAGAGAATCTTCTGTCTCAGCTAATAAAACAAGATCATCAGCATAGAGCAGTTCCATTGGCAAGCCTACCCTGAGCTCCCGTGATAAGGCCTCTAAAACAATGATAAACAACAATGGGCTGAGAACTGAACCCTGATGCACTCCAACCTTAACGCTGAAAGCATCACTCTCCTTCCCATTCACTCTCACCACTGTCGCTGCATCATCATACATAGTTCTTATCACGGAAACTAACCATTCATCCACACCTAGACATCTCAGAGCCCACCACACTATCTCACGAGGTACTCTATCAAATGCCTTTTCAAGATCAACAAAGGCCATCCACAGATCTTTGTTCTTGGCAAGATACTTTTCCTGCAGCTGACGAACTATGAAAATAGCATCGGTAGTACCTTTCCCCATCATGAAACCAAACTGCATACCATCAATTTTCACAATCTTCCTTACTCTTTTTTCAATCACCCTCTCTAAAACTTTCATTGCATGTTCTAATAGTTTAATGCCCCTGTATGAGCCACACGCTAATGCATCACCTTTTCCCTTGTAGACATTCACCATCCAGCTCTTATTCCAGTCTACAGGGGTTTTACCATCCTTCACTACTGCATTGCACACTTCAGTCATCCACACTATACCAACAGCTCCAGCAGCTTTCAACATGTCTGCCACCACTCCTGAAGATCCTGCTGCCTTGTTACGTTTCATCTTATGGATTGCATTACTAACTTCCAGAGTAGTTAACTTTTCACTAGGTCCACAAACAGGACTTACATGAGTTAGTCCATTTGCATCCCAAGTGAACTCCTCATTAGAAATTCTATCATAATGCGCTCTCCATACCTCCAACAACCTACTATCCTCAGCCACAACCTTACCTTCATGGTCTTTCACGCAGTTGGCCCCCACTACATCCCGGTTTTTACGCATTAGCTGCTTGGCTACCCTAAACACATTTCCTTTCCTGTCCTCCCTATCCAAATCTTCGCAAAAAGTCTTTCGTACAGCGTTCTTAGCATTAAAGATAGCTTTCTTAGCCTTGCGTTTGGCCTGGTTGTAGCTCTCCTTGGTTGCTAGATTTTTCCCATGTTGCTGGCACTTCAACAAGTTAAATAGCCGACGTTTCTCTTTTACAAGGGCAGCAACCTCTTCATTCCACCACCATGTTTCCTTATGCCTACTAATACCTTTTGTAACCCCACACACAGCTACTGCTTCCTGAAGCAAACACTGCTTCAAATCATTCCAGATTTTCTCGACATCACCAAGACCATTCATCACCACAGCAGCTTTAGCTTGCACTCTTTCTTTGAAGATGCATTTCGTCTCTGTCTCTTTCAGCTTCCAAACCTTACATCTTTCTACAAATTTCACATTACATTTTTTCACCTTCTCATTCAGCTCCATAACACAAATAAGCAATTTGTGCTGTGGGATACATGCTTCACTTCGGATAATCTTAACGTCCCTAATAAATTTTCTCTCAGACTTTCTGACTAAAATGTAATCAACAACAGTCCGACACCCACCAGACTCATATGTTATCAACTTATTATCCTCCTTTTTAAACCAAGTGTTGGCGACAGCAAGGTTCAATGAATCAGCAAATTCTAATATCATCTCACCTTCCAGATTTCGCTTACCAAACCCACAACCACCATGAACACCTTCAAATCCATCAATACCAGTTCCCACATGTCCGTTAAAATCACCACAGATCAACAAATTCTCATCAACATTAGAACAAATAGAACATTCTCAGAAATAGTTAAAGAGAGTTTAAAAGAAGTGACAACAGATGTTAAAAATATTCAAAGAGCAGTGGAAGTAACAGGAATTAAAATTAATACAGTAGAAGATAGGCAACAGAGGAAAAACAACATTGTAGCTTATAGAATACCTGAAAATGAGCAGAACTCCAAAAGTAAAGATAAAGAAGATGTTGTACAAATATTGGAAAGTATTACAGGTTTGGAATTAGAAAAAGAAATTTTAGAAATTTACAGAATAGGAAAAAGAAGTGAATTGCAAACACCAAGACCAGTTATGATAAAGTTTCAAAGTACTTCAGTTAAAAATCTGACAATGGAAAATGCACCAAAGTTGAAGAAAGCAGAAGAAACAAGAAACATCATATTAAGCAATGACCTGTCAAAAGAGGATAGACTGGAATGTAAGAGGTTGCTTGAGGAAAAGAAGAGGCTGATTGGAGAAAAAGATGATATCACCAAATGGATGTTTAGAATAAAAGGCAAGGCAGGGGCATTCTATGCTGTTGCCTTCAAAAAGCAAAATTTATAGGAAAAAACTGTTTAAGTTCAGAAGATATGAGTTGTTTAAATAACCAAGCAAAAAAATATGGTAGAAATAAAAAAGCAACAATGAGGGGGCAGCAGTTGCTGAGTAGTGGAGGTTTTCAGATGGATATGATGGTGCAGAGTGACATGGGAGTGAACAAACTGGCTGTAGGATATAGTGCTGAAGAACTAGAAAATTTAAAATCAGATGTGAATATGACTTCAAGAAATGATATCAGTTTGAAAGAAATTGACAAAGTGATAGAGGGTGAAGAATTGAAACAAACTAATTCTAATCCTGATAATAACCATATTGATAACTCAGTTCCATTAAAACCCACTAATGAAAGTATTAAAAAACACAGACTTATTAATCTAAGAGAACGCCACTCTAGAACAGTCACAAAGAAAGCTAACTTCGGTCTCCTTAACATCAGATCAGTCAACAATAAGACTGATGATATTCATAATATTTTCCATGAACATAAAATTAACATTTTGCTTCTCACTGAGACATGGCACGATGAAGACTCAATCTGTTTCAAAAAATTTCTCAAGCTTGGTTTTTCTGTTGTGGACAGACCCAGACCAAGAGTGAAACATGATTCCCTACGCTGTAACCACGGAGGAGTTGCTATTTTGGGAGCTCCTGGTTTCCGGCTGAAACAGTTTCACCCAGCTGTTACGCCGACAACATATGAATGTGCTGCTGGTAGGGTAACAGCTGGCTCCTACAGTTGTTTGATTGTTGTAATTTACAGAACAGGAATAATCAATAAACAATTTTTTAGTGAATTTTCTGATTTACTTGACACTGTTTCAGCCCTGAATGAAGATGTTGTTGTGTCTGGTGATTTTAACATAAGATTGGAACGAAGTGAAGATAATAATGCTATAACTTTTAACACTATTCTTGCTGATCATGGATTCATTCAACATGTTAAACAACCAACTCATGTGCAAGGTGGCACTCTCGATGCTGTAGCCATTCGATCTGATTCTCTAGCTCAAAGTATTGAAGTAATTGACACTGGCTTTTCTGATCACTTTCTCATCCGATGGAGCTCACTAATAACTCGCCCTCCTCCTACTTATAAGAACTCTATGCGTCGAGACTGGAAAAAATTTATATTCGATGATTTTGTAACTCAGCTTCAGGCTTCTTCTCTCACCCAAGAAGTTACAGGCAGTCTGGATGATGCAGTTGATACATATAACAAGGAACTACTAACCATGCTTGATTTTCAAATACCCCTAAAAATGTCCAGGTATCGTCAACGACCTTCTGACCCATGGTTTGACTACGACTGTCATAATTGCAAAAAACTAACACGTCGACTTGAGCGACTAGCAATCAAAACAAATTCACCAAATGATCTCTTAGAATGGAAAAATCAACTTAAAAAATACAGGAAACTACTTCGTAGTAAACGTGAGTCTTTCTGGACTAAAAAAATTGAAGATGAATGTCAATCAACTCGAAATCTATGGACTTCCTTAAACACAATAACAGCTAGAGGTCAAATACCCATCAGAACAACCTTAACAGCTAATTCATTTCTCAAGTTCTTTGAAAGTAAAACTGAGAATGTACGTGCTTCAACTGCATCTTGTCTTGCTCCACCTCTTGTGGACTGGGCCATCAACTCTTCTCTTAACATTTTTGCGCCAACAAATGTGGATGAAGTGACCAAACTTATAAATAGTCTTCCAAACAAACAATGTTTACTAGATCCGATACCGACTTGGCTACTAAAAAAATCAGCTTGTTTACTGGCACCTTTTTTAACCAGCTTGTTTAACAAATCCTTCATTGAAGGATACCTACCAAAATATTTCAAATCATCCTACATCACTCCAGTTCTAAAAAAACCCAATCTTGACTGTGATGACGCTAGCTCTTATCGACCAATCTCCAATTTGTCTGTCATTTCAAAGTTATTAGAACGGCTTGTTCTTTCGAGGATAACCAGCTACTTGGATAGTAATAACCTTTCTCCACCTCATCAGTCGGCTTATCGGCAATATCATTCAACAGAGACCGCAGTTCTTAAGGTTTTTTCTGATGCTCTGGTGGCTGCTGACAGCGGGAAAATAACATTGCTAGTTCTCTTAGATCTCTCAGCTGCATTCGATACGGTTGATCACTCTATTCTGCTCCAACGGCTAAACTCACACTTTGGTTTCTGCGGATCTGCACTAGAGTGGGTTGACTCATACCTTAATGAACGTAAATGTCAGGTTAGGGTTGGAGAGGACATTTCTGGTACTTTGCTACTTAACTGTGGAGTGCCTCAGGGTTCAGTTCTTGGACCAACTCTCTTTACAATGTATATAGCTCACCTAGAAACAATTATCTCCAATCATGGACTTTGTGCGCACTTTTATGCTGATGACACACAGATCTATGGTCATTGTGATCCTGTTAAGGCAATTGAACTCTCGTCAGTAGTTTCTACATGCATTGATGATGTGAGCCTATGGATGTCTTCCAGTCGCCTTCAGCTGAATTCAAGCAAGTCTGAAGTAATTTGGCTGTCAACCAGTCGGATGAAACGTAAGTTCCAAGCAGCACCGCTGAGAATGGGTAAAGATTGGATCTCTCCATCTGATTCAGTTCGCAATTTGGGTGCTTTCTTTGATTCAGACATGCGTATGAACACTCACGTTAGTCGCATCACCCAAAGCTGCTTTTCAACCTTACGTCAAATCAAAACTGTTGCTTCATCTCTACCCCCCCTGGCGCTTAACTTGCTTATTACTTCATTGGTGTTTTCAAAACTGGACTATTGTAATTCCACACTGGTTGGACTCCCGAAGATCTTGACTCATCGCCTTCAATCAGTGGTGAATGCGGCGGCAAGGCTTTTGACCGGTCGAAGACGCTGCGATCACATCACTCCAGTACTTCAAGAACTACATTGGTTGAACGTCAGGTGTAGAATTATCTTCAAAGTAGCTCAAATAGTCTTTAAATGTCTCAACTGTCTGGCTCCTTCATACTTAATGGAAGTAATTTTGCCCATTAGTAATATTCAATCAAGGGGGAATCTCAGATCTGCATCTTCAGCTCTTCTCTTCGTTCCCTCTACTCGTCTAAAAAGTGCTGGTGATAGAAGTTTTCCTGCTGCAGCAGCAAAAATTTGGAATAGTCTTCCCTTGGAGATAAGAGCAGCACCTGATTTTGTAATGTTTAAAAAAGAATTGAAACAATACCTTATGAAAATTTAACTTTTTGTTCTATTCATTTTTGTATGTGGCCTTGAAGTCGTTTGATTTACGCCACTTTAAATTTGTCAAATAAATAAATAAATAAATAAATAAACATTTATATCAGACACAACCTTAACCATCATAGCAAGAAATTCCTCTTTCTCCTCCATCGGCCGACCTACTTGCGGAGCATATATAGACAACAAGTTCAGCACCGACTTACCCACAATTACACGAAGCAATAACAATCTCTCACTCACACGCTTGACCTCCAACACTTTCTCAACCCATCTATCTGCTACCAGCATTCCTACACCATGAATTCCTTTCTCAGAACCCATCCAGAAAAACTTATACTCACCAAGTTTTCTGGCACCTTCACCTTTCCAGCCAGTCTCCTGAAGACAACAAAAATCTAAACATCGTCTTGCTGCCATATCAGCAACCTCACCATCTCTTCCCCTCATCGTTCCAACATTCACAGAGCCAATTCTCAAACAAACACTTGAACCCTCTAAATTCTTCTTCAGGCCCATAGCAAACTTTTCACTTCCGTCTAGGCCCAGAAAAGGAAGCGCGGACCTTGTTTGACCGGGCGACGTCCGAGCCGGCATGGAATTCTTTGTTTCGTAACCCATATGGAATTTGGAGCAAAGTTTTACCCGGATGCCCTTCCTGCGAACCTCCCTTTAGTCGCCTTTTACGACACGCATAGGAGGATACACGGTGGTTCTATTCTATCGGCCCGAACCATAAAATAAAAAAATAAATAAAAAATTTAGCAAATTATATTTTACAAACCTCCTCGTTATAAAGAAATCTAAAAAAAAACAAACTAACAAATTTGAGCAATACATTTTATCCATGATAGATAGATAGATAGATAGATAAATGATAGATAGATAAATATTCTTAATAATTAAATTATACTTACTCAGTGCTTTTCTTCAATTCGTCCATTGCCACAACCAGAGCATCAACAACTAAATCACATTTAAGGAATAAAACTGATTCACCATTCAATTCACAACACACAAAATGCAAAAAAAAAATGTTGAGAAGGAAAAACTAAAAAGTAGAAATAAAAAACAAGTTAAAAATTTAAAACATGCTTTAATAAAATTATCTAAAAAGTACAAAATAAACTATAAACATAAAAGTGTGGGTCACAATTGTTGTGATCGTATGATGAGTGCAAAAAAAAGTGCCCCACATTTCTATGTTTATAATTCATTTTGTAATTTTTAGAGAATTTTATAAGAGCATGTTTTTACATTTTTAATTATTTTTCATTTTCTACTTTAAGTTTTTTTAACTGCTATCTATCGATAATGATGAAACCTTAGATAGAACAGTATATAGTGTATACTAATTTAAAGTGTAGTTATTAATTTGTTAAAATTAATATTACTAAGGTATCCAGAATACGATTATATTCCAAATTTCAGATCAAAAGCATACTGATTAGGGCCAAACAAAGTGTTCTGTGTGAGCCAAGACGACAAAGCTCTGTGTCAATCAGGTTGACTGCCGCTAACAAACAAAGTCCGTTGCTGATGCCTGTCGAATACAGAATCAGCTTACCTGATCATGACTGGGCTCTGGCTGCAGGACACAAGCTAATTCCGTCAGCATATGCTTGAATCCAAGAAGCTGGTAGTCATTCAGGACCGACCTACATAGCAATTAAATCTAGAATACCATCCTGGACTCGATTTTGAAACATTGCTTAACCTCATGGAGTTTGATGTCATGGTTTTGATCACATTGTGAAACCAATTTTAGTGTCGGCAGTTGATGGAGGCCCAGACAAAACCCCAAGATACCAAAAAGTTATTAAGGTTGTGCCGTATATAATACACTAGTTTCTCAAGTGCGATTTTGATGCATTTTTCATTGTTGCTAATGCTCCAGGAAGAAGTGCATTTATTAGTGTCCGTAGAAATATGGTGACACTGAGTAAGGTAGTCACATGACCACTAAGATAGTCACTTAAACAAAAGAGACATTACCATAATACAAGTGAGCTATGAAAAATGAGGTTTTTTCACAAATCCCTTATATTTCAAGATTTGTGGGCTTGTCATTTGTTTTTATTCTAAAACATGGATAATTATTAATTTTAATTGAATTTTTTTTCAAAAAATTTACAAACTTTAATAGAATGCATTATCATGAGGACATTGCCTATATTTATTATTTCAGCTCAATTGGAAGACAAGAAGTTAGTTAATCTTCACTTTCAAGGTTTGCAAACATTCAAGCAAGCAAGACAGGCAGTGAAGTTAATATAAGGGATTTAAAAAAGAACTTTCAATTTGCAGGAAACACTTTAGCTGAAATTTGGTCAAATATAGTTAATAATTTTCCAACAGTGGCAGAATTCATCGAAGTTCTTGCACAAACTTAACGCAAATTGTAAAATGCACCGACAGCAAGTGCTGCTCAAATCCAAGAGGTTCTTATTTCCGTGTAGTTCCAGAGATATTTCTTCCAGTTGTTCTACTTGGCGAAAATTTGCAAAAAAATAATTTAATAAAATTTATTTTAATTGAATTGTTTTCAAGTATCAGTAAATGCTAGCAATAATGCACTTGAAAAAGTTTCTGGGTTGCAACTTGGGTTATTAACAATTTGCTTCAACATATTTCTGATGTCATCACTGATACAAGAGAGAACATGAAATTAATATCTGTTGCTCCAGAGGCACTGAAGTTCATTCATAATAAACTAGATCATGCATTTTGAGAATCGGGTGATTAATTTAGCGAAGAGGATAAATAATCAATCCGCAATGAAATATTACATTACCAATTTATGAATTAAACTTGCAAAAACTGCTGTGAAGAAGTCTGTCTGTTTTGCAAAACTAATAAAGTATTATAAATAAACTTGATTTTTATGTTAAGTTAATCAAAAATAATAAAAGTTATTATTTTATCTTTTAAAAGCATATTCAAACTCAGTTTACTTCGCAATCCAATTTCTTCATACTGGGAAACTTTCCGTAAGGTTTCCAATGGGAAAATTTCAATCTCTGTTTGCAGCTCTTAGTCTGAAAGTGGATGATATTCTTCCTCAGTCATCAAATCCTTACTGTTCAACTCCATGCAATTTGTACTGTCCATCAATACTGTGCTTACCAATAGGATTTGGATTTGCAAACAATGTCATACATTGGTCATGATGCATAACCATTCTTTTACACACAAACAGGAATTAAATATTTCTTCAAAAAGGATCAGACTACATACAAAGAGTTGCTGCACGTAGGCGATGGGAACTAATGGTTATTATCACATATGAAAAAATGGAGAGTACTCAACGGATAGACGAAGAAGAGCTTGATTTTAATAAAATATCCATTCTACATGATAAAAAGATCAAAACTTTTCCCATTTATTCCATGAAAGAGCATTTCGCGTCACCATGGGAAAATGCATGGCGAACATAAAATTAGCTTTTTTCTATATAAACTTTTGATAAAAATTAAAATTTTTAAAAGATGATTTCATTTGTTTAGTGGACCGGATATTAAATAACGCCTTTGTCTCTTTGTTGAGGTTGACGCTTGGTCTTGTCTTTGCTGGTTTTGTAGCATTGTGCAGAAATGGAAGGAGCTCTTGAAACCGAGAGTTGTTTTACCAACGAAAGAGTTGACTGCAGAAGTCACCGAGCCAATCGAGCAAAACGAAGCAGAAGATGTTGTCTCAACTAATGTTACTAACGGTTCTTCCGTGTTGGTTGATCATTCGGCAGCGGGTGAAGGAGAAAAAATGATTTTTATAATGCAATTTTTGATTTTTCCTAAGGGGGAGGGGTGCAAATTTTGTGACACCATCTTTGAGGGAGTCTGACGTTTTGTGACTTATGACAAGGGGAGGGGGGGTTAAAAATCAGCTAAAATTACTAAATTTGTGACGTCATTTTTGTATGGCCCCTTTCTCGGTTGCAATAATAGTTTACTAAGTCGTTAACTAAATAAAAGGATACAATCTGCAGCAACACTCTTGATGCTCATGTCAAAGTTTTGAACAAATTCAATAAGATCAAATGTCACTGGTGCTAAATATCGCTCTATAGCTATGTGGGAATACTCTTCCGCTTTTACTGATTCTTTTTTATGAGAAGCAGTTCCAAATAAAATTAGCATGACTTCATCCTTTGATTCTGAAAAGATCTGTGAGATGGAAAAGAATAAACCAGTACAAAATAATGTAAAACCACTTATTTAATATTAATGCAAGTACATCAACTGAAACAACATAATAATTTTTGCCGCTAACATAGCTCCAATAAAGAAACAACAAGACAACGAAATAAAATGCAAAAAATAAGCAACCCAGCAAAAGTCAAGAAATCAAAAAAACATTTTTTTAAATGTTTCAAAAACATACTTTTACTTCTAAATACACAAAAACATTCGCTGCCGCTTGCACCACACCGTGATATCACTGCTGTGTAGCACAGCGGCTAATTGAGACAGAAAAAGATCATCATCATTCATTCCATCTATCAAATCACCCATCACACAACCAAAATAGTCTAAAAGTTAAAAAGTTAAAGGAGATTCATTTTTGAGTGACACTTACTGAACAGAACAGCGGCCAGTTTACAATGTAGGCAACTTGCAGATAAGACTATTGGCGTATGCAGTGTAAACACGACGCCACTGGCAGCCCAGCATACTACTCGGTAGCTCCGCAAGCGCACAACAGACTTTAACCCCCCAACTGAAGTTGGTACTCATTTATCGAACACTAAAGGATGAAAAACTGAGTTGACGTGAGCACATATAAGTTAGTTTCTTGCTGAGGCCAATCATATCTCAGTGTCCTACACCAACTTACGAACTAGCCAAAACAATCAATAAAATACTAATTCTGTATCTTCTTTGTCGCTACTTCTTTAAATCAACAAACGACTTCAATGGATTGCTTAGAACTGTTAAAAATAGTGACAGGCTTTTGGCTTCTCTCGACGTTGAAAGTCTGTTCACTAATGTTCCAGTCATAGAAACAATCGACATCATCTTTGATTGCGTTTATGAAAATCCATCGCTAAAGGCACCTTCTATCAATAGACAAACGTTGATGGTGACGCCGGTGAGATTCGAACCGCCGACCTATAAGTCAACAGACGAACGCTTTACCGCTCTGCCACCACCGACACTTGGTGTAGGTTACAATTTCTTATATTCTACAATGAAGTAAGTCCAAACAAGTAAAGGAAAAACGAGTTTTTCAACACAAACTTTAATTTCAAATACACTCGATTTAGAAATACGAAAGATGTTCAAATTGAGTTTTTTTTTTTAATTGAATCATGTATTGTCATCCAACATAAAGCTATGCTGAAAGTTTCAGCTTCCTAGCTAGTCGAAAAGCTGGTTAAATTTTACTTGCAAGATTTGCGTGTAACCTAAATAAAAGTTTGTAAAAAGACTAATATTTTTGTCTTTTTTACTACTATGTTTCAAAT
Organism: Erpobdella octoculata; assembly: GCA_963978895.1. Lineage (NCBI taxonomy): Eukaryota > Metazoa > Annelida > Clitellata > Hirudinida > Erpobdellidae > Erpobdella > Erpobdella octoculata. Next base: position 31,019,039 of record OZ022238.1, on the reverse strand, counting down.
AATTTCAAAACATACTTAGATTTTGATTTTTTTTTCATTCCTAAATATATAACTATACTTTGTTGAAATAAGTAAAGCTCAACCTTTCTTTGTAGAATCATGTTGATGACTTGCAAGGACTCTCTTAAGCAAGAAGAGCTGTTAACCATACTTGGACCAACATCCAAGACAATTGCAAGAGCCTCCTATAAAGAAACAAGTAATTTTGTACCAAAAATATTTCAAATTAATTAAAATTGCAATTAAAAATAAAAAATGTGTCTGAAAAATAAAAAATGTGTCTGAAAAACAAAAATAGCATCTGGTATATACAATTTTCAAGGCATTTTAACATATTTGTGCAAGTCATATGGACAAGACACTTTGCGCACTTCTAAACAAAGTTAATTTTCACAATCTTTCAGTCTATGCTTGGCTTTTTCAGATGCTAAGACAAAATTAAAGAACAACCAGATTTAAGATTTTTCACATGTATTACATAGGGGCATAAAATAACTAAAGGTAGCCATAAAAAGTTAACTGTTTGTAAATGCTTGCTTTGGATAAACATTTTAAAATGTGCCTAAGCTCCTTAACAGAACAAGAAAAACAATGCAAAAGTGGTAGTTGCAGCACACAATAATGCCTGGCACTTAGTTAAAAATGTGAAAGTGCTATCTTTTGACTCTACTTATGATTGTTAAAATCAGTTTTTAACTCGGAAACAGATTAGCAGCAACAAAAATTTAATGATGATAATTAAACTATCTAAATTTTGTATTATTAGTTCTTATAGCTCATAAACAAGACAGCACTTGTGCATAAGTGCGGGCACCGCCAATTTGTTGACATACGGCCCGTAACAAAGAGAAAAACAAAAAGCGTTTCGGCACGCAACGGGCATTGTTGGATAACGTTATAACTATTACCGAGGCAATAAGCAGTAAAAGTGCTGTTGTTCCGGCGGTTTTGCCAAAACAATTGATTCTTTGAATGTACATATTTTCTAAAGGGGTAGGGTTAGGATTCTTTGATTAATTAATAGAGATGTACATATTTTATAAAGGGTTAGGGTTAGGGTGATGGTTTAATTTTAATACGGGACTGCCGGTACAATAGGCAATAAGCGACTTCTTAAATTGTATTCGGCTGATACATCTAAATTTATATGCAAACTAGCGAAAGAACTAGAGAAAAACAAAAGGCGTTTCGGCACGCAACGGGCATTGTTGGATAACGTTATAACTATTACCAAGGCAGTAGGCGCCGGTAGCCGAGGCAATAAGCAGTAAAAGTGCTGTTGTTCCGGCGGTTTTGCCAAAACAATTGATTCTTTGATTGTACATATTTTCTAAAGGGGTAGGGTTAGGATTCTTTGATTAATTAATAGAGATGTAAATATTTTATAAAGGGTTAGGGTTAGGGTGATGGTTTAATTTTAATACGGGACTGCCGGTACAATAGGCAATAAGCGACTTCTTAAATTGTATTCGGCTGATACATCTAAATTTATATGCAAACTAGCGGGGTCACACGACGTTGCCCGGGGTTTTTAGAGTTTTTTCTAATGTTTGTCTCTCTCGCTCCCGTTTCCTTCTCCGCTTTCCCGTTCCCGTCGCGTTCCCGGTCGATTTTCCGCTCCCGGTCGCTTTCCCGCTCTCGGTTGTTTTCCAGCTCCCGGTCGCTTTCCCACTCCCGGTTGCTTTCCCGTTCTCGGTTGCTTTCCCGTTCTCGGTCGCTTTCCCTTTCCCGCTCTATCTTTCGCTCTCAGTTGGCTTCCCGTCCCCGTTTTCGCTCATTTATGTATGTATATGTATGTGTATTTATATACGTATATAGTTCCCGCTCACTCACCCGCTCTGCTCCGCTCATTTTGTGATGGATTTCAAATTTTTTTTACTATATTTGATTCCCCTCGACTCTCAAGGTTGTGTGAAAATTTCATTACGATCGGATGAATGGTGTAGCAATGCATAAAGGACATACATACATACATACAAACATTCATTAATATATATATATATATATATATATATATATATATATATATATATATATATATATATATATATATATATATATAGTTCCCGCTTCCCTCCGCTCATTTTGAGACGGATTTCAAATTTTTTTTCTCTATATTTGATTCCCCTTGACTCTCAAGGTTGTGTGAAAATTTCATTACGATCGGATGAATGGTGTAGCAATGCATAAAGAACATACATATATACATACATATATATATACATACATACATCCATACATACAAACATTCATTTTTATATATATAGATTAAAAGGAGTTTTGGTTAAAAAATACTAAATTTAAAAAATTTATATATATATATAAATTAGACGGAGGAGATGACACTTAATTCTAGACCTCTATTTACCAGCTCGTTTAAGTGTTGATGGCGTGTGTCTCTTGTGATGGCGTATGTGATCTTGAGGGATAATGATTGGATATGATAAAAAAGCTTCTTGGTCTGTTTCACATTTCATGAAACTCTTAATGAATTTTATAAATTTAAATTATTATTTCTCAATTTAAATTAATATATTTTTCAAAGTATTTTTATTTTGCTTTTATTATTTTTTAATTATATTCTGCTTATTTTAACGTTTTTCGTCCCGATTATAATTATTATTATTTACCGTATGCATTAACTTTTAGTTATATTGAGCTAATCAAAACAACCCTGATGATGGCCGCAATGGCTGAAACTTGCAAGTTGGTTGCTAATAAAGGATTAGATTACAAACCCAGGAAAAGTCTTTTATTTCATTTTAGGTATTTTAAAAAATTAATACAAAACACAGTCTCTTTTAATAGAGCTTGCATATCTGAAAATTTAGTGCTGGTATACTGTAAATAAATATATATATATATATGTATATATATCTCTGAGACATGCTCTAAGAAATACAACTCGCCATTTGGCAGAAAAAACTTTTCAAGCCTAATTCTCGACTTTTCGGTATAAAACTCGCTGTTCGAGACTACAATTAGTCAAAAACATTTTCGTTAAACTTTTATTATCATACCGACGGACCGTGTCAGCTATGTCAGCCATCACCAGGGTCAAAAGTAAAACGAGAAAAGTAAACAAACAGAAACAACCAAAATTGTCAAAGAATGGCACACTAACAAAAGAGTAAACACTCCACTTGTCAAATCAAAAGAATATGAGGCTCAACAAAAATAACATGAGTAAAACCAAATTCCATAGTGTTTACAACCAGAATAAAATATTATGAAAACTAATGAAATCACAGAGACTATAACATTTATACTATTGGAATACACCATCAATTTTTGCGCTTTCGCTGTGTTATATTAGAAGAGACCAGAATTTCCTCAGATACATTACAATGAGATTCGTCAGGAGCAGCCTCAACAGCCAAAGTATTTGTGTCAGAGGACGAGTCAGAAGTATCATCATTCATGTTATCCTCGTCGTTATAAGGAATACAGGGTAACCGAAGCATATTACTTTCCTTGACACCAAACAAAGTGGAGAATCTGTGGAAATTTATCAAACTGTTTATTAATCGCAGGTCTCATTGATAAGATCTATAAAGAGAGCCTCTTTAATCTTCAGCCGGAAAGAGTCGGTTTCACTTGTTAAAATTGAAACAAGTTCAAGTTCTTCAAGTTCTTTGCGTGTAAGCTTTTTCAAATGAATACATTCATAATGATTAAGAATACTCCCGAACTGGAGATGCATCGTGAGTCTCCTTGACAACGTAGTGGTAGTGTGACCAATGTATGCATCCACCTTACAATGTGGAATTGAACATTTGAAATGGTACACCACGTGACTTTGTTGCAACAGGTCAGTGATACTTGTTCTATCATTCTTTATGACCAAATTGAAAACTTTCAAGTTTTTGTAATAAATATATAAACCCAGTTTATTCCTGACGGGGTCTATAACAGAAACTTCCTTTTTTATTATCTTCTTTATAATACTTTCATCAATTCTTTAATTGAGATTCATTTGATTTTGGTAGAACATGGGGAACTCCTGGCGTACATCACGACCCTTGTCAGCATCAGACCCAGCCGAACTCACAGATGTTTTCATTTTTGTTACGAAATTGTTAATAAAACCGTCAACAAAGCTATTAGAATAATTGTTGTTAACCAATAACTGCTTGATTCTAACTATTTCTTTATGGAAATCTGACCAGGTTTCGGAAAAACGATAAGCTCTGAGGAGATAACTATTAATAACACTTCTTTTATACCTGTCCGGACACTCGCTGTCACCATTTAGGCATGTTCCATTATTAGTTGGTTTGATGAAGACTTTGGTAGTAGGACCAGAATCAGTTGTTGTGATAATAGTGTCGAGAAAATTTACTTGTTTTTTACTGTCATTAAGGTCGAAGGTAAATTTCAAAACTGAATTGCTCTCGAAAGTATTCTTTAAAGTAACGACTTCACATTCAGACTTCACAAGAAGAAAGATATCGTCCATATATCGCGCATAAACAATGGGGGTTTCTTCTATCCCAGCGAAAGTAATCTCCTCCAAACGACCCATGTAAAAGTTAGCAAAGGTTGCTCCCAATGGAGATCCCATCGCCACTCCATCAAATATATATATTTAATATAAGTTTTTCTCGTAGACACACTCCGTTCAATATAAAACACCATTTACGTTTACTGAATTTTCTTTTAGTTTTGAAAAGTAGCCAGTTATTTTATTTCACATTAATTCTTTTAAATTGAAATTTATTTAAACCGATCTTTATTTAAATTTACTTAAATAAATTTATATTTCTTTTAACCTATTGCATTTTCATTATTAATTATTAATTTTATAGTTTTTTTTTAATTAATTTTTAATGTACATCTCACTTCTCCGTTTTGTTTATATTCTTTAAGTTCATACGGACTCTTATGATGAACTTTTCGAAACTGGCCAGTAAGTCCGTTTAGAGTTTATACCTAATAAAAATTAAAAATAAATTTTGTATGGCTCCTGTCTTTAAATCTTTGTCGGTTGTAATTCGTTACTTTTCAAAACTAAAAGAAAAAAAAAATATATATATATATATATATATACTAGCTGACCCAGCAAACGTTGCATATTTAAATATTTTGCATAATTAGCCACAGTGAGCTAGACTCGATTGTCCAATCGCAGCGTCTGTTTATGTTTCGGTTTCTCTGTTTCCTTGGTATACGGTCCGACGTTTTATTCGATAACTTTTTTATTTATTAACTTTGAAAAGCGAAAGTTATATTGTTGGATTTGATATTGAATTATCTAAAAACAAGCGTCTCGGATATACCCAGGGCAGAAGTTTAAAACAAGATCGATTTTCTCAAAGTAGAGCCAATGTTGATTTTATGCAATTTTCGGCGGAAAATCGTCGTTTTTCGCTTATAACTTTTTTATTTGTTGAACCGAAGACAATCCAAATATACCATTCGATTTCATTTTTTATACCCCATCCAACAATGTATAGCACAGCCCCAGGGCAAGCAATTTTTTTTTTTTTAATTAGCATTGCCAGCCTCGAGGCTAGCTTCACACGCATGCTAATTCCTATCTCATCCATGGCCAGCGTTTTGGTTTACTTCGGTCGCATACAGAAACTACCTAGAAAGGATGAAATAAGTCACAACATGCATAAAATACGTATAAATAATAGTAGTAACAGATTGCGCCCACCTTAGCAGTCGCCATTATCGAAGAATTCCAATTAGTCCGAAGATACACAAAACAGCAGCTATGGGTAAGTAAAATGAGAGTCATCCACATAACATTCTACAGTTGGCAGGCGCATAAGAAACTTTAAAAAATTTTAAATATTAAAGTTTACTTTAACAGAATTAAAAATTTGCAAACATTTTTATTATGTGACCAAATTAATGAAGATATAGCGTTTTGAAAATCAAAAGTAGTTGAAGCAGATCTTGTCTTGAGCCTTAAGGCTAAGAAAGTGAAGACAGCGACAGCGAGGTTACCCTCTGGCAGTGGCGTAGAAATGGGGGGAGGCGGACGGGGCAAATACCCCAGGCGGCACTCAAAAGGGGGCGGCAAAATTGAAGTCATGAAAAAAAGTGACCGACCTTTTTTTTAAAAAAAAAAGACGAAAAACATTCAAAAAGTCGAATTTTTTTGCTAACAACTAAAATCACTCAATTTAGACTCACTGTATTCTATGAAAATACATGTTACAGTGACTGTTAAGCGTCTTTCCAATACTCGGTGGAGTGCAAGATATGATGCTGTTCTTCATAGTAAATTAGAAAAGTGATCAGAGCCGAGGAGGAACTTCGTGATGGCCAGTCAGAGAACTTGGAAACACGAAGTGATGCCGGGTGCCTTTTAGCAAGCATTCTGACCTAAAACTTCGTTGCGTGTCTTCATTTCTGGGCGCGAGTACTGAAAGAGATTAACTACTCACAGAAGTATACTACAAACTCGTGGCCTAGAACTTGATGCCTGTGCATCAAAGATGCAGTCGCTCTTGTCTTTCCTGGCCTAAGAAAAAGATTCTGTTGTTTTAGAGTCCCATGCTGCAGCTGTTGCTTTTTGTGAGGAAATGGATATTCCCATGGAAAGACGAATAAGGAAAAAGAAACGCTTGCCTGGAGAAGAGACAGCAAATATAGGACTGAATATGCAACAGGAAATGCGGATGGAACACCTTGAAGTGATGGATCGACTAACAACTGAAATTTCCAGACGTACGCAAGAGCTCCGCAATCTTAACATTCACTTTAGCTTTCTGAAAGCAGCCTATATTCTAGACGTAAATAATGATTCTGCCGTGAAAGAGAATGTTAATTGTGTGACAAATACCTATACAGATGTGACGCGACTGACTTGCTTCAAAAGATAAAATGATTTCGAACACATGTAAAGAGATTTTCCGACATAACGGGAGAAGACGCTTTACAGTTTGGATCTCTGAAGATGCTGTAGTGGATATTGAAGTGAGCTCTTATAGAATGCTTACCAAATCTCACTATTCTTCTTTGCATTTTCCTTACGATTTGTGTATCCGTGGCAAATTGCGAACGCAGCTTCTCTAAGCTAAAACTTATAAAAACGTTTCTCCGATCAACCATGACTCAGAATCGACTTACAAATTTGGCTATTCTTTCCATAGAAAAGGAAGCTGCTAAAAACTCGATGCTGGTGAAATCTTGAAAGATTTTGCAACCATTAAAGCAAGAAAGAGGTGATGTTGTACTCTTTCATTCCAGTATATTGCGTTCATGTATACTATTCATGCTTACAATACTATGTACTTTGGTTTATTAACTTGCATTTAGGCGCTCTTACCAACTGAGCCACCGACCATCACCAAAAATGATGGCCAGAAGTCTCAGTCTTTCGGAGCTACTTAACATTAGACAACGACTATGATAGGCTCAGAACTCCTTACTTCGGCACGAAAGCTAGTCTGCTGCCAGATAGATAATTTTTATGAAGTGAAACATTGCGTTGAAATGTTTCGAGAGCCTACAAATAGGATGACTAACTGTCACCACAAATAACGGAAATATTTATACGACTCTACTAGGAATCGAACCCACGTGTCTACGGCAACACCGCCTCGCCTAAATGCAAGCACTCTTAACAACTGAGCCACCAACCATCACCAAAAAATGATGGCTAGAAGTCTCAGTCTTTCGGAGCTACTTAACATTAGACTACGACTATGATAGGCTCAGAACTTACTTCGGCTCGACAGCTAGTCTGCTGCCAGATAGATAATTTTTATGAAGTAAAACATTGCGTTGAAATGTTTCGAGACTCGAGAGCCTACAAATAAGATGACTAACTGTCACCACAAATAACGCAAATATTTGTCTACGGCAACACCGCCTCGCCTAAATACAAGCGCTCTTACCAACTGAGCCACCGACCATCACCAAAAATAATGGCTAGAAGTCTCAGTCTTTCGGAGCTACTTAACATTAGACTACGACTATGATAGGCTCAGAACTCCTTACTTCGGCTCAGTATATATATTTTATTTTATATATATATATATATATATATATATATATATATATATATATATATATATATATATATATATATATATATATATATATATATATATATATATATATATATATATATATATATATATATATATATATATATATATATATATATTATTATTATTGTTAATGGCATTCTTAGTGCAAGACTCTTGTTTTGTTTTAGATAAAATAAAATAATAATAATAATAATAATAATATATATATATATATATATATATATATATATATATATATATATATATATATATATATATATATATATATATATATATATATATATATATATATATATATATATATATATATATATATATATATATATATATATATATATATATATATATATATATATATACAGTGATGGGCAACAAACTACTTTCAAGTAGTTAAACTTTTCTGTAGTTACATTTACTTTTAAGTAGTTAAACTATGTAGTTAACTACTTTTTGTCAGAGGTAGTTTAACTAAAGTAGTTAAATACTGTAAAGTAGTTAACTACTTTTAACTACTTTTAACTACTTTTTTCTAAAAACTTGTACACTAATACATTGCATTGCTGTATTAGACCTCACATGATCACCATTAATTATGTTCACCATCTAATTTATTAAATAAAGCCATAACAAATTGTTTTTTTAATTTATTAATGAAAAGACACATATTTTATAAGTTAAATATCCAGTCAATCAATCTACTTCAGACAGTGTCAAACATCGTCTTATTACCTTTAGATGATTATCTTTTAAGTAAATGACGCAGGAAAACAAGCTTTTCAAACATACTGTCAGACACTTTGCCCCGTCTTGGCACTAATATTTGACCTGCACAACCAGAGGCGTAGCGAGGGTTTTTGGCGCCCGGGGCGAAACTATAAATTTTGCGCCCCCCCCCCGGCACCCCCGGGCCTCCCCCCGTTGCAATGAAGAAGTTTAAAGTTAAACGTTACGTGTCCTATTGTTCTTATCATTTGACTTTTGTTGAGAAAAAGATTCGATGTTTACTTCGTTCATACTTTTGCCGTTCTCTTAAGAACTAAAAGTGTAGGTTTATATGCGTGCGTTTTGGCGCCATCTTTTCGCGATCAGTATTTGAAAAAAAATGCGGCAAACCAAAATTTTATTTAAAATACCGTAAAAAACAGAAATAATTTTTTTTTTAAATCCACAAATGTAATAAATAAATGTCAATAAATGCACACACTGATGAAATTAAATATGGTCCTTAGGCTGTGTGTCATAAACTTGATGTCATAAAGGAGGTGTGCTGCACAGGGCACAGACGTTCTAGATAGCAAGAGCAGTTTTCAAAACATTGGCTCTACGTCAACGATGTGAAATGACTGGTGGCTGGAGCATGAAGGGGTCACCAAGTTCCACCTTGCCTGAGCCGGAGATCTGTGCCTAGATTGTGGCTGGTGGGTTTGAAATAAAACACATGAGTGACATGGCTCTCTCCCTTCCTAAGAACCTAACAAGTTTGATGCTGCAGAACAACTAAATGGACTGAAGCAGCAGATATACAACTAGACTATGGACGACATCCTGATGCAAGGAAGGAAACTACTGTTTTTCTTGCATCTTACGCAAACTTTGAGAGAGAGTTAGTCTAGCATGAATATACTGTATCTTCCTCTTCGGCGCCCCCCCCCCCAAGATGGCGCCCGGGGCAGCTCGCCCCCCTGCCCCCCCTAGCTACGCCCCTGTGCACAACTGAACAGTCTCTCAACAGCAGCACTGCTTGGTAGACTTGTATTAAACTTGAGAAAAACTCTTGTTAGATGAGGATACATGAGCAGTGAGTTTGTTTTTGAGTCATTTGAAGCCAGATCTTTGCGTAAAATATTATACAGGCTGATTTAATTTTTTTTAGACTTTAACTACTTTTAAGTAGTTAAACTAATTGTAGTTAACTACTCTAAAAAGTAGTTAAACTATTCTTTAACTACCGGTTACTCTCGGGTAGTTAAACTTTTTGCCTTAACTACTCCCATGTAGTTAAAGTAATAGTTAACTACTAAAGTAGTTAAAAGTAGTTAACTCCTGCCCATCACTGTATATATATAACTCCTTACTTCGGCTCGACAGCTAGTCTGCTGCCAGATAGATAATTTTTATGAAGTGAAACATTGCGTTGAAATTTTTCGAGACTCGAGAGCCTACAAATAGGATGACTAACTGTCACCACAAATAACGCAAATATTTGTCTACGGCAACACCGCTTCGCCTAAATACAAGCGCTCTTACCAACTGAGCCACCGACCATCACCAAAAATGATGGCTAGAAGTCTCAGTCTTTTGGAGCTACTTAACATTAGACTACGACTCTGATAGGCTCAGAACTCCTTACTTCGGCTCAGTATATATATTTTATTTTATATATATATATATATATATATATATATATATATATATATATATATATATATATATATATATAACTCCTTACTTCGGCTCGACAGCTAGTCTGCTGCCAGATAGATAATTTTTATGAAGCGAAACATTGCGTTGAAATGTTTCGAGAGCCTACAAATAGTATGACTAACGGCAGGGGCGTCTATCCCCCCCAAGCCTCATGAAGCAGCTTCCCCCCGTTTTGGTAAAAATATTTTTTGGTACGGCGAAGCGCTTTGTTCAAAGCGCGTATCACCAAGATGTGAGGCGCAACGCGCCAAACTTGCTAGTCATGAATAATTGAGCCAAATTGGAAGGCTTTGGGAAGGTTTCTTGGTGTGCTTCTCCTTATACAAATTTTCTCAACTAGCCAAAAAGAAATGATGCATTTTGGGGCATGTTGTTGTCTAAGAACTCGACTTAAGTTATTTTAGTATGTGCTCTGCATGCTCCCACTTTCAGAAGTGAGGCATGAGCACTGTCAATTAACATAGTATAGCCTATTTATTGTCTGGAAGTGTTAATTTTAAAATAGTTTATATTTTTATTGGGGATGTCTCCATACTTTCAGTTAGTTATGCCAATATAACATACATATGTTTTAATTGTTAATTATTTTAAAATAACAATATAACACGTGTGTAAAAATATAAAATATTACTCAGATAAAGTAATAATATCCTCAATATGTACTGTAGCATTAGAATACTTCTAGTAATTAAATATAAAATAATAGGTCGAGAAACTTAAATTTAAGTCTCATCCTTTTAGGTCATTAACAACCTCTGCAGTTTGGTCGAACACATAGCAAATCGATCAATAATGTCTTTTGTTTGCAATGACTCTAGTATGACTCTCTCGCTCGCTAAAACTGTTAGAGATGAAAACCAATCATCGATCATTGTGCTTCGTAATCGATTTTTTTATAATTTTCACCCGACTCATTGCACGCTCAGCACTGCAACTTGTTACCGCTATTGTTCTATATATATGCTCGGTTCTCCAGATCCGTTTGTACGTAGTGTTTCAGGCCGAAGTTGCTGTGATCTTTCTTTTTTGTCAGAATATAGGTAATATATCCTTGATACTAACAAAATCAACCATTGACTGAAAAACTGGCAAAAAATCATTTCTTTCATTTGCAATGTCTTTTGCATTCAAATCATAAAAGTTACAAATGTTTTGAATTTGAGACGGACTAATGATTTCAGATGATAACAAACGCAATTCAAATATAGACATTTACAAATCGTCGCTTAAAAACCAATAACAACAACATATTAACTTTTAATCATGCTTTGGTTGCTTATGACGCTATTGAAATAACATCATTGGATAGTTTTTTAAAAAAAACGGAGTGTGATTGGATAACTCTAAATTATGATGATTACGCGGTATTTTATTGAAAATTAAGTTACAACATAGACGGTTCCGTGAAAAGTCGCATAATTTTACTTCGTTCTCCCTCCAGCTATTATATCTCTTAGTTAATAGTAAATACCTACTGTCAATTATATAGCCGGTCCTAAAATAAAATTTCCCAGGGAATAAAGTTCCCCCCCAGTTTTGAGTAAAAATTAAAATTTCCCCCCCCAGTTTTGATTTGTATGAAGCAGCTGCCTCTTGAGTATACAGTAGTAGACGCCACTGACTAACGGTCACCACAAATAATATATATATATATATTTATATATATATATTCGGTGGCTTAGTTGGTAAAAGCGCTTGCATTTAGGCGAGGCGGTGTTGCCGTAGACACGTGGGTTCGATTCCTAGTAGAGTCTTATAAATATTGGCGTTACTTGTGGTGACAGTTAGTCAGCCTATTATAGTCGTAGTCTAATGTTAAGTAGCTCCGAAACACTGAGACTTCTAGCCATCATTTTTTGGTAATGGTCGGTGGCTCAGTTGGTAAAAGCGCTTGCATTTAGGCGAGGCGGTGTTGCCGTAGACACGTGGGTTCGATTCCTAGTAGAGTCTTATATATATATATTCTTTTATACAGGCTCTATTAAACACAATTGACCACTTAACAGTAGTCATCTTTCTTAGTAAGTTTTTAAAGCCCTTTTCATCCATTTGAAACGACGAGACATATATTGAAGAATTTATTGGTTAAAATAGTTAAATGATAAAACGATCAGGGTTAACTGGCCAGTTTCAGCTATAAAAAGCCATCTTCAGAACCCTATGTTAAACAATAAATTAAATATTATAAAAGTTGAAAGGGAAGAGTTAAAAATCAGAAATACTTAGGCTTAGACGGAGACATTTAATTAGAGCTAGGCTCTAATATATATATATATATATATACCTATATTACCTATCTGGCAGCAGACTAGCTGTCGAGTCGATATATATATTCTTTAAATATATATCTTTATATATATATATATTCTTTAAATAACTAGGAATCAGATTTTCATGAATGCAAGCTCTATTAAATATAACAGCCCATTTCTTATTGCAACACTTTTGAATCAAATTCGTCAGCTGTCTCCATTCTTTTCTTATGTTCAAAACAGTACAAACATTTTCAAAATCTTTATTTAAACGAGTAGACCGGCCGGTTTCGGCATTCGCCATCATCGGTACTCAACTGTTTAAATGTAAACAACATAGATATATATACCAATATTTACGAAGACAGGAAAGTTTTTTAAATCGAATATACTAGAATTTGTAAATAAAAGAACTTAAAATGAACTGAAATGTATAATTAAAATATATACTATAAAACTAAAAGTCGGAACTATTTAAAACCAATTATGAATCACTGTCTTTTCCGACACAATGTAATATTACCACTATTGATTATATGGCAAAACGACATTATATCCGCATTTCCGCTGTCAACAACACCTTCATCTTCCCTCCTGCCGTCAGCCTGTGTGACGGTGACATTAGAAAGGTTATGAATCACTGTCTTTTCCGACGCAATGTAATATTACTACTATTGATTATATGGCAAAACGACATTGTAACCGCATTTCCACTGTCAACAACACCTTCATCTTCGCCGCCTCCGTCAGCCTGTGTGACGGTGACATTAGAAAGGAAGCAATCTCCGGAACAGAACCACACGCGTCACTAGAGGGGCCAGAAACAGCAAGTGGCTCGGGCTCATCATCCTTAACTTCATCATCAATGTCACAAACAAGGCCATGAACATTACTCGAGCAATCTCCAGATTCATCAGAAAGCGGAGGTGGAGATACCTGCGCTGATGGGTGTACGTCTTGTCGTAGTGCCGGTAGTGCCTGGTGAACCTCAGATTTCGAACTCTTGACACAGAGAACAAATAAATTTGTAAAAAAGGAACAACCAGTAGCATCACCGATAGAGGGAGCTGACACACAAGGAATCTTATTGTTTCCGGAGTTATTGGTAGAAGTTGTACCTGATGCTTGACGTATGGAAGAGTGGATTGAGTTATTATTGAACAAACGTAGTATTCGTCCAAAATGATCGTCTTGTACATTTATTCCAGGTTTATTTTGAACAATATGGAGGGCCTCTAAGATTTTTAGACGATAAGGATCAGGTTCACGATTGAGCACGACAGTGTTGTCAACGAGAATTTGTCTTGTAAGCTTTTGGTTGTGTGCAGTTCTGAAGTGGGCTAAAATGCTTCCACCTTGAGTATGCATAGTGAGGCGTCTGGAGAGAGCTGTACGTGTATGCCCGATGTAAGTTTCTATGTTCTTATGGGAGTAGGGACAAGTAAATTTGTAAACGACGTTTGCTTGTTGTAAATAGTTGGAATGATGACGACTGTTGCTCATTATCATTGTATGCGATTTTCTGTCGTTATAGTAAATGTTAAAGTTCAGCTTCTGTGTCAGACGGTCTTTCACCTTGACGTTTTCTATAATTATATCACGGATAATTTTTTCATCAAGTTTGTAACGATCATGCATCTGCGCACAGTAACGAATGCTGATTGTTTCAATCTCTGGTTGACTATCAATAAGGTGAGAGTTGGTTCTTTTTTTGGCTAAGAAGGTGTTTAAGACTTTATCAATCATGGTGTTGGTGTAGTTGTTATCAATGAGAAGGACTTTGATGCGTTCAACTTCAGCATTGAATTTTATCCAATCATCAGATATTTCATAAGCCCTAGATATTAAGTTGCAAATAACTCCTTCCTTGTATCTATCAGGGCAGTAACCAGCACCATTCATACATACATCCTCATTAGTCGGTTTCATGTAAACTTCGTATGTAAGACCGGATGCAGCCTGAGTAACGAGGACGTCGAGGAAGGCAAGTCGCTGCTGAATGTCACTATGTTCGACAGTAAACTTCAACACAGAATTTTTCTGAAAAGTAGTTTTCACCTCTTCTAATTGAGCGGAATTCTGACATATGAGAAAAATGTCATCAATATATTGAGTATACAGAACTGGTTTATCTATCTTGCCAAATGAAATCTTTTCCAAATGTCCCATGTAGAAGTTGGCAAAGACAGGCCCAAGTGGGGAGCCCATAGCAACTCCGTCAATCTGCAAAAACAACTGGCCACCGGGGTGTCTGAAGGGCAACTCCTTGGTGCACAGACGAAGTAGCTCTGCCATTGTTGCTTCGGGGATTGTTGGAGGACGCGAAGTTTCGACGTGGTACTGGTATTTCAAGATTATGTCTATGGTCTCATCAGTGGGAACGTTGGTAAACAGGCTAGTAACGTCGAGGGAAGCCATTACACCACATACATCGTGGTGACCCTTGATGAGATTAACAAACTCGAATGAAGATTTGACAGTGTGTTGAGTTGGACAATATGGAGAAATTACTGTAACAAGGAATTTTGCAAGATTAAAAGTAGGCGTAGGACATTGAGATATTATTGGTCGAAGAGGATTGCCTGTTTTGTGTGCTTTTACGTTTCCGTAAATATACCCTGGAGAGAATTCACCAATTATTTGTTGTAAAGTGCTTTTTGGATCCTTAGCAAGGATGCCAGCAATAAGTTTATTAGATTTAGTTTTAATATGAATTGTGGGGTCTCTGGAAATTTTTCGAAACTTTGACGAATCGGATACAATTTCATTAAGTTTACTAAGGTAGTCATCCTTATCCAGGATAACGTAAGAATTTGATTTATCGGACTTTCGAATTATTATACTGGAATTGTTTTTTAAAGATGCTGCTGCGTTGAGTAGTTCACGGGCCATTCTTTTACTCAGGTTTCGATGCTTTAAACCTTCAGCTTTCAACAGTGCAGACAAACGATTGGTAACAGACAGTTTACCCTTAACCGCAAATAAGTCAATCTGGTGATATAACATTTCAAGTTCAACTTGCTTTTTCATTTGACTGTATTTTCCTGGTACATGACAATTGTACCCAAGCTTAAGAAATTTTACTTCATTCTCGGTGGGAATGTATGTCGAAAGATTACCAAAATGTTTAACATCATTTTTTAGTAAAAAACTGCCTCCATACAGATTGGAGAGCTTATTTATAATTATGGATTTTTTCCGTGCATCACAACTTTCTATTGCTTTATTGATGTTTTGTTCGAAGAGCTGTTTATGCTCATTATCAAAAATATCAGAACACAGTATACCTTTTTCATTAAGCAATTTTACGTTCAACTTGTTGAATTCAATTTGGGCATTGTTCAATTCTTCTTCAATGGCATGTCGAGCCATCGAGAAGGTATCATTGTAGTTTGAGCGCTGGTATCTATTCTTTTTAAAATAACTAGGAATCAGATTTTAACGAATGCAAGCTCTATTAAATACTAGCAGTGCCCGTAGCGGCTTCGCTCGCATGAAATTAGAGAATTTGAACCGTGCATACATAGTAGAGTACTGCACGGATCAATTTTTTAGGTCTCGGCTCGGCCCGTCGACAACTGGGCCCAGCCCGTTTCAAAAACCGAAATTCCTGGCCCGGCACGGCCCGTCTAATATGGGCCCGGCCCGTTTTTACAGGCCTAGAAGTTCTATATACTTGATGAAAAACTTCGGTCCGTCCCACCTTGATTTCAGGTTTAGCCCGGCCCGTCTGAACATCCTAAAATCACTAAAATTTCTATATACTTGGTTAAAAATCTCGGCCCGTCCACCTTGATTTAAGGTTTGGGCAGGGCCGTATGAAGACCCTAAAATAACGGCTTGGCCCGTCTGTCCGGTGATAAACTGAACTCATCTACTTTTAACCAGCACAAAACCTCAAAATACTAATTTTCACATCTGTAGCACTTACAGTTTTTGAGTAGCAATTATTTTAAAATCAAATAACCCTTTTTCCACTTCACATTTGAGGTCCTAGAAACCAAATTTTAAAAAATGGTAAAACACGTATAACTTTATTTTTAGAATAGAAACTAAATACTAATTTTTACATCTGTGGTATTTACAGTTTTTGAGTAGCAGTTACTTAAAAAAACAAATAACCCTATTTTCCACTCCACATATAAAGTCCTGGAAACCAAATTTTCAAAAAATGCTAAAACACGTATTTCATTATTTTTGGAGTAGAAACTAAATACTATTTTTTACTCCTGTAGCATTCACAGTTTTTGAGTAGCAGCTACTTTAAAAACCAAATAACCCAATTTTCCAACCCACATTTGAGGTCCGGGAAACCGAATTTTCAAAAAATGGTGAAACACGTATCTTTTTATTTTTCAAGAAAAATCCATATACCAAATTTCAAAATCTCCTCATTTTTGGTTTTCGAGATATACATTGTTTTAGAAAAAAGTTTGTTTTCCAGTTTCTCTCCCTCAGGAACAAAATTTTCAAAAATCCTTTCTTAGTGGATGCTTACGCAATAAAAGTAATATAAGTTCCAAATTTCACGTTCCTAGGATAAGGCGTTTGGGCTCGGCGTTGATTATCAGTCAGGACATGTTCTTTTATATATATAGATATATACATACTATATACATATACATATATATATATATATATATATATATATATATATATATATATATATATATATATATATATATATATATATATATATATATATATATTACCACTTACAGTTTTTGAGTAGCAGTAATTTTTAAAATCAAATAACTCTATTTGGCACCTTACATTTGAGGTCCTGGAAACCAAATTTTTCAAAAAATGCTAAAACACGTATTTTATTATTTTTGGAGTAGAAACTAAATACTAATTTTTACTTCTGTAGCATTAACAGTTTTTGAGTAGCAGCTACTTTAAAAACCAAATAACCCAAAAAATGATGAAACACGTATATCTTTTTTTTTGAGTAGATACTAAGTATTAATTTTGTAAAAAATGGTGAAGCATATCTTTATTTTTAGAAAAGAAACTAAATAATAATTTTTACATCTGTGGTATTTACTGTTTTTGAGTAGCAGTTACTATAAAAGACAATTAGTCCTATTTTCCACCCCACATTTGAAGTCCTGGAAACCAAATTTTCAAAATATGCTAAAACACGTATTTTATTATTTTTGGAGTAGAAACTAAATACTAATTTTTACTCCTGTAGCATTAACAGTTTTTGAGTAGAAGCTACTTTAAAAACCAAATAACCCAATTTTCCAACCCACATTTGAGGTCCGGGAAACCGAATTTTCAAAAAATGGTGAAACACGTATCTTTTTATTTTTCAAAAAGAATCTATATACTAAATTTCAGAAAAAATTTTTAGAAAATTTTTTTAGAAAAAAGTTTGTTTTCCAGTTTTTTCCCCTCAGGAGCAAAATTTTCAAAAATCCTTTCTTAGCGGATGTTTACGCTATAAAAGTAATATAAGTTCCAAATTTCACGTTCCTAGGATGAGGCGTTTGAGCTCGGCGTTGATTATCAGTCAGGACATGTTCTTTTATATATATAGATAACGGCCCATTTCTTATTGCAACACTTTTGAATCAAATTCGTCAGCTGTCTCCATTCTTTTCTTATGTTCAAAACAGTACAAACATTTTCAAAATCTTTATTTAAACGAGTAGACCGGCCGGTTTCGGCATTCGCCTCATCGGTACTCAACTGTTTAAATGTAAACAACATAGACATATATACCAATATTTACGAAGACAGGAAAGTTTTTTAAATCGAATATACTAGAATTTGTAAATAAAATAACTTAAAATGAACTGAAATGTAAAATTAAAATATATACTATAAAACTAAAAAATTAAAATTTTTTGTAAATCAGTCTATATAAAAATATTGTAATCCGATAAAGTCGGAACTATTTAAAACCAATTATGAATATATATATATATATATATATATATATATATATATATATATATATATATATATATATATATATATATATATATATATATATATATATATATATACTAGCGAAAGAGCGAGCGGTAAAAGGAAAACGACCGGGAACGGAAAAGCAAGCGATGATCGTGGGTGTGGTGATGATGATGGTGGTAATGGAGATGCCGGCGACGTATATACATATACATAAATGAGCGGAAACGGGAACGGAAAAGCAACTGAGAGCGAAAAAGCGGGCGGGAACGGGAAGCAAGCGAAAGCGGGAAAGCGACCGAAATCAAAAGAGCAAGCGGGAATTTGAAATTATGTATTATTAAATATGCTATATTTTAATATTGTTAATTTTTGATTGCATTTTAAACATTTTAAACCAATAATAATTATTAATTAGTGCGAAAAACATCAATTTATATAGCAATAAAATATAACTTGTCTTGTATTTTATTCAAATAACGATATTCTAAAAATAGATCTATATAGTACCTATTTACTTAAATTCACTTTTTGTTTTTCGACCTCTCGTTAGTCATGAGCGCACCCATAGTCAGAACGTAGAAATTTTTGTTGCATTGGAAGTGTGAAAAAATCCTAGCAAGCATAGAATTTTCAGATTAGGTGTAAAATAGTAATAAGAACTTAGCATTCTAAATTCTATAAAAATCGGAGTTGTATGTCGTGAGTTATACGGCATTTAGTTTGATGGGCGATAGTTAGTAAAATTAGTGTCGTTCGCTTCTGTGCTTGGCGACTAGTATACGTTTAGATTAGGTCTATTTGAAAGATAAATAAGACAAATTAAAAAATATCAACAGAAACAATTTTTTAGAAAATTGCTATTTTCTTTTCCGTTCTCACTGGAAGTTTGCTACATTTTTTGTCTAGTGGTTCCTTTAATGGTGCAGAAGTGTAGAACATGTATGTATGAAGAGGAAGTGAGGACTGAGATATCTTCTTCTGTAATTTCGGAGGAAACAGAAATAAATTCATATTTTTTAAAATGTTCATTTTGTAAGCATTTCTGAACACACTGCTGAAGTTGTAAGAGCCTTGCCCAGTGTAATTAAAAAACTGGAAGTTACCGGTTGTTGTGATTTGGTAAATTATATTAATGTGCACTACAACAAACATGTAATTAAATCGCATTTGTCGTGCCGCATGGCTCTGCAAAGAAGCAATGCTATGGATGATGAGGTGCGCAGAGCTGGTTCTAGCCTGTTGGTCAGTCTGTATGGCGGGAAAGTAGGTGAAAGATTGGCTGATTTACGACATGAGTCATATTTCAAATTGGTTCTGTCGTCGTTTTCAACCAGAAAGGCTGATACTATCAGAATGTGCTGCTCACCTGCATGTCCGATGCGTTCATTTGGATGCTGTGATTTGGGGGACTCTGGACAAAGTAGTCTTGAAGGCAACCGACTGGGGCTGGGAATCAGTTGAAAGCTGCTTAAAACCCGTGAAAATAGTGGGTGACATTGCACCTCAGTCAGTCCTGAAGTTTGTTCGATGCTATTGTAATGGAAACTGCTCATCCAAGTGTGTTCATGTCTGCGAAACAATAGGCACTGTGTTTCTGTGTGCGGAAATTGTCATGGAACGGATTGCTCAAATGGCGGTGTAACATCAGATGAAACAAATAATATAAGCAGTGACAGTGAAGAATCTTGTGGCACAGAACATGTGGTTGAGAACAATGATCCACAGTTTTTTTATGAAGACATTGATTTCTTCTATGTGGAAGAAATTTAATATTTCTTGCTGCTTTCGAAATTAGACAGCAATTTTAGTTTTTGACGTTTTGATTGTAGTTATTTGATATTCTAGTCTGACTTTTTCATGATCTCACTGAAAGCATTTATCAATTGTGGTTATAGTATCATTCAAACTGAAGATCTGAATGTTTGATAACAGCTTCATTTATGCTGGCTTAATTTTGGTTTTTGAAATTTTGAGGGCAAAATTAGTCCTAAATGAAGATACGAACAGTTGCAGTTAAGCCGGACTTGGAATTTAATTAAACATACCACCACCTGACAGTTGCGGCTTAACCGGACTCGGAATTTAATTAAACATACCACCACCCACCACCTAACAGTTGCGGTTAAACCGGGCTGAAGGGTAAACTAACTAGTCATTTGTGTGTATGTGTTTTATATTTTTTCTATGTATTTTAATTTTTTTTAAAGCTGGATGTGTGCACATGTTAAATTTATGATTTTCTTAATGTGTTTCCAAATATTCCAGCAAACCTAGAGGTGTGTATATTTAGATGTAAATATGTACATATGCTGATACGTTTCTTGTTTGTACGTTGTTTGTATATTAGGTGGTGAGTACGAGTCAACCTTCACGTGGCACTCCCTGTGATTAACCAGGCATTAGGCAATAAATTGGGCAACTAGGTGAAACCAATGACTCAAAATATCAATATTTTCTAATTTATAAAAATGATTATTCACAATATGCTGGATGTTTACAATCAAGAATATAAGAATAATGTCTTGCAATTTCCAGGGCATGAAATAAAAATTGTTATTTTTAGTGGTTCTGTTGTTTTCTGTTTGTTTTTTGTATTATATGTTGAAATTGGAAATTATTTATAGATGCATGTGAATAAACATATTCCGAAACTAGTTTGTATTTGATTGTTGTTCATAGGTTCAATTTTGGCAGTAATGACTTTTGAAAACCATATAAAGCCATTTTCCAAATGGCTGATATTGCAAAATTCATATTCAAGATCAAATTATACCAGTGGATCTATGTACTACTGGACTAGCTTTAAAAGGCCCTCATTACCAATGTCATCCAGCCCATGGGGAGAAGGGTCTATAAATTTCTGTGGTTTTTCAACTTTTTCTTCAAAAATTTTATTAAAAATTTTTTTTTTTAAATTATTTAAGTAACACTGCTTTTAGACTATTAAAGTCAAGTTGTAACATTGTTATAAATAATTGTTTTGGAAAGATATTTTCGAATTGTCGGCCATCTTGTTATTTTGTTATCCTACACTCCCCCGCATTGTTATACAGTTATAGAATTCCGTTTTTCATATTCTCCTAATTAATACCTTTCCAACGATATATAATAAGTGCTTGCTAGGATTTTTTCACGGTTAAATTTATTTCTTGCTGACTACCACAGATCTCTATAATATAACTGGATTGCGCTTAGCCCATTATTGCAATAGAAATGTTTTCGCCAGTCTGCCGCCATTTTACCACTCTCAATTACCAATGCAGCAGTCGTGTTTTCGTCCATCGTCGCATGATATACGAACAATTAAGGGGTTTTAATTAAGTTTAATTATTTTACTTGAAAATAAAATTTTTATTTAGTTATTCGGTATTTTTACCAATGCTTTTATTAACTCGTCGTCTCCGTTTGTTTCACTGTCTGTCTGTTTGTTTCTCTGTCTGTCTGTTTGTTTCTCTGTCTGTCTGTTTGTTTCTCTGTCTGTTTCAAATCTTGCAATCAATTTTTGAGTCACTTCCTTATGATAGATTTTTTTCAAATTTTGCATACATGCTCAAAATAGAAAACAATGCAATATTCAATTATTAGTTTTACAATAAGTCAATTAATTTAGTTAATTTTAATTATTTTCGATATTTCAATATAATTAAGATATTTCGACTTTAATATAAAATAAAAGAGTAATATAAAAAAAATTGATTGCAAAATTTGTTTTAATTACATATAAAAGCATTGGGTTTTAAAAATTCGGTTTAATTTACTTGTTAACATTATTTTACTAAGGTCAATATGGGGTTAGTGCCTACTGATCCCAGGTGGTGATGATGATGCTTACGTAGCCAGCTTACGATGGCTGGCTGCATACGACAACGGAGGTGGTGATAATGATACTGGCTACTCCAGTTAGTAAACGGAGAAATAATATTTAGTATAAGCGAACGAGGGCACGATACACAGTCGAAATGAAATTGACAAGTTCGTATAACTCTTCATCGTTTCACTCCTTTCTGCGTGAAGTTCATAATGAGAAATGGAACCGTGCCAATCCAAAAATAATAGAGTTTAGCTCATTTCAGAAGTTGTTTTTTTCGAAGATATGAATTAAATGAATTAATGAAGACACTCCAACATTAATTCTTATCGGCTTATTTAGGAGTCCATGACTAGGACCATCACTACAGCATACAAACATACTCATACATACATACGTACGTACGTACGTACGTACATACGTACATACATACATACATACATACATACATACATACTTTCATACATACATACATACATACATACATACATACATACATACATACATACATACATACATACATACATACATACATACATACATACATACATACATACATACATACATACATACATACATACATACATACATACATACATACATACATACATACATACATACATACATACATACATACATACATACATACATACATACATACATACATACATACATACATACATACATACATACATACATACATACATACATACATACATACATACATACATACATACATACATACATACATACATACATACATACATACATACATACATACATACATAAATACATACATACATACATACATACATACATACATACATACATACATACATACATACATACATACATACATACATACATACATACATATGAAAGACAGTTTCTCATCTTGTTACAGTTGCTTGACGGTTTAAAAATGACTTCTTGGTTCTGGTACTTTGAAGATTCGCCGGTTATCTGGTTCTGGTCGGAAACGGCATGTGATACACAAATTTCGTCAGGGGGCGGCCGGCGTATTTACAATCCCTGTATAAGCTCAGGACCGCTCTTCAGGCTTAAACTTTTTCTTGCGCTGTGATTGGCTGTCATGAAAGAATGAGGTCATGAGTCACTCATGAGCTAGCAGTAAGGCCAACGCATTCGCATACGCCATATTCTGCTATTGTTTCTTTCGAGATGGATTCTGCTCTTGAGTTGCCTTCTGGGTATTGTTATGCTGATTTTGTGAAAGGTGTCGATGGCAGCGTAACAGTTCGCTGTAATATAAATAGTCCAGAAGAATGGCGTTGCTGGTTGACTACTTTCGAGAGTTCTTCGCTGCAGAAATTTATCGTGTTGCGAACTTTCAAAGCCGTTCGGTAAAACCATATCTGGTAATCATGGAGAATAGTTCCAGAAATTATTTTCGGTGTTGTTAATCCAACTTCTAGAACTGTGTTATATTATCTACATGATTTATGGAGGAAAGATAATTTTGGAACATCGATTGATCCACTTCAGAAGTTGACTGATGAACTTGATTATTGTAAAAATCTAGGTAAGAGCATTGTTTAAAATTATTGCTTTGCACATTCTTATCTTATAATTATAATATTTTTAGTAACCCAGATCAATATATTCAGCCAAAAACTGTGGTGTGTCGTTATTGTCAGTGCAGTGATGATGCGTGCTCAGTCAATTGCTACTGCACACGAGATGGTTTTCATTGACTCGAGTTGCAACTGTGATACAACACAGTCCACGGTGACAACCATACTTGTGGCTTCCAAGGCTGGTGCTGTGCCTGTTGCTGTATTACTGCATGAAGGCCAGTCAATGGCTTCATACAGATCGGCTTTCAATCTGTTAAATGTTCATCACTCAAGGTGTTTCAATGGGCATGAGGTTTGTGATGAAAATTTTCATGTACTGTCAAACCTCAGGTTGTTATTAATTGTTATTAATTGTATATGGTTATTTTAAAATAGGAGCACAATTTTAAAGTAAATTATAATTTAACTTTGATTAAACAGAAATGTTTAGCATTACATGCTTATATTTATTAGTAAAGCATGGATTCAGCTGGGCTGTATTAATGTGTTTTTTTGGTGTGGCAATGTTGCTATTGCTTGAGTAATACTTTCGTTACATAAAATTGTTTGTAGATGCTTCAATTATTTTTGTAATTTTTTTTATATGAGTGTTTTAAATAATGAATGAATTTTACAACCTGTGGTTTGAATAATTTATTTAATCTTTTTAAATAAAAACATTTTCTAAATTATTTATTTGTGACTTTAACTTGCAGGCTCCACACGCTGTGATGACAGATGATTCATCTGCTTTGAAGTCAGCATTAAAGATGGTATGGCCTAGTGCTAGACAATTTTTATGTCACTTCCATGTGTGTGTCAGGCAGAGTGGCGGTGGTTGACAGCGAAAACTAATAATATACCTCTCGATGAAAGACAAAAACTGATGAAAAGTTTTCGCAAGGTAAGTCATAATGACCACAATCCCAAAGCTATATTGTTTGCTTTTTTGACTTATTGTAATTGTGATAAGATATATACATTTTTTAGATCATGTATGCTAACTCAGAGGAAGAACTCAGTGCGGCCATATATTCTTTTTCCAATGAAATGCACAGCATTAGCGAAAACTTCTCCACTATTTACAAGAAAAGGGTCGAGAAGTTTTTAGAAAAGGGTAGTGAATGGCTGCTGGTCAGAAGGCAGGGATTCTCATTCGTGGCAATAACACCAACAATTTTTCAGAGGCTACTATGAGAATCCTCAAAGATGTGATCCTCATGCACACCAAAGCTTTCAATGTGGTAGCCTTGGTTGATTTCCTGAGTTCTGTCTTGGAAGCATACTTGGTCAAGCGGCTTCTTGCATTTGCAAATGGCCGTCGTGCTCAACCTCGCCTCGACTATGACCATCTATGTTCGAAAATGAAAGACCTTGAACCTGCTTCTGTTAAAGTGGAGGATGACAACAACTTCACGATTCCATGCCAGAGCAGGACAACACGGAATTTGGGCTATGTTCCTGTCCGAGTGGGCACACTGGTGCTTTTTGCAAACATCAGGCATACATTCACCAGCATTTCAACATACCGTTGCCGAATTTACCAGCTATAGGAATGACTGAGAGACACCAACTCGCTTTGCTGGCTCTTGGAAACAAGTGTCCAAATAAAGAATTCTATGCTGGTATCCTTGATTCAGTAGATGATGTCAAAATTTTGCATGGTGATAGTCCTAGCACGTCAAACATTTCTATTGATTTTAATGAAAGTAACATTGCTCCCCCAGCTGAGTTGCCAGATGAGCCTGACTGGGTTCCTCACCTAAAAGAAGAATTTTCTAGAATTTCAAGTTTCATAGGTTCATGTGGCAACAAAGCTATAGGAGCGATTTTACCTTCCTTCAAATCAATCAAAACGGAAGAAGAGTTTTGCAGGGCAGTGTACCTCTTCCGATCAGCACTACGTGCCAGAAAGGGTGGACAAATTAAAGTCCAGCCAACAGGAGTGTCTCGTCGAAGGCCTGGGATAACTAGAGGCTGTCAGTGTGTTGCTGCAGGTCGGCCGATTGCTCTCAAGTCTACTAGACGTCCACCAAAAAGACCTCGCCTTCTTGCTGAAAACATTGATGCGAATGTGCCACATGCTAAATCGCATGGTAGTGGACATTAATCCATTAAAATGTGTATTTTGTAACATGACATTTTTGTTTTTATTGAAACTTTACTTGTAAAATATAAAATAACGTTTTTGCTCTTTTTTGTGCTTTTAGTTGTAACAAAGTTTTTTGCTTGTAACTTTACTTGTAACATTTTTGCTTTTGTTTTTGTAGCATTACTTGTTACAACATTTTTGTTTTTTTTGTAACTATTACTTTACTTAACAACTTTTATGCTTTTTTGTAAATTTTCTAGTAACATTACATGTTTGCTCTTTTTGTCACTTTACTTATAATGGTAAGTATTTGTTGTTTAACTATGTTTTCTATGATGAATTTAATAAAATAAAATTACATACTCTAACTTTAAAATTTATAATTGGAAAACAAGTCATTGATATTGATATCAATAACGTATTATATAGTTAGGTGAAATACTACATTTGTTTTAAGTTTTGGTTCAGGCTTGGCTTGGCCTTGGCCAAAACACGGAATTGTTTTCAGTAAATTTGATGGTATCCAACAGCGCAACTAACTTCACGAGTATCATGAAAAATTTAATTTAATGACTTGCATAGGAAGTGGATAAAAAAAAGAGCCAGGTTTTTTTTTATACAAAATTTTAATTCAACAGACTCCATCGAGATCAAACAAAATTTTCTCCAAGCAAGTGTATGTAGTTATAATTATGAGTTATGATTACATGTACAAAAACTTTTTTTATAAATTTTATAAAAATATTTTATAAAATTTTTATAAAAATATTTTTAATAGTCTAAATTTTTTAAATAAATTATATTTATAATGAAAAACGTTAAAAGCAAACTCCAAATAGATATGCAAACTCCCGTAGTTTTCGTAGCTAAGCCGTGACCTATTTCAGAAAGTATCTGTCCAATCATAGCGCTCGGTCCTGAGCTCATACAGGGATTGTAAATACGCGGGCGGCCGTCTGATCAACGGTCGTGGCCCGCCCTCCCGTGGTAGCGTCAGGAATAGGGCCGAAACGCTGGGAGGGTCTTCCTCTGAAGACCTCTGACGAACTTGCTCGAAGAAGAGTTTTCACATACATTTCATGGGCATTAGCCATCGGACACTCAGGAAAGACTGAGGGGCGCTCGGGGAAGACCGAGTGGCACCGGGAAAGACCGGAGACATCTTGGAGAGACAAGAACTACGGGTGTCTTGGCCTGGCTAGCCGAGGCACATTTCCGTCTTCGCATGCTACGTCTACAACAAAAGAATTATGCCCCCTGAGCTCTTACCGAAAGGGGGGGGGAGAGAATGATGAGCTCATCAATGGACTACAGGATGATGAACCGGCTTTTCCAAGGAACCCTGATGGGGGTTTGCCCGTGTTGTGTTGGTGTGGAAAAAGTTTTAAGACAGTCCGAGGAATGAAAGTTCACAGAACAAAAATCGGATGTCTTCCCGCTTCTGTTCGCCGCCCATTATCTCTCAGTGCGGGCTCAGTTTCGTCGGCTCATGAAGTTCCAGAACCCATCCATATTCCACAGATTGCTTTCTACGGAGGAACTGAATGTGTTTTTGGAAGAAGATTTAAGTCAATTCGCGGAATGAATGTTCATAAAACTAAAATGGGTTGTCCAACTGCTATCAATCAACGCTCTGCATCAACCAAGGAAGCAGGTAACACGTCTGACTACGCCGGGCCGAAAGCTAACCACAGCCCCGACAAAGTCTCCGATTCAGAAGCAGATGTAAATTCAGAACCCAAGACAAGAATTAAATTTCCGAAAGCAATTGACACTTCAGCTTGGTCAACATTAGACTTGGAGTTGACGAGATTACTCAAAGCCCAGTTGAGTAATCTCGTCCAGAAGAAAAGTTTATTTCTTGAGAGAAGGCTTGCAGCACTTGGGCCGCAGAAAGGCAAGCACGAGAAGAGAATCGTTGCTTGATGCGGCAAATGACTGGAGGATATCAGCAGACTTAAAAGATGAACACTGCTTTCCGGAATTAGTTCGCAGCAGCGGATTGAGACCGGACATTGTCATTTTTTCCAGTTTGGCCAAGACGTTGCTGTTCATCGAACTAACAGTGCCATGGGAAAGCAACATGGAAGCCTCAAATATCTTGAAAGAAGAACGTTACAGAATCCTTGCCTAAGATTTGGAGCGTGCGGGGTATAGAGTCGAGATTTTTCCAGTTGAAGTAGGCGCCAGGGGTTTAGCCGGTCGCTCACTCGTCAAATTGCTTGTGGCTCTTGGAATGTCGGGTCGGAAAAAAACTCAAACTATCAAGAAAATAGCTGAAAGAGCAGAAACAGCTTCTTTTTGGATATGGATGCAAAGGAATGAAAAAGGAGATAATAAATTTAAACAGCCACTTCTGGCTTCCATACAACAGTGTTAGCTCCTCCTTTGTTTACAAGTTCAGGGACGAAGTCGCGTTATGGCTGCCGGCGAAAGTTTCGGTTGTTTGCAATAGAAGGAAAGCTGCTGGCGTTTAGAAAATAATCGAAACAATGTTTCCTGCCATTATGGTTTGTGGTGTTTCTCGTTTGGTGAAAGTGGTGGCATGGCTCGAAGTTCCGGAAGTGAATGTTTCTTTTGGTCTCGGAATCTGGCGGTTTGGTGGATACTACAGTTACCACATGCTCAAGTTCTGGCGTTTGAAAGACAGTTTCTCATCTTGTTACAGTTGCTTGACGGTTTCAAAATGACTTCTTGGTTCTGGTACTTTGAAGGTTCTGGTCGGAAACGACATGTGATACACAAATTTCGTCAGGGGGCGGCCGTCTGATCAACGGTCGTGGCCCGCCCTCCCGTGGTAGCGTCAGGAAAAGGGCCGAAACGCTGGGAGGGTTTTCCTCTGAAGACCTCTGACGAACTTGCTCGAAGAAGAGTTTTCACATACATACATACACACACACATACATACATACATACATACATATATACATACATACATGCATACACTTCCTACATCACTGCGTCGAAATGCGCCGTATTCTTCAAAATTTCAACGACTTGTTGTCCTGGTGTGGAATGAAGTTCAAGCCAACCAAATCGAGAAGCCTTTCTTTGCGACATGGAGAGATTGATGGTTTTGTCTCATTCTCGGTGGCTGGTTGCGAAATCCCAACAATCCAGCAAGAGCCTGTGAAAAGCTTGGGAAGATGGTACAACGTCTCCATGAATGATGTGAATCAGAGCAGCATCGTTCTGCAGGGCTTGGTTGAGGACCTGAGGAAAATCAATTCAACCGAGCTGCAGGGAAAGTTCAAGGTATGGCTGGTACAGTTTGTTTTGATACCGAGGTTGCTATGGCCATTAACAATCTATGAGATATGTTTATCTCACGTGGAGCGAATGGAAAAGAAAATGAACTGCTGTATTCGGAAATGGCTAGGATTTCCACCGGAGTTAACAACTTTAGCTCTATATAGTAAGACAGCTAAGTTAGCTCTTCCATTCAAGTCCCTAGTAGAAGAGTACAAGGTTAGCAAGATACGGACACAGTTGATGCTGGACAACTCTTCAGACCAATGTATCGTGAATGTGGGCGCATCAGTTGGATCGGGAAAAGGCTGGACTGCAGGGAGGGACATCTGTGAAGCCGAGGAATCTTTGCAATGGTCTGAAAAGCTCGGAGCAGTGCAGCCGGGACGGCTCGGTCTGGGTTGGTTCCATCATGTGTGGTGATCTAAGGCCTCGTTGCAGGAAAGGACAAACCTGATTATTCAAGACAGAAGGCGAGCAATGGAGTTGGAAAAAGTGCAGTTAGGTGCTCAAATGTCGCAACAGGGTGATTGGACTAGATGGGATGGGTTGAACTGCCGTTCAACATTCGATGACATGGAATGATTTGTGGCGTTACTCGCCCATCGGCCTATCTTTCGTGATTAGAGCGATGTATGATCAACTGCCGACAGCTTCGAACTTAGTGAAGTGGGGAAAGCTTGAAAATGAAGCCTGCAAGCTGTGTGAGAAAACAGAAACTCTGATTCATATTCTCTCATGTTGTTCGTATGCTTTGGCAAATGGAAGATACACGTGGCGCCACAATGAGGTTCTAAGACAGATACTGGGCATTATCAAGGAGAACTGCAGACTAGCCAATTCGATGCAGTTGTGCTCCAGAAGAAAAGTTTATTTCTTGAGAGAAGGCTTGCAGCACTTGGGCCGCAGAAAGGCAAGTACGAGAAGAGAATCGTTGCTTGATGCGGCAAATGACTGGAGGATATCAGCAGACTTAAAAGCAGGGACGTCATTTCAGCAAAACCTTAGGGGGGCAAGATGTTTTAGGGGCCCACTCAGGGTCCTCTGCGCCGGGGCACAAAACACAAAATCTGCGCCCCCCCCCTGCATAACATCTTTTGCTTCTTTCTCCCAAAAAAAACCTGATGACCGGGGGGGGGTTAGTTGGAGCCACTTTAAGTACGTGGGGCCAACTTTAGTGCCGGGAGCCTACTGAAAAGTCCGGGAAGGGCTATTTAAAAATCAGGAGGGGCCCACTAACTTATGTGCCGGGGGCCCACTTAAGCGCGGGAGACCACTTAAGGGAGAGGGCCCCCTTAAGTGCGTTGGGCCCATTTTAGTGATGGGGCCCACTTTACTGCGTGGGGTCCACCTTTAGTACCGGGGCCCCTTAAATATGTGGGGCCCACTTTAGTGCCGGGGGCCCACTGAAAATTCCGGGAAGGGCCACTTAAAATCCGGAAGGCCCACTAACTTAAGTGCGTGGGGCCCACTTTAGTGATGGGGCCCACTTAACTGCGTGGGACCCACTTAACTGCGTGGGACCCACTTAACTGCGTGTTGCCCACTTAACTGCGTGTGGCCCACTTAACTGCGTGGGGCCCACTTAACTGCGTGGGGCCCATTTAACTGCGTGGGGCCCACTTAACTGCGTGGGGCCCACTTTAGTGCCGGGGGCCCACTGAAAACTCAGGGGGGGGGGCGATCGTTACAGAATCCTTGCCCAAGATTTAGAGCGTGCAGGATATAGAGTCGAGATTTTTCCAGTTGAAGTAAGCGCCAGGGGTTTAGCCGGTCGCTCACTCGTCAAATTGCTTGTGGCTCTTGGAATGACTTCTTGGTTCTGGTACTTTGAAGATTTGCCGGTTATCTGGTTTTGGTAGAAAACGGCATGTGATACACAAATTTCGTCAGGGGGCGGCCGTCTGATCAACGGTCGTGGCCCGCCCTCCCGTGGTAGCGCCAGGAAAAGGGCCGAAACGCTGGGAGGGTCTTCCTCTGAAGACCTCTGACGAACTTGCTCGAAGAAGAGTTTTCACATACATACATACACACACATACATACATACATACATACATACATACATACATACACATACATTCATACATACAATCAGAAATCGGAAATTATGTATGTTAATATAAGTTTATTGATTGCATAAACAGTGAAATATAAAATGATGCAGATATGGGATCAGTTGTCCATGGGATCAGTTGTCCGTGGGGTCAGTTGTCCATGGGATCAGTTATCCGTGGGATTAGTTGTCCCGGGATCAGTTGTCCTGGGATCAGTAGGCCTGGGATCAGTAGTCCTGGGCCCAGTTGTCCTGGGATCAGTTGCGATGATCCCATAGAGATCAGTGGAGCGCACGCATTCGTCTGCACTGCAACCTCATCGTCTATTGCGTAATGCTTATAAGTAGTAAATAATTTTATATTTATGAAATTTATGTTTAAAAATAATTATTTATAAATAATTTTACTTACTTTACAACACAAACTAGTAGAAAATTTTATTATGAAGCGTGCTAAAGCACCCCAAAAAATAGACGATTTTTTTTGGAAAGAGGACAAAAAGGTACCTTAATTAATATTCGTCAATCATCATTCATCAATATGAAAAAATTACACATTAGATAATAGAAAAGAGTTTTTCAACTTTTTCTCCTATTAAAGTATGAAATAGTAGAATAATGTTTTTCCTTAGGAAGTAACTTTCACATTGTAATCATGTAATCCACACTGGGGGATAGTCAATCAGATGCAGTTAGTGTTGAACTGTTCTTAATTGCTAAATGTCACATAATCCACACTGTAATCTGTAATCCACACTGAAGAAAAGCATTCAGTTGCACTCAGTATTAAATTGTACTTAGGTACTTAATAAATGCCACATTGGAGATTTGTATTCCAAACTGGAGAAAAGTCATTCAGTTGCAGTCAGTGTTGAATTGTCATTAGGTACTTAATAAATTCCACATTGGAGATTAGTATTCCAAACTGGAGAAAAATCATTCAGTTACATTAGTGTTGAATTGTTATTAGGTTTTTTTAGGTACTTAATAAATGCCACATTGCAAATTTGTAATCCACACAAAAAATGATGATGATGATGAAAATCATTACTGAAATTTGGATAACGCTTCTAATGCATCTTCTGCCTTCCTTCTTATCTTTTAAACTATTTATTACTATTTATACTTTTCAGGATTGTCGATGATGAAGTAAAATATTCTGACACACGTACACTGGATAGTAATAATCCTGAAATACAGGCTCATAATCCAGAATGTCAGGCTGATGTTGTTCAAGCAGTAGTAGATGATACATTGTTTTGTAACAGCCAATGCAAAGTTGTTAAAGTAATTGGTGATGGTATGTATTCAACGTTTTTTCCTATATCTCCTTCTAAGTCACAGCAATGTTTAAATTCGATTTTAAAGGATAATACTTGCATTAAAAAAGTACGGAAATAGATTGGTAGAACTATCCATAGACGTGAACCATGTTTTACATTTAGAAACACAATTGCAAAAAGACTGTCATACCGTAACAAAATTCCAGCAATCTGTACAGAGCAAGGGGCTGTATTGAAATTGTCCGAGTTACGCCTTCATTTGAACTCAGCAATTCATTCTAATTCATGTCGTGCTGGTCGTGTTCATAGTTTCACTTCTCTTCAAAAAACAACAGGGACTTCAATGGGAAAATATGTCTCAAAATCAAACACTGAACTACGTAACAAAATTGGTGGACTTATGATTGAAGCATACAACAACTCAAAAAGGGGAACTGTATCGGCATGGTCTTGGCCATCAATTCACATGACAAATATTATGAGCAATAAATTCGATATGAATGCATCACCAGAACCTTTCCATCTACCTCCAAACGAATTCTGTTATGTGACACCGACTCAACATGCTGAATTATTGAAATATATTGTCATCAGTGACACACCACACTTCAAAGACCAAATTCAGAACGCGCTGGCCTTTTCTCTGGCAATTGATGGTTCAGTCGACCGGTATCAAATCGATAGCAAATACGTTAAGTGTAAAGTGATTGCTTCAGATGGACAAAGACATGATTTTTTTCTTGGGATTTTCAGAATCCACAGAACGTCAAAAAAAGGTTACGTTATGGCTGTCAAAGAAGCAGTATCATTTACAATATCATGGACAGAATTATTTACAAATTTAACCTGTGTAGTCACTGATGGTGAAAGTTTGAACACATGAAAGAGAAATTGTCTTTGGACAAAATTAGATGAAGAGAGAGCAGCTTCTGGCAGTACTGTACTTTTAATTAAAAGTTTGTGTGCCGTTCATAGATCGGATTTGGCATTTAGTAAAGTGTCAGACAAAGTAAAAGAAGTCCACTTAGTGATTGATTTCAGATGCAAGTGGTTTATCAACTTTTCTACATACTTCAGCCGTCCGTACAAAAGATTTTGAGGCTATTGGTCTTAAGAACGGCTATAACGTTAGAAAAATTCCAAAGTATTTCGAGATACGGTGGACAGAATTTTCGTATAAGCTAGTGAGTAACATTCTGTATTCATGGCGTGCCCTAGTGGCATTTCTTCAAGACTCAAATGAAAAAGCTGCTACAGGCCATCTTAAGAATCTCACCGATTTAACAAAACTAAAAGTGATGTGCATTGTTGCTGACATTCTTTGTCTTTATTTAGGATTCCAAAAGAAACTTCAGGATAACAGCTGCACATATTTTGATTGGGAGGATTCAGTCATGAGATTGAAAGAGCGACTGGAAGAACAAAAAGTGGGGCATCTTCTTGGTGGATGGGAGAATACATTTTTGTAGAATTACGTCGAGGTAGAAAATTTTTTTTTTGGCATTCAGTTAACTCAGAAAGAACAAAGAACAGAATACAGTTTGGTAACAACCACTCGTGATTTTTCAGCCATTCGGTACAAGATTATTGAATCTCTCATCAATTTCCTAAATGACCGGTACATTATAATATTACAGTCATTTTATTGTATTATCATCGAGTGGATTTGTTACTTGTTATAATTTTAGGTTTGTTTTGGACTCAGATCGAGTAAAAAATTGTTTCCTTTAAAGAAATTAGATGAAACTGTCTCTGATGAACAATTGAAAGAATTCAATTTCATTATTATACCAGATTTGGACCTGTCATCGTTTGGATTAGAGTACAGAGAAGCATGCATTGATCCAGTGTTCAAGGATCTCACACCTGCTGAATGCATCACAGCTATCATTCGATCTGGCTGTAAGATGAAGATGATTCATCTTACGTATTTTCATAATAGTTGTTTATTTTATTTTATTATGTGTGCATATTTTGGTTGTGTTTAAACAATAGTCATTTATGTATGAATGTATCTGTGTGTATATGTGTGTATATGTGTGTATATATGTGTATATATATATGTATATGTATGTATATATGTATATTTGTGCTCCTGTGACATTGTGTGTGCGTATAATTTTTGTATCATTAATGTATATATATGTATATGTGTGTTTGAGTGTATATATGCATGGATGGATGTATGTATGTGTATATATATGTATGTATATATATATGTATCTATATATATATATATATATAATTGGTATTGGTCCTTTTCCTTTTTGTGGTCTTCATTGAGAAAATGAAGTGTTCTGGGTAGAGAAATTGGAAATATCAAAAGATTTGTCAGAACCGGGCTAACTTCTGCAAAGTGAGATAATTCAGTTTAGAGTCAAGAAAAAGGATTATATTCAAGGAAGAATAATAAAGTTAAAATAAATTCGAGAAATATTGTGTTATAAATAACTTCGACTTTAACGTTACGAATCGCTAGAAAGCATATTCCTCTACGTTTACACTGGCAGTAAGGGAGAATTTAAAACTTTGGTTACTGCTTTTGCCAGATTGGTAGCTGCAAAACCACACTCAGCAGATGTCGAACGTTTGATAAAGTCTTACAATGTTATCAAAACTGATGACCGAGCTCGTCTGTCTTCAGAAACACTGAAGAATTATTTATACATTATACACAATATGCCTGTTGTGGCAGAGTTTGAGGCCCGTTCTGCTGTTCTTCACTGGATGAAAAACAAAGATATGCGTAATGTTTAACCAAAAAAACACAAACAACAGAAATGGTTCTCGTCAATGTTTGCAGAGGCAAAGTCAGCAGAAGCTGACAAACTGAAAAAGCCAAAACAAAAGGATTCTGAGAAAATTGGTTTTTAAGCAGTCTGTTCATTGAATTTGACACTTTGAATTTAATGGTACTTTTCAAATTATAAAATACATTTCAATACGATCAGTACATTTCAATTTAATACAATTTAGGTACTAAGTAAAAAGTTGTTAAATGTTAATATAGCGGATTCTAGCCTACAAAACAGGGTCAGGGGTCACCCCGGTGTATATACTATTACTAGCAGTGCCCGTGGCGGTTTCGCTCGCATGAAATTAAAGAATTTGAACCGTGCATACATAGTAGAGTACTGCACGGATCAATTTTTTTAGGTCTCGGCTCGGCCCGTCGACAACTTGGCCAGGCCCGTTTCAAAAACCGAAATTCCTGGCCCGGCACGACCCATCTAATATGGGCCCGGCCCGTTTTTACAGGCCTAGAAGTTCAATTTACTTTATAAAAAACTTCGGCCCGTCCCACCTTGACTTCAGGTTTAGCCCGGCCCGTCTGAACACCCTAAAATCACTCAGATGTCCATATACTTGGTTAAAAATCTCGGCCCGTCCCACCTTGATTTAAGGCTTGGGCAGGGCCGTATGAAAACCCTAAAATAACGGCTTGGCCCGTCCGTCCGGTGATAAACTGAACTCATCTACTTTTAACCGGCACAAAACCTCAAAATACTAATTTTCACATCTGTAGCACTTACAGTTTTTGAGTAGCAGTTATTTTTAAATCTAATAACCCTTTTTCCACTTCACATTTGAGGTCCTGGAAACCAAATTTTCAAAAAAATGGTGAAACACGTATATCATTATTTTTAGAGTAGAAGCTAAATACTAATTTTACTTTTGTAGAATTTACAGTTTTTGAGTAGCAGTTATTTTAAAAACCAAGTAACCCTATTTTCCACCCCATATTTGAAGTCCTGAAAACCAAATTTTCAAAAAATGGTAAAACACGTATATCATTATTTCTGGAGTAGAAACCAAATACTAATTTTTACTCCTGTAGCATCTACAGTTTTCGAGTAGCTGTTACATTAAAAACCAAATAACCTTATTTTCCACCCCACATTTGAGGTCCTGGAAACCAAATTTTAAAAAAATGGTAAAACACGTATATCTTAATTTTTAGAATAGAATCTAAATACTAATGTTTACATCTGTGGTATTTACAGTTTTTGAGTAAAAGTTACTTTAAAAAACAAATAACCCTATATTCCACCTCACATTTGAAGTCCTGGAAACCAAATTTTCAAAAAATGCTAAAACACGTATTTCATTATTTTTAGAATAGAAACTAAATACTAATTTTTACTCCAGTAGCATTCACTGTTTTTGAGAAGCAGCTACTTTAAAAACCAAATAACCCAATTTTCCAACCCACATTTGAGGTCTGGGAAACTGAATTTTCAAAAAATGGTGAAACACGTATTTTTTTATTTTTCTAGAAGAATCCGTATACCAAATTTCAAAATCTTCTCAATTTTGGTTTTCGAGATATACATTGTTTTAGAAAAAAGTTTGTTTTCTAGTTTTTTCCCTTCAGGAGCAAAATTTTCAAAAATCCTTTCTTAGTGGATGCTTACGCAATAAAAGTAATATAAGTTCCAAATTTCACGTTTCTAGGATGAGGCGTTTGAGCTCGGCGTTGATTATCAGTCAGTCAGTCAGGACATGTTCTTTTATATTACTACTTTATTTTATAGACTACTAATCTACTAAGTCTGGCAAAAGAATTATTATTCAGTAATATAATTTTAGCATTTTTATAATGAAAAGTTTTCTGTAACAAATTATAATAAGCCCATTTTCAGCAAAACAACAAAGTGCAACATTTGAAATGCACAGGCCCATCATAATTGTTTTGATATAATTTTATACTTTTTAAATTTTTGTTGGAGATGGAAAATAGTGGTTCAAGTCTTCAAGTATCCAAATAGCGTGCAAGGAAAAAACATATCACTTTAGACCCTTTGTAAAAAAATAGCATTTGCACCATTTAATTTCACGTTTTTCATAGATTGATTTAATATCTGTGTGTTTACTTGTTCGGATCAAATTGAATGACATTTCCTCATTATCTTCGAGATTTACAAATCGAGTTGACCGTTGATTTGAAAACAAATATTGTTTCATTCTATCTTCTATGTTTTAATGAAACCAGATGTTTTTGCAATTCTACATCTTTCATTTCATTTTTTTCCATTTTCTCCATTTGCACCCTGTTACTCTGAAATGTTTTCATTTTGTCGTTGTTACTCTCTTCATTGCGCTTAAATTTGGACTGTACAAAATATTAAAAAATAAATTCTAGCAGATAATCGTGACTCTAGCAAATTGTGTTACTAGCCTGCCAATTCCTTGGCATATGCAATGGACTATACAAACTGACACAAAGAGCAGCAACTACATTATTGAAATGCCGTGTTTGCAACTTGTCTGACTTTTTTACAGCGTGTATAGTATACTCAAGACAGTTCATCAAAACAACAATATTTCTTAGAATTCAATTGATCAGTATGTATGTAGGAGCGTTACTAGTAAAGAGGTAGTAGCCTATTATAAAAAAAAGTGCACCCTTTCTAAATTGACTTGCATCCTTTGTCTTGAAATCCTGGCTACGGGCCTGCTTGAGAGGCAATAGGAAAAGAAAAAATTGAAATCGGTCACAAAAAGAGCGGAGCGGGAGAGCGAACGAAAACTGGAATTAGAAAATGAGCGGAAACGGGAACGGAAAAGCAAGAAGGAACGAAAAAGCAATTGAGAGCGGAAAAGCGAGCGGGAAAGGTAAAGCGACCAAGAGCGGGAAAGCGTCCGGGATCGGGAAAGCGACCGGGAGCGGGAAAGCAAACGAGAGCGAGAAAACCGCCGGTAGCTGGAAAGCGACCGGGATCAAGAAAGCAACAGGGAGCGGGAAAGCGACCGAGAGCAGGAGAGCAAGCGGGGAAGGAAACGGAAGCGAGAGAGACAAACATTAGGGAACGTCCATTAATTATGTCAACAATTTTTAGGCAATTTGTTACCCCCTCCCTCCCCCTTGTCAACAACTGTCAAACTTTTAGTCACCCCCTAACAAAATTATGTCAAACAAATTTTACCCCCAAAAAAAACCAGCAAAATAACTAACAATATTTTATACGGCTGGCTTTTATGCTAAAAAAAGAATTGTAAGTAGATA
Source organism: Erpobdella octoculata (assembly GCA_963978895.1). NCBI lineage: Eukaryota > Metazoa > Annelida > Clitellata > Hirudinida > Erpobdellidae > Erpobdella > Erpobdella octoculata. Next base: position 30,980,356 of record OZ022238.1, on the reverse strand, counting down.
TTAAAAGTTCTAGAAATAAATTTTCCATACAGTTTTTTAGTCTTGCGTAACAGATTTCAAAATGACTATAACAACGCTTGAACGTCATAAACAAATTGAGAATTTATATTCTAGCTTCTAACATCTTCCCATGGGGAATTCAAATGTTCCTCAATTGTCGCAATGGGCATAGTGGTTGATTGATCAATTTCTTGTGGAATCGATACACACGACATGTCAAAATCATCTTCATCTAACCATTTTGCGCTTAACATCTCTCTATGTGCAATAATTGTCATCAGTTCTTTCTGTCTTTTGGCAGACACTCGCTTTGGTCTAATTCTTTGCGGTTGAGGAGCATGTGGCATGAATTGCCTAGCCCCAAGATCGCATTGTCGGTGCTGTTGAACATGCTTCTTCAACATGACTTGTGAAGCAACATAGAGGTAACAAATTTTGCAAATCCGTTCAAACAGCGACAACTGAATGGAAGGACAGTACAGATCATATGGAAGAATTTTGAAAGCCTTTGCCAATCAAGGTAACATGTTGACAAACTTCAAAGACTGAATACAATAGCTTAAAAATGTGGGATCTTACGGTTTTACCTTACAATGCAATTATAGATCAATCAGTTTTATTTATTTTATTTAATTTTTAGTTAAGTTTTAAGTAGAAATCAAAATAGGTGCTAGGTTATCTGAGCTGGTAGAGCGTTAGCCTTGAATGTGAGAGCTTCACGGTTCGACTCCCACTCACTGCCTAGTAGCCCAAGTCAACGGAAAACTTAGCGGGTAAAATCGTTCTCTCCGTGGGGCATGTAAAAGAACAGCGCCTTTGAACAAAGCGGAAAAGGCGCTCAATAAATTATCAAACATTTACATTTACATTTAAAATACGACACAGTTTACGATTATCGTAAACTGTATCGTATTTTGAATGTTTTTTGGGGGTAGGTAGATTCTAATTGACTGACTGGCAAACAATGCATTTATTACTTTCCTATTTTTTGTTTTATTAACTCTTGTAAAAAATATATTGTTGACGTCAATTTATCTTGAACTCCCCCCTCCCCCATGTCAACAATTGTCAAACTTTTTCATACCCTCTCCCTCTCCTATTTTGTTGACATAATTAATGGATGTCCCCTTAGAAAAACCTCTAAAAATCCCGGACAACGACGGGTAACCCGCTAGTCTATATATAACAAGTAAAGCAAAAACGAGTTTTTCAACACAACCTTTGATTTCAAATACACTCGATTTAGAAATACGAAAGATGTTCAAAGTTTTTTTTTTAATTGAATCATGTATTGTCATCCAATATAAAACTATGCTGAAAGTTTCAGCTTCCTAGTTAGTCAAAAAGCTGGTTAAATTTTACTTGCGAGATTTGCGTACAGAGAAAGACACGCACACACAAACAGAGATTGTAACCTAAATAAAAGTTTGTAAAAACCATGTCCTGACTGACTGACTGACTGATAACCAACGCCAAGCTAAAACGCCTCATCCTAGGAACGTTAAAACTGTCCAGTTCATCACGGACCGGGTCAGGTCTCAACTTATTTGCTTATGACACGAGCCAGTTCGGGCCTAAATGACAGACAGGCCTGGAATATTCTGCTTATAAAAGAAATTGGATCGGGTCTAAAAAATCCCTGTAGGGCTTTATGGATTAGAGTACTACACGGGCCGGGCCGGGCCATGATTTCAGGGTCTTCAGACGGGTCGGGCCAAACCTGAAATCATGGTTGGACGTGCTGATATTTTTCGCCAAGTATATGGAAATTTTAGGCCTGTAAAAACGGGCCAGGCCTGGAATTTTGGCTTATGAAATTAGCCGGGCCGGTTGTCGACGGGCCGGCCCGTAAAAAATCAGCCCGTTCAGTACCTATTCTACAATTGATGCACGGTTCAAATTATCTAATTCCAAGCGAGCGAAGCTGCTTCGGGCACTGCTAGTAACCAATGAAAGAAGATTCATTGATTCATAAAAAATATTAGAGGAAATTAGACATACACTTTTTGCTCAGTAGAAATGGATTGGTCTGCAACTAACAAAGTTCAAGCTGAAAACTCGGATGTTGATTCACCCATTGGATTACTAAACAATGCAATGTCACCTCTAAGGTTCTCGAAATCTGACAATTTGGTTGAGAATTTGTCTTTTAACGTACCAATGATATCAGCATACGAACAAAAATCTGCGTTATCAATCATTTCAGTAAGTTCAAAACATGATGGAAAAAGAGCTACATCATTATCCCGCACCATGTGTGGAATAGATCAAGCTTCTTGCGAAAACAGTCAACATGCCTCAACAGTGTAGCAATGTTCTGCTGCTTTCTTTGCAATCGCAGATCGAGATTGTTGAAGTGATGGGCTATGTCCGTCAAAAACGCCAGCGCCCATCTGCCAACTTTTGCTGAAAGTCTGTCTTCCTTTTTTGGTATTTTCTCATCACGTAAAAAAGACAAAAAAATTTTTCTCAGTGAAAAAAATCGAGACATACATTTCCCAGCGCTCAACCACCGACCTCACAGTGTAGTGGCAGATCTCGATATTCGGCATCTAACTCGTCAAGAAATGTTACAAATTGTCTGTGCATGTGAGCTTTATTGCCTCCGCAAACATGGTTAACAATTCAATCAATCAATCAATCAATCAATTCGTATTTATATAGCATTATTTCCGCGGTGTTCAATAGCGCTCGGTCATGAACTTATTAAACAGATGTGTTTTAAGTCCACGCCGGAAAGCTGTGAGAGAAGTAGAGTTAGTAAGAGAAGAAGGAAGAGAGTTCCAGAGATAGGGACCAGAGTAGGAGAAAGAGCGTTTAGCAAAAGAATGCTTAATAGTGAAGACGCGAAAGTGACTAAGAGAAGAAGAACGAAAACCAGACTTAAGAGGGATATGTATTAAATTAGTTAAGTAGAGAGGGAAAGACAATTTTTTATTTTATACATTGCAGGTCTGTGGCAATGCACGAAAATTTTTCAAACCCACCATACTTAGTCACAGACGACTCCAGTGCATTGTAAATACTCACTGCTGCGGTTTTAATGCTGCTGTCTAGTAGAACAAAGTCAAGTAATTCTTCACAAATAATGAATGAAGCGTCAATAGTTTTGACAAAAATCTTCAGCTGGGTTCTGTCAGTGACATCTGTGCTCTCGTCGAGCGCAAGTGAGAAATATTTATAGTTAACCGACAATTGATGTCAAGTTTATTGAAACATGTTCGTCCATGTCAGTAATTCTCCTTGCAACTGTTTGGTGTGATAGGGAAACAGTTTCAAACTGTTCGCAGTTTGGTCTTCACCGAATGCAAGAGCCACCTGTATGGCGCAACGCTTTATAATTTCACCATCGCTAAGCGGCTTCTTACTTTTTGCAAGTACTTTTTGGTGTCACCAAACTTGAAGTACGATCCCGAGTTCCTTTAAAATAACGGTAATAACCGGTCTTATAAATAAAATTGTTTTTTCCCAAACTCGGTGGCGGGCCGGATGAAACTGTCCGGCCGGCCGGGTCCAGTCCGCGGGCTGCCAGCTGGACAACCCTGACCTACAGCAATGTTGCGTACATATTCTTTTAAAAGAAAAACTAAACTTATTGTTTAAAAAAATAAAAAGTTTCTCGTATTTCAAATTCAAAAGTTATATGTAGTCAAAGTTTTATCGTTTTTACGACATGCTTGGTATCACCTTCGTTCACATATCAAATTAATATACTTAACTTAATCCTATTAACATAACATTTATACACGTTATAGATTAGTGTCTCTAGTCTTTAAATTAAAAATAATAATATTGTAACACGTTTACTTATAAAGTTATTCAACTTTGCGCATCTACCCTTTCCACATCTACACGGAACTCGAGCGCTCAGATGCTCAGATGCAGCATTTTTCGTCAATACCGTCTTATTTCAAACGCCGATTTCAAATGTTGGAGAGTTAGCTACAGCAATGTTGCTTAGATATTCTTTTAGAAAAAAAGCCAAACTTTTTATAAAAAAAAATAAAAAGTTTATCGGATTTCAAATTCCAATGTTATATGGAGTCAAAGTTGTAGTTTTACGACATCGATTTTTTGTAGATAAGATAATATTGTACTTTTTTTATATTGTTCTGGACAGAATCCGTCGCTGTTCAGTGTAGTGCCGGCAGAAATCGGTTTTATATAGATGTCAAGGTGAAGTTTGTTTCCGAGTTGAGAAACGAGAACGTCGAGAAAGGGGAGTTGATGTTGTACATTGCTGAATTGGTAGGTAAAATGAAGTACGCAATTGCTTGTGAACCATGACGAAGATGTCGTTAACGTAGCGTGCGTACAGAAGAGGTTTCTTAGGTAGATTATTAAAAACAACGTTTTCAATGTGACCCATGATGTAGAACTGTGCGAATGTGGGTCCGAGCGGTGATCCCATGGCGACGCCGTCAGTTTGCACATAAAGGTCACCATTAGGGTGTCTGAAAGGTACTGCAATAGTACATATTTCTAAAAGCTGTGTTAATGTTGTTTTGTTAAGCAGGGGAGGGTCGAGAGTGGCGTGGTTGTACACGTATTGTAGAATAATATCAATAGTACTTTTCACTGGGACGTTAGTAAATTAATTTTCGACGTCCATTGTGGCTATAGTTCCTGAAGTACGATTGCAATTCCTGATCAAATCGACAAAGTCTGAGGAGGATTTCAAATTGTAAGAGTTTGGACAATAAGGATATAGAAAAATAGCGTAGTAAAAGAAGAAAATCAACTGTTGTGTCTATTTCATTGCTTCCGACGCAAAGTGATGTTAGGATTGTTAAGGAGGTGTGGAAGGATGCCATCATTGGATGGGTTTGATGGAAAAGCGTCGGAAGGTTGAGTTGTAGCATGTAGTGGCGGTGGAGTAGGATTGCGAGAAATGTTCAATTGTGATTGATTATCGTCTCCGAGGGACGAATGGTTGTTTTGGAGAGTATTTTCGGAACTATCGTCGGGTTGAAGGATGTCAACAAGAGACTGGTAGTGATCGTTTTCAGAGATTGATACTTTTTCGTTAGCGAGACTAGGTTTGGGCTCTCTTGTTCTGTAGCCAAAAGATAAAGGAACGTTAGTCTGCTCTTATATATATATATATATATATATATATATATATATATATATATATATATATATATATATATATATATATATATATATATATATATATATATATATATATATATATATATATATATATATATATAGTTCCCGCTCGCTCACCCGCTCCGCTCCGCTCATTTTGTGACGGATTTCAATTTTTTTTATATTTGATTCCCCTTGACTCTCAAGGTTGTGTGAAAATTTCATTACGATCGGATGAATGGTGTAACAATGCATAAAGGACATACATACATACATACATACATACATACATACATACATACATACATACATACATACATACATACATACATACATACATACATACATACATACATACATACATACATACATACATACATACATACAAACATTCAGGGGCGGACCCACATTGTGTGCCTCCGTTCATCAGCTAATTATTTGAGGCAAAGTGTTTAAGGTTTTCACAAAAATTTTGGAAAACTACTTCTACAATTGCTCTCCCAATCATCAGCTCTGTTTGGTGGACAAATTTATAGATATGATTTTTTAAGGGCGTATTTCTTAGACTTAGCCAAGGGTGTACAAAATTCTAGCTAGGACATTGCAGTTACTGGATTGTCTTGACCTATTTTTACAAACTTTTATTTAGGTTACAATCTCTGTGTGTGAAGTTTAACTAGCTTTTAGACTAGCTAGGAAGCTGAAACTTCCAGCATAGTATTATATTGGATGACAATACATGATTCAATTAGGAAAAAAAACAAAACAAAAACTTAATTTGAACATCTTTCGTATTTCTAAGTCCAGTGTATTTTAAATAAAAGTTTGTGTTGAAAAACTCGTTTTCTCCTTTACTTGTTTAAACTTGTTTTATTATTGGTGCGAGCAGGCTTACCAATTGTGTTTATTTATTTTTCAAATCCCTGCACAGAACGAATTTTTAAACGTGACCCGTTATATAGATACAAAATCCCAAGCCCGGTCCTGTTCATTTTCATTACCACCACGTCCCGTGTTCGGTCCTAGTCTGATCAATGTTTTGTAAGTACAATTTTTTTAGGTTACACTGATGAAATCAAAAACACGTTGTGAAGAAAATAGTTGTCTTTACAAATATTTCAATGTTTTCAAATGAACATCAATAAACTGAAATTATACAATGCTTACTACCTATTTGCTAACGCAAGGCTCTGCCCCAGTTTTTAAAAATCACGCATCCAGCTTTGATAGCTACTTGAAAAAATTCCAAACTTTAAACACTTTCTCCCAAAAAAGCAGATGGCCGGGAGGGATCTATCATTCTTGATGACCAAATTGAAAAGTTTCAAGTTTTTGTAATAAATATATAAACCCAGTTTATTCCTGACGGGGTCTATAACAGAAACTTCCTTTCTTATTATCTTCTTTATAATACTTTCATCAATTCTGTAATTGAGATTCATTTGATTTTTGTAGAACACGGGGAACTCCTGGCGTACATCACAATCCTTGTCAGCGACAGACCCAACCGAACTCACAGATGTTTTCATTTTGGTTACAAAATTGTTAATAAAACCGTCAACAAATAACAGAATAATTGTTGTTAACCAATAACTGCTTGATTCTAACTATTTCTTTATGGAAATCTGACCAGGTTTCGGAAAAACGATAAGCTCTGAGGAGATAACTATTAATAACACTTCTTTTATACCTGTCCGGACACTCGCTGTCACCATTTAGGCATGTTCCATTATTAGTTGGTTTGATGAAGACTTTGGTAGTAGGACCAGAATCAGTTATTGTGATGATGGTGTCGAGAAAATTTACTTGTATTTTTACTGTCATTTAGGTCGAAGGTAAATTTTAAGACTGAATTGCTCTCGAAAGTATTCTTTAAAGTAACGACTTCAGGTTCAGACTTCACAAGATGCCAGGTCAATATAGAACTGACGATGCCAGGCTTTTCATAACTGGCCGTGTGGTCTCAGCATGGAACTCTTTGCCTCAGGATGTTGTTGGATCATCAAACTACAGTCGGTTCAGAAGCTTGATAAATCAGATGGATTTACCAAGTTTTCAAGACTGAATTTTTCATGAAGCATTAGCAGATCTGGATGTCACATAAACAGATTTTTGGAAGTATTTAGAGGGATTTTGAAGATTGCGGTGGAAGTTTTCAAATTTCATGGCATTATCTATATGCGTTAAGAACAACAATTTGTCAGGTTTAACCGATCCATAAATGAAAAATTTAAATAGTTACAAGATTTACTTATTCAATATGTTATATGCGAGCATACCTTGCTATTGTATATTTCTAACATCTTAACAATTTAGGATTTGCAGCTGAGTAGGTGTACATATTTCGTTTATTGGTTTTTTTGGTTTTTTTACTGTCCAAACGGTATTAGAGGCCGATAGGCCCTTCTGTTTGCGAATAAATAAATAAAATAAATAAATATCGTCCATATATCGCACATAAACAATGGGGGTTTCTTCTATTTCAGCGAAAGTAATCTCCTCTAAACGACCCATGTAAAAGTTAGCAAAGGCTGGTCCCAATGAAGATCCCATCGCCACTCCATCAATCTGTAGAAATAAGCTCTGGTCTAAGTGTCTGAATGGAGACTCTGTAGTACATACCAGTAGGAGCTCGTGAAGCAAAGATTCTGGAATCTTTGGAGGTGGCAACGTATCACTATGGTAGACGTTACTGCAAATGATAGATATTGTATCACGAACAAGGACGTTAGTGAAGAGACTCTCGACATCCATTGTTGCAGCAATCCCACTTTGTTTGCAGCCATGAATAAGATCAACAAATTCCAGAGAGGATTTCAAACTGTAAGTATGAGGGCAGTAAGGTGGGATAATTTTGTTAACAAACTTTGCCAAGAGATAAGTAGGACTTGGACATTGCGAGATAATTAGACGAACACGATTATCAAATTTATGCGTCTTTATCATTCCATACAAATATCCAGTACCAAACTCGCCTATCAACTTAGCTAGCTTTGCTTCTGAATCGAAAGAGTTAACTTGAGAAATCCATTTATTAACTTTCTGTTTCAGACTATTAGTGGGATCTTTTGTAATGAGTCTAAATTTTGTAGAATCAGAAATTATGATATTCAGCTTTTGTATATAGTCTGAGTAATTCATTACAACATAACACTGTATTTTATCGGCTATGAGTACAACTATATCTTTATTATTGCGGAGAGATTTTGCTGCGAGCTTTAAAGGATATGAAACAGAAGGTTTAACATTTGTGCTTCTGTTAATCAATCCCTCGCGTAAGAGCTCAACTTGTAGAGACTGGCCAAAGTCGATAATTCCGTTACTTTTGTACGAGCATAATTTATGATACATTACCTCCAGTTCAGTTTTTTTAACAATAGGTTCATATTTCCTTGAAATGTGAAAATTCAAACCTAAATTCAAGAACTCACTCTCGTCACTGCTGAATTCGTAAGAAGACAGATTAATGTAGAAGTTAGAATTTTCTTTAACAGTATATGGTCCAGAATACAGCCAAGAAAGTTTTTTCGTGTTTATCAATTTTTAGAACGATTTAAACAGTAGAACATTTCATCCACAACATTCAAAAACGAGAAAATATCAGCTTCTAATTTAAAGTCTTCAGGTGGCGCACCTGGTTTGAATTTTGAAAAAAAAACAACACAATAATTCATTTACAGACAGATTTTTTAATTAACGATATTTCTATAATTTTTCAAATTCTGACATTTGAAATGTTATAAATTCAATTCGCGCTTTGAAACGTGATATTCTCGTTGACAATGTACGTGTTATTACTAAAGAGAAAGATGTCAGACAGTTGAGAATCAAAGAGGCTCTACTAATCTTACAACGGAAGCCCGAAATCAACAAGCAGTTTGATAAATTTCCGCACGTCCTTACTTTGTACGAATTAGGGACAAGGAAGAATCGTGGCGAAGAAATGAATACAACAAATAAAGTAGTTGATGACAATCGTATCAATGTTTTCCGGATGTTACAAGAAGATAATCCTCTTTCACAGGACGTTGTGGCAGAGAAAGTTGACAAGTTCATTCTTCCAATAGTCAGTGTTGAACTCACGGCTTCAGAAGAAATAAAAAAAGTAAAGATAGCTGTTGACAGAGCTAATGAAGAGACCGATCCGCAACTACAGTTTTCTCACTTAGTGGACAATATTAACATCACTGAAAGACGAAGAAAGAAATAGACCTACAGATGATTGAATGTATGAATAAGCATTGGTTGTTTGATGTTTGTGGTCCTGTTTTGCTGACTTGTTTTGAGTTGATTGTAGATCATATTTCGTAATGTGTAAAACCAAGGTATTATGGTTAGAAACGGGTATGTATAGAGTAGGAAGAATATTTTACGTGACTTTTAGTTCTGTGCATATTTTCTTTTCATTTGCGGATTTTGTTTACAATGAGCCTTGAAAATGGAGTAAAGGTACTCCGAAACGCGTCGGCAAATTAAATAAAATGATGAATAGTGAACTGTTTATATATATATATATATATATATATATATATATATATATATATATATATATATATATATATATATATATATATATATATATGTAATAAGAAATGGGCCATAGTCTTTAATAAAGCGTGTCTGAAAGAACAGCTTGTTCCTAATTATTTGATATATATATATATATATATATATATAGCGGGGGAACCCGGCGTTGCCCAGGGTTTTTAGAGGTTTACATAATGCGTTTCTTTTTCGCTCCCGTTTCATACATACATACATACATACATACATACATACATACATACATACATACATACATACATACATACATACATACATACATACATACATACATACATACATACATACATACATACATACATACATACATACATACATACATACATACATACATACATACATACATACATACATACATACATACATACATACATACATACATACATACATACATACATACATACATACATACATACATACATACATACATACATACATACATACATACATACATACATACATACATACATACATACACACATAGATACATACACACATACATACATACATACATACATACATACATACATACATACATACATACATACATACATACATACATACATACATACATACATACATACAGTCAACCTAGGCCAAGAATTGATTTTCCTGCAGCAGGAGATACAATTGCATGGAAAAAGTTGGACGAAACACTCTCAAAACTTCTCAAAACACGTTCAAGAAATTCATCAAATTTCAGTATGAAAGACTTCACTGATGTTATTTACGAAAAAAGCATTGAATTGTTTGGTGTGAGACAAAAACGTCAGGTTCGAAACAATGAAGGCATGATTTCTAGACGACAAAGAGAAATCAATCAGCTGAAGAGAGAAAAGAAACTGTTACGAAAGCGGTGGAAAAGAGCCCAGGAAAATGAAAAAGCTGGTCTCGCAGAGCTGCGGCAGAGTTTGGGGCGTCGTTTGTCTGCCCTAATGAAGGCCGAGCGTTTTCGGATAAAGAAAAGAGATCAGAGAAATGCCAGGTTTCAGTTCATCAAAGACCCATTCAAATATGGAAGAAATTTACTGGACCCACCCAAGTCAGGAACGCTTCAAGCAGACAAAGCAACGCTCGATGAATATTTTCGGTCCGCATTCCGTGACCCGCGTGGAGATCAGCAGTTAGAAGAAAGAACCGATCTTCCAGAAATCCCACTTCCAAACTTTTCTTTCAGAGAAGGCATGATTTCGTTACTCGAAGTTACTCAATTTCTCTACAGAACAAGAAACAGATCTGCTCCTGGACCAAATGGGGTGCCATATCTCGTCTACAAAAAATGCCCAGAAGTATTGAGATTATTGCATTCTCTACTCGTGGGCTCTTGGGAAAGAAGAAGAATTGAAAGCGAATGGCAAAGAGCAGAAGGTATCTTTATTCCGAAAGAAAAAGACTCGAAGGAAATACATCAGTTCCGCCCAATTTCATTGTTAAACGTCGAGGGAAAGATATTTTTTGCTGTCCTTGCTCGGAGACTGACAAGCTATGTAATTCAAAACAATTACATCGACAGGTCTGTTCAGAAGGGAGGAGTGCCAGGAGTACCAGGATGCATCGAACATTCGTCAGTGATCTGGGAAGCATTGAAAAGAGCTAAAGAAAATCGTCTCAGCTTGCACATTGTCTGGTTAGACTTTGCCAATGCTTATGGAGCCGTTCGTCACCAAATGTTGTGGAGAACTCTCAGATCGCATCATGTTCCAAATTTTGTGATAGAAATGTTGCAACAGTATTTCGGACATTTCAAATTGAGGTTGTCTACGTCCTCCTGTTCAACAGAATGGTTCCAGTTAGAGGTTGGCATAGCAATGGGCTGCTCAATTTCACCCATTCTCTTCGTATTAGCGATGCAGCTGCTTCTGAATGCAGTGGGTTCTCGCGTGGAGGAAGCTTACGTTGGCAAAGGTATCTTGATGCCATCGGTGAAGGCCTTCATGGATGATACAACTTTGGTTCTAAACAAATGTATCTCAATGCGACGAGCTCTTGATGCATTCAGCGGGCTGCTATCATGGTGCGGCATGAGTTTCAAGGCAACCAAGTCAAGAAGCTTATCTCTGCGACGAGGCAAGATCGACGACAACGTGACCTTTTCAGTTGCTGGCAACAGGATCCCAACATTGAGAGAAGAACCGGTTAAGAGCCTGGGAAGGTGGTATGACGATTCGCTTAACGACACTGGACGGTGTTCTGAGGTTCTTCGATCGGCATTTGAAGATATGAAGAAAATTGATGCGGCCCCACTCCAGAGCAGGTTCAAATTGTGGTTGCTTCAGTTTGTTCTATTACCGAAATTGCTTTGGCCTCTATCAATGTATGAGATGAGCTTACCATTGGTAGAAAAGCTAGAAAGGAGGATGAATAAATTTACAAGGAAATGGTTGGGTCTGCCTCCGGGATTTTCTTCGGTAGCTTTGTACAGCAAGACTGCCAAACTGAGGTTGCCACTGAAGTCTTTGGTTGAGGAGTTTAAGATAAACAAGATCCGTACGCAACTAATGCTGGATAACTCTTCGGATCAAAGAATTGTGGAGATGGGACCTCTTGTAAAGTCCGGAAAGAAATGGGTAGCCAGAAAGGAGATCGCAGAAGCTGAAGCCTCTTTACGTTGGACAGAAAGAGTTGGGGCAGTTCAACAGGACAAACGGGGTCTCGGGTCAACCCATCGAATTTGGTGGTCAAAAGCCAGCACCAGTGAACGAACAAGTCTGGTCATTCAGGAAAGAAAGAAAGCTATCGAGTCCCAGAGAATGATTAAGTTTGTTCAGTTATCTCAACAAGGAGACTGGACGACATGGGAAAATGCTGTTCAGCGTTCACTTTCTTGGAAAGACATTTGGCAATACACACCACTACGTTTGTCTTTTTTGATTAGATCTGTTTATGATCAACTGCCGTCATCCAGCAATCTTCGAAGATGGAAGTTGAAAGACGATGATTCGTGCATGTTATGCGGGCAATCGGAGACTCTCATTCACGTTCTTTCCTGTTGTTCGTTTTCACTTTCACACGGGAGGTACACTTGGCGTCATAACCAAGTACTCCGAAAATTGCTTGACTTCGTCAAAGAAGCGTGTAAGAAAGCAAAGACAAGAGGAATACAGCAGAAAAGGAAAATCTACTTTTTGAGAGAAGGCAATCTGAAGTTCCACAGGTTCAGATCTACAAGAGACTTTGAATGTGTGATGGGTGCTGCCGACGATTGGTCGGTTTCGGCTGATTTGGATGGCGAAAGAAAATTTCCAGAAGCCGTGAGATCTAGCGGCTTAAAGCCGGATATAATTGTATATTCTGACTTGGCCAAGACAATGTTCCTGATTGAACTCTCTGTGCCATGGGAAAGTAACATGGAATCTAGCAATATTTTCAAAGAGGAGAGATATAGGGAGTTAGCATGTGATTTGAATGCCAAAGGGTTCAGGACTGAAATTTTTGCAGTCGAGGTTGGCGTTCGAGGGTTGGTTAGCAGCTCAATGTTAAAACTGCTGAAAGCTCTTGGTTTTTCAAACCGAGAAAAAACTCGAGCCATCAAGGAGATCTCCCAGACAGCTGAAGCTGCATCTTTTTGGATTTTCGCTAATAGAAAAAAGAAAGCGCTACAAGATGCACACGAAATGGTTTAGCCTTGTTTACATTGGGCGATAATCGTTCCGGCGATTTCAAGTTTTGTTTCGAACAGTTTTCTGCTGAATTTTGAATTTTCGTGTTTCAAGTTAGGAATTTGGAAATTTTTCTCGCCGAAGGGCGTCCGCCTGATCAACGGACGTGGGCCCACCTCTCTCTTAAAAGCGTCAAGAAGTTTAAGGGCCGAAACGCTAAAAATGAGAGGTTCTTCTTCTGAAGACCTTCGGCGACGAAAGCTCGCAAAGAGTTAAAACACACACACATACATACATACATACATACATACATACATACATACATACATACATACATACATACATACATACATACATACATACATACATACATTCAAGAAATTAAAGAGCCGAAACGTTTGTAAAAGCTTGCTCGATCCACCAAAGTCAGGTACTCTGCAAGTCAGTAAAGAGCAGCTTGATCATCACTTCCGAGCTGCTTTCATTGACCCCTTGGGAGACAAAGAACTAGCTGAAAGATCAGATCTTCCCGAGATTCCTCTTCCAAAGGTTGCTTTCAACGAGGGAGTAATTTCAATTTTTGACATATCCCAATTCCTCCGAAAAACAAGAAATAGATCTGCTCCAGGTCCAAATGGTGTACCATACCTGGTGTATAAAAAATGTCCGGGTGTGTTGAAAGTTTTACACTCATTGCTCAAGTCTGCTTGGACGTCCGGGTCTGTTGATAAAGAGTGGCAAAAAACTGAAAGCATTTTTATACCAAAGGAGAAAGTTTCAGTCGACATCAATCAGTTCAGACCAATTTCTCTTCTTAATGTTGAAGGAAAAATATTTTTTGCTGTGCTTGCCAAGAGGTTGACGAGCTATCTAACACAAAACGACTACATAGACAAGTCAATTCAGAAAGGAGGAATCCCTGGTGTTCCTGGTTGCATCGAACATTCTACCATGATCTGGGAGTCTATAAAAAGAGCAAAACAGAATCGACTCAGTTTGCACGTCATTTGGCTTGATCTTGCAAATGCTTATGGAGCGGTTCGTCACCAGCTGATTTGGAGAGCTTTGACGATGCACCATGTTCCAAAGTTCGTTATGGATATTCTACGACAGTATTTTCAAGATTTTCACCTGAGATTATCGACAAAGACGTGTTCAACCGATTGGTTTCGTCTTCAGGTCGGTATCGCCATGGGGTGCTCTATTTCTCCCATATTATTCGCGCTAGCAATGCAACTACTTCTGAATTCAGTTGGTGCAAGGGTAGAAGATGTTTATGTCGGCCGAGGTATTTTCATGCCACCTCTGAGAGCTTTCATGGACGACACGACAATTATTTTGAATAAGTGTATTTCAATGAGACGGACACTCGATGTCTTCAGCGATCTACTCAAATGGTGCGGAATGAGTTTTAATGCATCCAAATCGAGAAGTCTCTCCCTGCGTCGCGGTAAAATTGATGAATACACCGTTTTCTCTGTTGATGGTAACAAGATTCCAACAGTGAGCGACGAACCAGTGAAAAGTCTCGGGAGATGGTATTGTAAACCCCTGAATGATGTTGATCAGGGTGCTTCTATTCTCCGTATGGCAACTGTCTCCATGGAAAGCATTAATTCTGCTCCGCTTCAGAGCAGGTTCAAAGTGTGGATTTTGCAATTTGTTTTAGTGCCAAGACTGCTTTGGCCTCTGACAGTTTATGAAATTGGTCTGCAAGTTGTGGAGAAACTAGAAAGAAAGATAGCTCGTTTTACACGTCAATGGTTGGGTCTGCCTCCGGGATTGACGTCTGTGGCTCTCTACGGCAAAACAGCCAAGCTGAGACTTCCATTGCGGTCTTTTGTTGAAGATTTCAAGATCAGCAAACTGAGAACTCAGATGATGCTCGATAATTCAACGGATCAGAGAGTCGCTGAGGTAAAACCAACTCTAATCTCAGGAACCAAATGGAATGCTAGAGTTGAAATAGAGAATGCCACGGTTTCTCTCCAGTGGACTGAAAGGACCGGAGCAGTTCAGTTGGGGCGGCATGGTGTTGGATGGAACCACCATCTCTGGTGGTCCAAGGCAAACGCTCAGGAAAGATCAGACTTGATTGTTCAGGACAGAAAGCAAGCGATAGAAAGCGAGAGAGTTGTGAAGAGCGCACAATTGTCACAGCAAGGCGACTGGACCAGATGGGAGGAGACAGTTCAGCGGTCTCTGTCATGGGAAGATATATGGCGCTATGCTCCAGTGCGGCTATCGTTCCTCATTAGATCGATGTATGATCAGCTGCCAACAGCCAGCAATTGAAAAAAATGGAAATTAATTGAAAATGATGAGTGTCAGCTCTGCGGTCAGTCGCAGTCATTGATTCATATTCTTTCCTCCTGCTCCTATTCCCTTTCTCAGATACACGTGGTGCCACAACCTTGTTCTCCAAAAGCTGTTGGGATTTGTAAAAGAGGCCTGCCGAAAAGCCAACTCAATGGTGGTGAAACCTAGGAGGAGGATTTATTTTTTGAGAGAGGGATTGCCGCAGCTAAATCGCCCAAAAAGAACCCTCACGGAAGGAGAGAATGTTTTCCATGCGGCGAACGACTGGAGGGTCTCTGCCGATCTGAAAACGGAAAAGTGCTTCCCAGTTTCAATAAAGGAAAGTGGAAAAAGGCCAGACATAGTTGTTTTTTCGAGTCTGGCCAAGACTGGACATTTCTTCTCATCGAGTTGACAGTGCCTTGGGAAAGCAACATGGAGGCCAGTAACATAATGAAATTAGAAAAATACAGAGAATTGGTGTTAGATTTGGAAGCAAATGGCTCAAGAGCTGAGCTTTTTGCTGTTGAAGTCGGAGCACGCGGTTTGGTTGGTAAATCTTTGCTAAAGTTGCTGCGGGCCCTGGGAATGTCTAACAGAGAGCGGACCCGTGCAATTAAACAGATTTCTGAAGCAGCAGAATCGGCTTCATTCTGGATTTGGTCTCAAAGAGAGAAAAAAGAAGATTTTCCAAATTTAGAAGCCGCTCTCTCCGCTCCGCAAGAATAGAATTGCTTCGTCTTTGTTTACGTGGCGATATTAAGTACCGCTACAAAAGCGAAGCCGTTATGTCGTCGAAGGTTTTCTCACTTGAATAGTCTGAATTTCTTTAACGTCGCGAGTTTATTTGCATGATAAATATCTGCCACGATGCAAGGAATGATAGAAATTCGATGTCGGAAAAGAACAAGGACATTTTCTGCCGGAGGACGTTCGTCCGTCGAACGTGGCTCGCCCCCCTTAGAACGTCAAGAAATTAAAGAGCCGAAACGTTTGCTCGAGGGGGGGTTTTCTTCTGATGACCTCCACAGAAAAGCTCTTCACGAGTGCACACACATACATACATACATACATACACACACGTACATACTTTGAATGAGCATTTAGTGCCGAAATATTGTAAAAAACACATACATACATACATACATAAATACACACAGACACACATACAGGCACTTCACATACACATACATATAGGATCATAATTAAATGCAAACTAAATAATTTCAATTTTGCAAACGGTAAAGTTCTAGTATAGCGTCATCGGCCGATTTCTATAAAAAATGGCCGGTTTTTAACGTAAATGATATTTAAAACAAAACTAAAGACCAATTAAAACATAAATCATTTAAAAAAACCAGAAATTACATCACTTTAGAACATTTAAAAACTGCTGCCGAAGCTTATGTAGTTCCCGGTGAAGATCTATTTGTCAATAGCGATAGAAGTGAACAGTGGGAATAAAGAAAATAAAAATTAAACACATTTAAAATAAAAATAGACAGTTTAGGAAAAGAAATTAAACATTTAAATTATGGAAATTAAAACTTAAAAAATATCAGTTTGTTTTAGAAGTACGGGTTGCGTAACCCGCTCCATATCTAAAACAGTTTCTTTAAATGCGATGGTGCGCGTGCTTGAAATTATGACTAAGCAAGACCACGAGAGATTTCATCAGCGACCTCCACCACCACAGCGAGTCGAAGAGATTTCATTTGTAATATAATGATTTGATGTTATTATTTTATTTATTATTTACTTTACTTTTGGATTTGTGGCTAAATTTAAAAAAATTCTGATCATAGATAAGTTTCCGCTCAGCGCTCAGAATTTTTCACACTTAATAATTAAATATTTAATTTATTTCCATATTCAATAATTATAGTTTTATTTCTAACAATTTTCAATTTACTTGTTGTTTTATTATTCTATTTTGATATTAACTCTTCCTTACTTTTCATTCCTTGAATTGTATTATTCCGCGTATCAACACTGCCTTTGGATATTTTCTGCTTAAAGTCGGTTTTTAGTAAGTTTTTCTGTAAAAAAATTTTTTCCTAATATGTTCTGATAATGTTCTGAATTTATTCTAATAAACAGTTTTTTAAACCGATTTTTTATAGAAATCGGCCGATGACGCTATACTAGAACTTTACCTTGCAAACTATATAATTCAATTTTGCACACTATAAAAATAATTTTTGCACACTACAAAATTAATTTTTGCATACTATAAAAATAATTTTTGCACACTATAAAAAAATTTGTACACACTATAACTTTAATTTTTGCATACTGTATTTTGCTTACTCTAAAATAACTTTTTGAAAATTATATTTTGAACACAATAATGTTTATTGTTGTAAACTGCTGTAATTTTGGTTTTTGTTGAATATGCATTTATTTGTTACAGTGTTACATCAACTGGAAATTATTTGAAATTCAAAAAACATATTAAATCAATGCAATAATACTTTATTGAAATTTATTTGACTTTTTTCTAGAATGAACATGCAGAAAGCAATGTAATTGGGAAACATGTTTTATGGTATGCATTTCAAATAAAAAATTTATTTTTTAAAGAAATTAAAGATTGTAGCAAATGTTGTTGTATGAGATTGAAATGCTTAAAAAACCTCAAAATCTATTGCACCAATAGAGCTTTTTTTGCTTTGGCTGGGCGACCTCTTTTTCTTTTGATTCCAATTGGGATGTTTTTTGCTGCAGGTGGTGGGACTATTAATTATAGTTAGCACATATTAATTATAGTTAGCAAATATTAATTATAGTTTGTTAATATTAATTACAGTTCGCATTTATTAATTATAATTTGCATTTATTAATTATAGTTTGCAATTATTAATTATAGTTTGCATTTATTAATTATAGTTTGCATTTTTTTATTATAGTTTGCATTTATTAATTATAGTTTGCATTTATTAATTATAGTTTGCATTTTTTTATTATAGTTTGCATTTATTAATTATAGTTTGCATTTATTAATTATAGTTTGCATTTTATAGTGTGCAAAATATTAAAATAGTGTGCATTTAAATTGAAGCAATACGGATATATATATATATATATATATATATATATATATATATATATATATATATATATATATATATATATATATATTTTTAAACATATATATATATATATATATATATGTTGAAATGTTTCAAGAGCCTACAAATAGGATGACTAACTGTCACCACAAGTAACGCAAATATTTATAAGACTCTACTAGGAATCGAACCCACGTGTCTACGGCAACACCGCCTCGCCTAAATGCAAGCGCTCTTACCAACTGAGCCACCGACCATCACCAAAAAATGATGGCTAGAAGTCTCAGTCTTTCGGAGCTACTTAAGATTAGACTACGACTATGATAGGCTCAGAACTCCTTACTTCGACTCGACAGCTAGTCTGCTGCCAGATAGGTAATTTTTTGCGAAGTGAAACACTGCGTTGAAATATATATATATATATATATATATATATATATATATATATATATATATATATATATATATATATATATATATATATATATATATATATATATAAAAGAGTTAGTTATTACCAATAAATTATCAAATTTATATGGCAGCAAACTTATTCTGAAAGACGAAGTTTTGCACTTCGTTAATATTTCCAGTTACACTCCTTCGAAAGAAGAAGTTGATTTTCTTCAAATGGGATATAACTGTCATGTACAGGCCAAGTACCATCCTTTAGTGAAGAAAACAGAAGCTGAAATGTTGTTTCAAGATATAATCCTATTGAGTGAACAAAAACTTGTTGTTTACTCTGATCGTCTAATGCCTCTGTTGTGCTCTGAAAGCCTTGTGCACCGTCATACATAAAATACTTTCCTGTCACCAGAACTTTTACACGCAGCAAAAACTCTCCGAAACAACTCCGATGTGGTCGTGCGAAAAGCAGATAAATCTAATGTTTATGTTCTAATCAACCACACCGAATATATTGAAAAACTGAATGTCATCACATCTGATGAAACAAAATTTAGAAAGATAAAAACAGATCCGACTGATACCATCAAGATCAAAGCAAACAAACTAATAGTACAAGCAAATAAAACTCTAAAAGGACAAAACAAGCTTATTCAGATAATGGGCGAATTCGATCCAGGTTATTTATATGGTAACGTTAAAATCCATAAGAAAGATAATCCGTTACGACCAATCATCTCTCAGATACCAACTCCGGTTTATCAATTAGCAAAATCACTGAATAAAATGATTTCTCCTTTCTGTCCTCGTCACCATAGCGTTCGATCTTCATTCGAGTTCATTAGTTTGGTTCGAAGCACTTCAGATGGGTCTGGTATAATCGCATCACTAGACGTTGAAAATCTTTTTACAAATATACCAGTCAAAGAAACCGTAGAAATAATTATAGATTGTGTTTTCAACCATCCTACAATTTCACCTCCAGATGTCGATGCAGCGTTGCTCTCTGAATTACTGAAATTATGCACATGCGAGGTTCCATTTAGACATCCTAACGGACAGTTGTATCTGCAAATTGATGGTGTAGCGATGGGCTCTCCATTGGGGCCAACGTTTGCAGATTTTTACATGGCAAACATAGAAAAGAAAGTATTTAATATTTGCAATAAACCTCGAATGTACGTGAGATACGTTGATGATATATTTGTTCTGTGTGATGACTGCGATCAACTTCAGGAATTGAAGAGCAAATTCGAGAGCAATTCTGTTTTGAAACTTACTGTTGAACTCAGTTATGAAAATAAATTGCCTTTTTTAGACTTACTTGTAACAACGGCAGATAAATGTTTAAAATTAAATCCATACAAAAAACCTACAAATCACGGAGAAACTTTGAACGCCGATGGTTTTTGCCCTGAGAGATACAAAGTTAGTGTTATTCTGAACATGCTACACAGAGCCCGTCAATCTACTGATTGTCTAGAGGAACTTCAAATAGAAATTCAAAAAATTAAAGAAATACTCATTAATAATAACTTCACAAACAGAATGGTTGATGATGTCACAAAAAGATTTCTTGATGCTAGTTTGAAAATGGACAAATTCAGTGATAATCCAAAGAAGGCCATAAACGTTTATTATAAAGCCCAAATGCACAGAAATTATATAGTTGACGAAAACATCATAAAAAATATAGTCAAAACTCAAGTGAAAGTTATTGATCCGTTAAACTATGAAATTAAACTTAATGTATACTATAAACCAAAAACATCCCACTCCATGGCTATGCGTAACAATATTTCTAACTGTAAAAAGCATTTGCAACGGAAAAATGTTATCTACAGGTTCACATGTCCCTGTGATCATGCAACATATATTGGCTCTACCCGAACGTCTTTAACACGAAGGTTGACTATGCATTTGCAAGGTGGAGGTATCATGAAGCATTTCTGTGAAAAACACCATAAGCAGTTATCTAGACAAATCCTTGTGGATAACACTGAAATAATAGAAACTTTTAACAATCCGAGACGATTAAGGGTGGCAGAGGCTTTGTTGATCCAGGAACAAAAACCAGCAATTAACATTCAAGATAACAATTTCACTCACATTTTGAAGTTGTTTGATGGCCCAATTGTTCCAAAATTTGGAATTGCATTAAACGTCAATAAAGGAATGAATATTAATAGATTGATGGAAGGAGATAAACATAAAACAGAGATGATGAACAGGGATCCAAAAACGAAACTTCTTGAAACAAAGGTAAATAACTGTCAGCATTCATCTGACGTTTCAGTTGGAGAGGCTAGTAATAATTGTGACTCTAAAATTCTAGAGCCCAAACCAATCCTCTACGATAATCTCAACAGGAATAAAACGAGCGTGAAATTTGAAAATGATTTGTCCGAAAGAAGAGAACAAAGTGATTGCTGCGAGAAAGAAATTGATATGGTGACCGATGAAGATATACTCAACATCAAAGACATAGAGGATACCGTCATGGAAAATCTCACTAACCAGAAGGAAACTACACCTGTCAAGAATTATGAAAGGTCTGTGGATGCTGAGGGAGATCTAACTAGAGAAACGCCTGTTTGTTTTAAAAGCTGTGTCTCTAAAAATACGGAGTCAGAATCACTCTCTCTTGATAGTTTCCACACAGATGAAATGATTGAAGGAAAAGAAAATGACTTGGAAGAAAAACATAAAAGTAGTAATAATGTCGACGATGAAGATGTTTTCTGTAACTGTGAATGTAGTGAAGTCGAGGTTGATGGCGATGCGGCTAAAAATTGTGGAACTACACTAATCGGAGAAATTGAGAATGTTTTGATTAATAGTGCAGGTGAGGCTGAGACACCTGCGGTGTTTGAACATTTACTTTGCAATCCAAACATTAATATAAAAAGAAGAAAGTAGAAAACAAAAACTACGGGAAAAGTGAGCGTGAAATCAGCTGTGTGGCTTGCTGGTTGTGTATTTAATTTGTATTTTAGTGAGACTTTGGCTGAACGCGTCGACACTTGTTTACTCACTGAAAGCGTGTTTATTAATACTCGGCTACTTTTATTGATTTTAGTCTAATTCTGCATGTATTGAAAACAAACTAACTGCTGTTTAATTAACTTTATTATTATAATTTGAGAAAGTGTTTTTTCGATTTTAATATATACTGTTTTATTATTATAAATGAAGCTCTGAAGATGGTTAAATTAACCGAAACTGGCCAGTCAGCTGGAAAAAATAAAGATTTTAAAACGTTGCTTGGTGTAGTTTCAGAAAGGAAAGATATTGTTGTTTTGCAAGGTTTATACAAGAAACTGTTGAATGCAAAATGGGCGACAAAGTTCAATGAAACTTGCTTGCGGGAATATATATATATATATATATATATATATATATATATATATATATATATATATATATATATATATATATATATTCTTTTAGACAAGTTTCATTGAACTTTTTAGTCCATTCTGCATTAACAAGTTTCTTACAAAAGTTTTGAAGAATAACGATTTCTTTTTTATTATTAGGAATACAACTAAAAAGAGATTTAAAACTTTTATTAAATTGGGCTAACTGGCCAGTTTCGGACGTATCCATCTTCAGAGCCCCTAATTTAATTTCATAAATATGAGTTAAAACATATAAGAATAAATTAAGTATTGATATGAACTATTGTATGTTGATACGAAACATTTAATATTGGTATAAAATATTGAATAATGATATGGAGTGATTCGAAACGTTGAAATATGAAACATTGGATATTAGTATGACACCTTAAATAATGGTATAAACAGGGCTGTATTTACCAAAGGGCTGACCGGGGCTGAAGACCAGGGGCGGCCGGTGATAGGGGGCGGCCAGAAATGATGATGAAAAAAAATTATTTGTCTTTTTTAGTTTTTTACATAGTTATTCTGCCACATTAAAAAGGTTATTATTAACTTTATTTAGTTTTCGTCAAATTTCTTGCAAAAAAGAAAAGTAATTTAAGGTTATTTAATATTTCAAATGTTTTACTAACCAGATATTTCGGAATTATTTCGAAAAGGTTTTGCGAAAATCACCTCGTAACTGGTAAATAATGAAGTTGTCCCGTGTTTGTCAATAGTCACTACTTTGTTAACAATAGGAGTAATAGGAGTATAGGACTTTTATAATTTCTGTTAAGAATAGCACAGTTATCACTACTTTGTATTTTGGAATTAGTAACTGTATTTTGTTGTAAATTTGTATTCAAGAATCAAGTTTGACTAATTTGTTATGTATCATTTCAATATTCATCACAATCATTAGCACCTCTTTTTAGACTATGCTTGATGTACATATTCTTGCAACCAAATTATTACATAATAACAGTTTCAAACAAGTTAATACTAGATTCTAACCAATTATGAAATAACACCCTTTTTAAACCAGATACAAGTTAACAAACATTTTCAACCAAGTATGAGTTAATACAAGTTTTCAAATTAAACTCATCTTACAACACAACAAATCATACCAAATTTTTACATCTTCTGTACCAGTCAACATACATTAAATGTAAATTGCTTTATACATGAAAAGATATCTTTAAGACCAAATTTTTCTTACTGGGTTAAGGACCAGAGGCCCAATGGATCAGTTTATTTTACAAGAAATATTTAAAACTTATAAACATAGCAAGTGATATACCAAATAAAGAAATTGTAGCCAGTTCAAGAGTGTGTTATGTTATTTTGGCTTACATGCTAACATGTTTGATAGTACACTTAATTTGTGAATGAAGAAAGATAGAATAAACTATGATTCTATGAAAAAACAACAACAGGTTTTGTACAGGATTTTTCCTATGTTATTCCTAGAACTGAAGTACTTAAGTTTCTTCTTAGTAATCATATTAAGCTGACATTATCTATATATATAAAAGAACATGTCCTGACTGACTGACTGACTGACTGACAGATGACTGACTGATAATCAACGCCGAGCTCAAACGCCTCATCCTAGGAACGTAAAATTTGGAACTTATATTACTTTTATAGCGTAAACATTCGCTGAGAAAGGATTTTTGAAAATTTTGCTCCTGAGGGGAAAAAACTGGAAAACAAACTTTTTTCTAAAACAATGTATATCTCGAAAACCAAAAATGAGGAGATTTTGAAATTTGGTATATAGATTCTTTTTGAAAAATAAAAAGATACGTGTTTCACCATTTTTTGAAAATTCGGTTTCCCGGACCTCAAATGTGGGTTGGAAAATTGGGTTATTTGGTTTTTAAAGTAGCTTCTACTCAAAAACTGTTAATGCTACAGGAGTAAAAATTAGTATTTAGTTTCTACTCCAGAAATAATGAAATACGTGTTTTAGCATTTTCTGAAAATTTGATTTCCAGGACTTCAAATGTGGGGTGGAAAATAGGGTTATTTGTATTTTAAAGTAACTGCTACTCGAAAACTGTAAATACCACAGATTTAAAAATTAGTATTTAGTTTCTATTCTAAAAATAAAGATATACGTGTTTCACCATTTTTTTATAAATTTGGTTTCCAGGACCTTAAATTTGGGCTGGACAATAGGATTACTTGGTTTTTAAAGTAACTGATACTCAAAAACTGTAAATGCTACGAAAGTAAAAATTAGTATTTAGTTTCTACTCTAAAAATAATGATATACGTGTTTCACTATTTTTTGAAAATTTGGTTTTCAGGACCTCAAATGTGGGGTGGAAAATTGGGTTACTTGGTGTTTGAAGTAACTGCTACTCAAAAACTGTAAATGCTACAAAAGTAAAAATTAGTATTTAGTTTCTACTCTAAAAATAAGGATATATGAAATTTTGGTTTTCATGATCTCAAATGTGGGGTGGAGAAAGGTTTCTTTGGTTTTTAAAGTAACTGCTACTCAAAAACTGTGAATGCTACAGATGTCAAAATTAGTATTTAGTATTTACTCAAAAAATAATGATATAAGTGTTTCAACATTTTTTAAAAATTTGGTTTCCAGGACCTCAAATGTGGGGTGGAAATAAGGGTTATTTGATTTCAAAATAACTGCTACTCAAAAACTGTAAGTGCTACAAATGTAAAAATTAGTATTTTGAAGTTTTGTGCCGGTTAAAAGTAGCTAAGTCCAGTTTATCACCGGTTGGGCCAAGCCGTTGTTTTAGAGTCTTCACACGGGCCAGGCCAAACCTTAAATCAAAGTGGGACGGGCCGAGGTTTTTCACCAAGTATATAGATATTTTAGTGATTTTAGGGTCTTCAGTTGGGCCGGGCCAAACCTGAAGTCAAGGTGGGACGGGCCGAAGTTTTTCATCAAGTATATAGAACTTCTAGGCCTGTAAGAATGGGCCGGGCCTAATTCAAACGGGCTGTTCCGGGCCAGGAGTTTAGGTTTTTAAAACTGGCTGGGCTAAGTTGTCGACGGGCCGAGCCGAGACCTAAAAAATTGATCTCTACTATGGATGCACGGTTCAAACTCTCTAATTTCATGCGAGCGAAGCCGCTACGGGCACTGCTAGTATTCTTATATTTTATATTCATTCCATGGTACATAAATAAGAGAACATTAAGTAGAAGTTATTACAAACAAAACAATTACAAGAGTAATTGTATTATTTAGTAATAGGTCTATAGGTGACTTTTTCCAAAAACAAGCTTAACTGGTAAAGGATGGCATGCTGATAATTTTTATGGGAAAAAAAAGTGCACATACGATTTTTCAGTTTTTCACTACTGGGTCATTTTTTAAGGGATATTTACAAATTTTTTAATGTAAAAATGTTTCTTTTTTGTAAAGAAATGATCTAATTTGTGGTATTTTTTTATTATAAACTCAACGGAAATTTTATTGAGTTTAACTAAATTTCATATCATCAGCAGATTTACTGACTTAATTTTCTTTCTTGTTTCCTTTTCACAGGCTATTGCTTAGTGGACTATTCGCCAATGTCTGATCGCAAAATACGACAAAGTGGAGCCAAGTATCGAAAGGCTGCAAAGCAAAAGGCTGAGAACGCCACAAAGTTGTTAGAAACTATTCCGAAGGTAACGCTATTCTTTAAATCAGCTGAGACAACTGAAAAAACTACCAGCGAGTCAATTGACCATGAAGAGGAAATACATAATGAAGATTCCCTCAGTGTCCCTCAGGAGAAAGCGACTGTTGGTGGTTTGGAGCTATTATCAGACATTTTCCTCTCCTCAGCATCAGATGTAAACCGCAACTGTGATGTGGAAACCAGCTATGAAACAGAATTGGTGCCTCCCGCGGATCCCTTCTTATGGTCATTGAATGAATCTACACGTGAATATTTTGTGGTGAACAGCGTGATACAAAAAGAAAATGCTGACTTTTCAAAATCAAAACGACAATATGGTGACTTCTGCCGATCTTTTACCCCAACTGTGTTGTGCATTATAACTATTGTTTATCACTCATACAAAATTTCCCTAGCTGTGCTAGGTTTTCACTTCTTTTTGCGTTAAATTTCTGTATTTGTGTGCGTGGGTGTCAACAGGCTATATAAGCACTGTATTTCCGCCTCTTTGGCACTTCCGTTTAATTGTAATGTTATAGTTCGGCGACTTGCCAATAAAGAAAATGAAGACAAATAATTGTGGATTGCGATTGTCCAGGAAAAATATTGCCCACACTGAGGGACGGCCCATGCTGCCAAAGCCCAGGGGCGGTCTGACCGCTAAATACGGCCCTGGGTATAAAGCATTGGATTTTAATATAAAGCATTCATTATTGAAATGGAGCATTGAAAGCTAATAAGAACAAAGGATGAAATAAACCAAATGAAATATTTAAAACCAACAAACCATTAAAACTAGTCCGAAATAAAATTGACTCGAATTTTTAAAAATATCAATATATAGACACGTAAACGTTTATGATATCGACTGGAAAAAACCAAAGTAATATACAGTCAACGTCGTTTTCTAGTTGTAATATTTACATTTTTTTTTTTTATGATAGTTTATAGTCCTTTACACCAGGTGTTTTAAGACTCTAATGGCTGTATGTAGGAAGCACTTAAGTACTTCCTGTCGTGGATCAGAATTTGATCCTTTTAACTTTTCCCTCCTCCTTTCTCCAGGCTTGGGACTGGCTTGCAATTAGCGAGGCGGAGTTGAATATTTACATTACCAAGCAGGTGGTTAAATACGCCTGGATCACACGTGCTTTCGCCGACATTCACGGGCATACAGGTGCGCACCTCTGAAAAATCGGAACGAACAGCAACGTCCAAATATCCAGGTTCCATGTCGCACTCAAGAGGTGTAGTTACAAGTCCGGCCCTGTCATCAATCAACTCCTCCTCCCCAAGTCGCTTGTCGCACTCGTTTTTACATTTTTTTAAGACATCCATGTCTTCAACTTTTCCCGTGTGTAGATCATCTTCACGAAGATCGGAATCGAAGGTAGAGTCAAATCCAACTAATTCGACGGGATGAAAGGCGCAACTATCTCTCCGTTCTTCCTCATTGTTTAATATTTTGGGCTCTTGAAATTTAGAGTCACAATTACTACATTTTTCCACTTTTTCTTTTTGTGGAACAAGTTCAGGACTTATTTCAGTTTCTTGAGTCTCAGAGTCGAGAACAGCCTCTTGAGACTCAGATTCGAGAACAGCTTCCTGAGACCCAGAGTCGAGAACAGCTTCTTAAGACTTAGAGTCGAGAACAGCCTCCTGAGACTCAGAGTCGAGAACAGCCTCTTGAAACTTAGAGTCGAGAACAGCGTTGAATCCAACAAATTCAACAGAGCGACGGTCGCAACGATCCTTATGCTCATCACTGCTATTCAATACCTCGGTCTTCTTTCTTTTGGTTTCGACTTGTCCCACAATTGAACTACCAAACAGTTTAAGTAGATGACTGAAGTTATTATCCTGAATGTTGATACTTGGTCGTTGGTCTTGAATTAATAAGGCTTCTAAAATTCTAAGTCTTTTTGGGTTGCTATTTGTACCAATAATCTTAGTGCTGTCGACGAGAATTTGCCTCGTCAGATTACAGAAGTGTGTCTCGCGGAAATGTTTAGCAATACTCCCTCCTTGTAAGTGCATCGTCAGTCTTCTAGACAAGGACGTTATTGTAGACCCTATGTAGGTAGTTGGTCTATAAAACACGTTGAGTCGAAGTCTATACTCATCTGTGTCAGCAACTTTGACTTGGGTTTTGACGATGTTCTTGATAATTTCTTCGTCGACCCTATAGGAGCTATGCATTTGAGCGCCTTAAAACAAGTTTAGAATTTTTTTACCAGTGTCTTTAAATTTTTCCAAATTTGAGCTGTCTTTGAGGAATCTAGCAACGATGTCGTCTACCAGTCTATTGGTAAAATTGTTGTTAATCAAAGTTGTTTTGATTTTTTGAATTTCTGTCTTCAGTTCGTCAAGGTTGTCAGTAGCTTGACGAGCTCTGTGTAACATATTCAACACAACACTGATTTTGTAGCGTTCTGGGCAGAAACCTGCGGCGTTGAGAGTTTCTCCATGATTTGTTGGTTTTTTATAGAGATTCATTTTTAAAGAACGATTAATAATATACATATATATATATATATGTATATTAGGGATGTCACGGGTACCCGAGTTCGGTACTACCCGGTCTTTTTCTGATATATATATATATATATATATATATATATATATATATATATATATATATATATATATATATATATATATATATATGTCTCAACTTCAGACTCGAACCCACGACTGTCGGATCGGCAACAACGCCTCTCTATATTTGATTCCCCTTGACTCTCAAGGTTGTGTGAAAATTTCATTACGATCGGATGAATGGTGTAGCAATGCATAAATAACATACCTATATACACAGTGGCGAATTTAGGCCTAGGCGCACTAGGCGCGCGCCTAGGGCCCCCAGATTTTAGGGGCCCCCAAAACTTGAAAAATGAGTTTTTTGGAGGCTTCAAAATATTTCGCACAAAAAAATTTAATAAGTTTGAGAAAAATTATGTTTACATTTTCAGGTAATATATTTCATAATTATTTCTAAATATTTTTGTACAACGTATAAAAAAAATAAATATACAAACAACAATTTCTGCGTTGCCAAAAATGCGCGCACGAATTTTCGCTCAACCCTAAATTAAAAATGTAAACAAACTTTTGAATTGTGGTAAAATTCGAACAATATTGGCGCATCTTACGTCACAGATTTTTATTAAAAATTTCAATTCAAATTTTAATTTTTTGCAATAACTAATTGTTAATTGCCAGTTTATTACACTATTTTAATAATTTTGTTCTTTCTACCATCTACGCTTTGTGTGGATGAATGGTCATTTTTCCTTTCTGTTGTAGCTGATTCTGATTGCGACACAATCGTTTCATTAAAACAATGTCTATGAGACAATATCCCTCAGGTGCAAAAAAACGTGATATTCAAAAGAAGAGAAAAGCAGAAGATGCGAAAAACGAAGGCGCCTTGTTGACATTTTTAGCGAAACGACCGGTAATCCCATCATCAGAAACTACTCAAACAGAAATAACAGCTAATGATCAAAGTCCAGCCAGTATGGATTCTGAGTCCTATCCAACAGAATTGCCAGAACCTGAACCGCCGGCTGAAGGTTCTATACCGGAGGTCGCGAGTAATGAAACTGCTGATGATAACAACTGTAGTGAAATTTTGACAGATATTGCTATGTGGCCAGCGAATTTGACAGAAACCATGCGTAATTATGTTTTGGATTTCAGACCAAAAAATGTTGGCGACTTTTCACGCGCTAGCATGTTGATGACAGATTGTGGCAGACAATATTTTCGTCATATGTCTGAACATAACTTTTACTTGACCAAGGCGAATGGCCAAAAAGAAAGACGTGAATGGTTAGTGTTCAGTGAAACTAGTGGAAGTGTGTATTGTTATGTATGCAAACTGTTTCCAAATAAAGCTAGTCAATTTTCAACAAATGGGTGTTCAGATTGGAAAAATATTGCCGCGAAAATTTCTGAACATGAAAATTCGTATGGCCATGTTCAAGCAATGTGCACTTTTGCTAAACGCTTAAACGCAAAAGGGCGTATTGACGAACAAATGGCGAAACAGTCAGATGATGAAAGGCAATACTGGAGAGAAGTTCTACGAAGGATTGTAGCAACTGTACAGTTTCTTTCCTCTCAAGGCTTGGCTTTTCGTGGTTATGACAACAATGACGGTAACTTTACTAGTTGCTTGAATTATTTGTCAAAATTTGACCCTTTCTTAGCAAATCATATTGCGCGGTACGGTAACAAGGGAAGTGGTTCTGTTAAGTTATTTGTCACATGCTACTTGTGACGAATTTATTAAAATAATGGGCAATGCTGTCAGAGATCAGTTTATTTCAGAAGTAAAGAAATCGATATATTTTTCTTTGATTGTTGATTCAACACCTGATGTTAGCCACGTGGACCAGTTAACTGTGATACTCAGATATGTTCTCATTGATGGTAAAATTAAAGAACGATTTTTAACTTTTGTTGACATCTATGCTCATAACGCTCAAAATCTGGAGCAAGTGATACTAGACGTTTTGAAGAAATGGGGGTTAGATATCACAAAATGCAGGGGACAGAGTTACGACAATGCTTCTAACATGTCTGGCAGATACTCTGGCTTGCAGGCTCGAATCAAGGCACACAGTCCCAATGCAGTTTACATTCCCTGCTCTAGCCATAGCTTAAATCTAGTTGGTAATTCGGCTGCAGAATCGTCGCTTTCAGCAGTATCATACTTTGACTTTATTCAAAACGTTTATGTGTGGTTCTCAGCATCCACACACAGGTGGAACATACTTAAAAGTCATCTAGTCAAAAATGGATGCACCATAAAGAAAGTATCGGACACAAGGTGGTCAGCTAGAGCGGATGCAGTGTTTGCATTGCATCAGAACTACAGTGGTATTCAGGAAGCTCTTCTTCAAGCAGCCGAAGATCGTGATCAGAAGGCGTCTGTAAGAAATGAGGCTAATGCTCTTGCTAATAAAATGGATCTTTTTGAAACTGCATTGATGACTGTTCTTTGGGATACAATTTTACAGCGGATGAATGCAACCAGCAAATCCCTGCAAAATTCAAATTTATATCTTGATGCTAGTGTAAATCTTCTAGAATCACTGAAGCTTTTTATTAACAATGAAGTCCGAAACGATTTCACTCGTATTGAAGAACGAGCAGTATTGCTTATTAACGATGATCTGAAAGACTGTAAATATCAAGATGAAGTGAGCCGCAAGAAAAAGCGAAAATCGTTTTCTGATGAAAGCAATGAAGCGGAAGTTATTTTAACTGGTCGTGATAATTTTATTGTTAACACAGTAAACGCCATTTCTGATAAATTGATCACGGAACTTGATCACAGAATCGAAGCATACAAAGGTATACATGATTTGTTCAGTCTATTTTTCAAGGACAAGGTAGATGACATGAACACAAAGATCTCGGCCTTGATCGAAGAATACAAAGACGATGTTAATTCTGATACCACTGGCGATGAAATCAAACAGTTTTTGCATTTCGCTAAAGAAGAAAGCGCAAAATCTGCGGTAGAGATGTACCAGCTTATAGCTAATTTGGTCGTGCGCCTAGGGTGGACTACAATGTACATTTCCCAATGTGGAAACCCTTCTAAGAATCTTTCTCACCATTCCTATATCAAACGCAACTGGAGAACGGTCATTTTCTGTGTTGAAAAGGATCAAGAATTACTTGCGGAATTCCATCAGCCAATGTAAGCTGGGAGATTTGTCTATTTTATGCATTGAATCAAAGGAGACATTAGAATACGATTTCAATGCGCACATTGACTCCTTCGCGAAATTGAAGAGCAGGAAAAAAGTTATATAACTGTAATAAACTGACAATTGTAATTTCTAACTAGTATCTATAACTGTAGTATGCATGTTAAATAATACATGAGTATGAGTGTTCTAACTATTGATCGCCTTATAGGTGAGAGGGCCCCAAATTGGTCGTGCGCCTAGGGCCACAGTTTTGGTAAATACGCCTCTGTATATACATACATATATATACAAACATTCATATATATATATATATATATATATATATATATATATATCACTGACCCGTTGCAACAAAGTCACGTGGTGTACCATTTCAAATATTCTATTCCACATTGTAAGGTGGATACATACATTGGTCACACTACCACTACGTTGTCAAGGAGACTCACGATGCATCTCCAGTTTGGGAGTATTCTTAATCATTATGAATGTATTCATTTGAAAAAGCTAACACGAAAAGAACTTGAAGAAGGTGTTTCGATTTGAACAAGTGAATCCGACTCTTTCCGGCTGAAAATTAAAGAGGCTCTCTATATCTTATTAATGAGACCCGCAATTAATAAACAATTTGATAAATTTCCACAGATTCTCCACTTATTCGGTGTCAAGGAAAGCAATATGCATCGGCTACCCTGTATTCCTTCTAACGACGAGGATAACATAAATGATGATACTTCTGACTCGTCCTCTGACAAATACTTTGGCTGTTGAGGCTGCTCCTGACGAATCTCATTGTAATGTATCTGAGGAAATTCTTGTCTCTTCTAATATAACACAGCGAAAGCGCAAAAATTGATTTCCAATAGTATAAATTTTATATTCTTTTGATTTGAATGGTAGAGTGTTTTTTCGTTTTTTCTTTTGTTAGTGTGCTAATTCTTTGACAATTTCGGTTCTTTCTGTTTGTTTACTTTTCTCGTTTTACTTTTGACCCTGAGGATGGCTGACATAGCTGAAACGGTCCGTCGGTCTGACAATAAAAGTTTAATGGAAAAGTTTTTGGCTAATTGTAGTCTCGAACAGAGAGTTTTGTGCCGAAAGGTCGAGAATCTCGAAAAGTTGTTTCTGCCAAATGGCGAGTTGTGTTTCTTGGAGCGTGTCTCAAAGATAAATTGATTCCACAGTTTATTCGCAATATATATATATATATATATATATATATATATATATATATATATATATATATATATATATATATATATATATATATATATATATATATATATATATATATATATATATATATATATATATATATGAATGTTTGTATATAGGTATGTTATTTATGCATTGCTACACCATTCATCCGATCGTAATGAATATATATATATTAATATATTCGTAGTGAACTCAGTGGAAATACAGAAGTGGACCAATGTGAATTCCCGCAGGGAGATGACAAACCCGTTGAATTGCCTATTCTACTTTATAGTGGTAATATAACAATAAGAAGAAAAAAATAACATGTTCATATTTGTCCAAAGCACTAGGGGACATAGATTCAAGCTTTTTAAAAAACAAGAAAAGACTTTAAAAAAGGCTTTTTTTAGTTCTAGAGTGGTAAATATATGGAATGACTTGGACGATGACACTGTAGCATCTGAGACTACCACATCTTTTAAAGTAGCGCTATCCAGGCATGGATACTGATTTTTATGCAATTATTTATTTTTTATTAGTTTATTTATCTATTATTATCATTTATTTTATTTGATTCTATTTATTATTATTTTTAATTCGAAGTGGTTGTCTATAGGCGTAAAGTCTTCTAAACCACTATAATAAACGTTATCTTATCTTATCTAATTTTACATTGTATTCTTCTATAAGCAAATTACGATCATAGCAATATTCTTGTACATACTATTTTATTTTTAAATTATTTGAACTTTCTTAATACATATTTTCATTTCAGTTTCTTTTACGATATTCTAATATCTATGGTAGGTATGTTATACACACTGATCTCTATAGTCTGGTAGATTTAGCTTTTGATTCGGAAATTTTAATAGACAAGCCAAAAAGTACATTAAACTATAGTATTTGTTATAACTAAGACCTGGAAAGAGATACCAGATACAGATCGGTCCCTAAAAAAAGTTATTAGCAAAAGAAGTTGCTCAAAACTCGCGAATCTGTTTATTAACGCCAACCAATCAAAAGCCAGCTTTTTCTATTTCTGCGTAAAAAGTGACGTTTAATTTACAAATTATCTCCACGAAATTTAAACTTTTTACGCTCAAATGCTCATAAAACAGTTTAGTTATTTATTTCTATATTTTTTTAACAACACTTTTATTTTCCGTTTGCTTATGGAGCTGCCCGAAGAATGTTGATTATCAAATGCTTAAACTTAAACTCTTAAACTAGTTTAACTCCTCTGTATAAACGATTATGTACACTCAACTAGTCTACGTTTTCGAAATTCTCCTGTATTTAAAAAGCAATACAACCTGAAAACACAACCTTATTTGAAAATAGCTGAAGGGGGTGCCGGTTATGGGAATCGTACCACTTTTTAAAGAAACATGCTCAAACATCTTAAAGACAAGAAATTCATCAAACACTGGTTTTTAGAACAACATACATTTTAATTCTAAAAACAAAGTATAAGTTTCAACTTATTAAATAATTATAATAATAACTGTTATCTAGCTTCAAAAATTATTATATTGAGCACAATTCAGTCGAGCAGAAGACTCAGATCTTCATCCATGACTTTACTTCTTGTGTCCACCACCACACATATCAAGATTGCTGTAGACAGAAACTTCGGGGTTGCCAGACTGAGAATGGTTTGCCAGCTGCTGTTACATTGGCTGTGACACTTCAGTGCTTCCGAAGAGACATTCTAAACACTAAACACTGACTAACACCACTTTAAACATTGTCAAATTTTAATTCAATTCAGAGACACTGTTAACAACTTTTGTCGTGCTGGCTGAAGTAAACTGGGAAGTGTAGATTATGAGGATTTTGTAGATAAATAATGCACATCATATCATAGTCAAATTGTTTGCTGTTTATTCTAACACACAAGCAAACAGTTTTGACATTGAGACAATGCTTAGCAATATCCTCATATGCAGAAGAACTTGTTACAACAATAATAGACGTGTAACTGAAGGAAAGATACAAGAGCTATTTTAATAAGTTATTAATAACCATCAAAACCTTACAGAACAAAGAAGACATTTTCTCAAGAACTTGATAAGTTTCTATATATCACTTTAAATAGAAATGTAATAACTGCTCACATTGGCCAACTCTGACATTTACACATATTTCACTATTATAGATATTATTTACAAGACCACTAATATAAAGTCAGTTATCTTAAACTTTGTCACAGCAACTCAGCAACATTTACAAGCATATACAAGTACCTTCAAAACTGTTTTAAGAGCATCAAATTTTTTGCCAATTTAAAGAATAAATACCTCCAACAACAAAGACTGATTTTGGACAAGCCTAACTAAAATAGTATCTCATCAATTTTAACAGTTTTTTCATACAGGCCTTCACATATATTGCCCTTAAACATATCTACTTCAAGATTATCAGTATGAAGAGATTCATTACAAACTTTAGCATAGCAATATTTACAGGCAGATACAATGTAGCTCATATTTAAAACATGAACAATTTTTAAAAGAGCATGGGCTTTTTTTAAAAATTTCACATTTACCACTTATACAATAATTAGGCTATCAGGTGCTGCCTCTATATCAGTATTAATGAGACACAACTTAAAATCTATTTTTCCCAGCTCCATCTGTCATTGTCTAAGAAATACTTCAATTTCATTTCCTGAAAATGAGTTTTCAAAACATGCATTTTCAGTTGAGGTAGCTTTCCAGGAATAATTTTTGAACTACTTTATATTTGACTGGAATAATTGTTTATTGTGTGGAAAACTTAGATCTTAAATTCTTTTTATTGGAGCTAGATCAGCTAGCTACTAGCCTCTTCAGTTCCACCCAAATTCCAGAAAAAAAATTAAATTTTTTTCACTTGTTTCTCAGTCATAGGGATCTAAATAGACTACCAAAAAACTTTCAGCTCATTTGCATAATATTTTTGGCATAATTAATGATGTCCATTTTGATGGACAGTGGGGCGTAATTGCACTAATGCTAATATTTTTGCAGCTAAAATTTTTTTGATTAAAACACACATTCTGCTGTCAACAAAGCCAAAACGTTTGCTGTAATGATGAAAAACTCTAAAATAATATTTTAAACATTATTTCCATTCTAAATATTTAAACAGTTACAAAATAATTAAATTAATACTTTAAGAGTTACAAAATACTTAATAAAAAATACTTAAAAAGTTACAAAATATTTAAATAAAAGTACTTTAAATGTTACAAAATTAATAAGTGTATTATTTTGAATGAAATGCAGCAAAACAATTGCGATCTGCAACAATGCAGAGATGCACATTGCAAGACATGCACCTAAACCTAGTTTTGCCCGAGCATCCAGTATTTTTGCATCGCGAAGAGTTCTTGCAATTGTCCATTTCTGGCATATGCTTTGCAGACGACAAGCGACGGTGCACTGATGGAACCTGCTCACATATTCTCTTGGTAGGAGGTTGCTCATCCTCTGTGTCGGTTTCAGTACTTCCTTCCTTTGACGCGGCAAGGAAGGCTTCCGCAATATCCATTCGGAACCTTAAAAAGCTAAGGATATCCTTGCGTGCAGTACCAAGCTCAATGTTGTCAGCCCGATATCTAATCCAAGCATTTGTTAAAGAAAGATCAATAAAATGCATAAGGGTTCGAATTGTCCATTTCTTGGTCTTGGCCTTCATCCGGTAATGACTGAGCATGCGATCGCAAAGATCTACACCTCCCATCTTTGCATTGTATTCACGTATTATAACCGGCCGTGACACATCAACATACTTTTTTCCTTTCTTGTCCCAACGACAGCAAAGATCTTCAGGAACAACACCATAACAGGCTGAAACTAACATTATCGGTTTGTTGTCGAACCACTTCACAAATGCAATTTTTTCATCTTGCCTAACAATCATATCATGCGCTCCACGACCCATTCTAGCAAGACTCTTATCATCGGACATCTTACGAATCTCTTTAGGAACTCTATTTCCCATTATTGTCCCAGTTATGTAAATGTCCTTAGATAGCATATATTCTATCAAAGGGAAGCTGGTGAAGTACCGATCACAAAAAATATGTGTCCCGGCTGTCAACCCTTCTGCTAAATGTGCAATCACTGCTCCACCAACTCCAACTTTAAACTGATCTGGGACATGGTTGTATGTTCCTGCCCCCTGGTCTACAATAAAATCCAAAACTAAACCATTTGGACTGGCAAGGACATAATTTTTCAGTCCTATTGGATTTGGTTTGTTGGCAACGTACCGACGAAGAGGACAGGCTCCTGTAAATGGAATCATTTGCTCATCAATACTGAGGTCACGACATCTTGGCAGTAGAAGACAGCCCTTTCGCACACGATCCATGATGGGTCTAACTTTCCACAGACGATCTAATTTTTTATCATCATCTGTCACATCAGAATCAACAACAACCTTCAGGCTGCTTCGGATCTGAAAATACCGGTTTCGTGAGATGACATCAGCAATAGCCGGCAGTCTCAGTGTTTTTTGCCAAAACATATGCAGTTGGGGATACGATATACTAGACATAAGTATGCTGGCCCCGATAAAGTGCTGAAGTTCTATTGCTGTAGTGTACAAGCTTTTACCGGTGCGACTGGTTGAGGTGATATTTGTGCAAAACGCCATGTACTCAAAGAACTCTTCGTCCAGATATTGTTTCATGTAATCCATTGTATTCCACCTTGTCCTCTCATCTACACTATCAGGAATATTTTTAAAATCAATAACGTTTGGAGAAAATTCCTCAACATGTTTCCACAACAAGCGCCTATTTGCAATGTTAGAAAGTGGCTCATCATCACTGTCATTATCGTTATCAGAATCTTTATCATCATCAGGCACCTCTTCATTCTGTGTTTTATTTTCAAGATCTTCTCCCTCTGATAAATCTGACAGATCTGAATCATCTCTATTTATAGCTTCCAACACATCTTTTAGTGAAACTGTAATAAAAACAAATACAGGCATTTTACCCCAAAAACTCAATTTAGGAGAAGTGTCAATGAACCAAAAATAGACCCACTGTCCATCGTAATGGACAATACATTTGTTTGACTTTAAAACTTGTGCAATTCATGTTAATTAATTATATTTTGCGTTAAAGTATTCCCAAGATCATAATAATAAATAATATAAATGATTTTAGCCTAAAACACAAGATTTTTAGGGAGAAATAGCAATATTTACTTCGTTGCTTCGAATAAAAATTTTTCCCTGAGTTCGTTGCCATTTTTGTAAACAAAAACAATCAAAATGATTTATTTTTTAATCACCAGATGGTGCAACTGATATGTCTATTGTAATTTACAACGGTTTTGAAGTGTTAGCATGTTGCATTAATAAGAAGCGAATTTTTTTCGGTTGTCCATTGTAATGGACGCGGGATCTGAAGAGGCTAGAACTAAAACTAACACAAGGCATGGACTGATTATTTTTCTTTGCTTTGTTATTTACTTATGTATACAAACATCCACATTTATAGAGTTAAACTGTCAATTAAAAATGTATCTCCAATTACAGTTGCAGAATTCAATAGAGAAGTTTTCCCATTTTGTTTCAATATTTAGATTATTAAGTTTTTCTTCAGTAGCAGATTTACACACAACGCACTCCATTGCGATATTAGTTACATTTAGATTAAAAATGTGCTAACTACAATACAAACTTACCATAACCAAACTTAACAGATGTAATAACACGAATAAAAGAAAATAAAAAAATACCAGAATGACTGACAAAAGACAAGACAAGACTGACCGAAGAAAAAACTATGTACTATGCTATACAAACTATACAATTATACAACTATATAAATGAATAGGAAATTAAAAAAAACGCTGCTAAGAATCCAAAATCGTCCAAATCAAAATCTAAGGCTTAAATAATAAATTAAGATATTGAAGAGAAATCGAAATCAAACGCGATAAAACCGGCAATGCAAAATGAATACAAAGACAACGCAAATATAGCATAGAAAACGAGCCTTTATTGAATTCTTATTGGCTGAGCGAGTAAATATGTTACTGCGCGTAACGCGACATTGTCTTACGTAATGAGACAAAAGAGCACGCCTAAAATCATTAATAACTAGAGTACCATAACTGCTCATTCGTGGTATCTTCATACAGACATTCTACAACATATTCTCTATTGAATGGTATAAAAATTGGCTTGTCTATTAAAATTTCCCATATTGCCTCGAAAAACTGCTAGATCTACCAGTCTACTATAATATAACTGGATTGCGCTTAGCCCATTATTTCAATAGAAATGTTGTCGCCATGTTACCAATCCAGCCGTCGTGTTTACGTCGGTCGTCGCGTGATATACGAACAATTAGGGGGTTTTAATTAAATTAAACTATTTTACTGGAAAATAAAATTTGTTATTCGGTATTTTTAACATTTTTTTACTACGGTCATTATGATAGTTATTCGGTAACACATGCAAAAGATTTGGCAGTCACACAGATGAAACGTGCTGCAGATCACCGCAAGAATATCGCTCCGCTATGGTTTAGCTAACTAGTTTAGCAAGTACAGAATAGTTTGTACAAGAAACTGTATGACTCGAAAAGTTTTGAGTCTATTTAGTATAGTAACTTTTAACATCAAAATGTTTGTTAAATGTAGTAGTAAGTTATGTTGTGTTAATAAAGAAATTAAATAAAGACATTTTCCTTGAGAATTTTTTCAAAGTTAACGGTATTTTTTGTGTCACCTAGGTGTATACTATATATATAGTCTAAAGTCTAAGTCTAGTCTATAATAATGGGTCAACGAATAATATACTTAGTTTAGGCTGAATAAGTTACATTGTATTGTAGACTATAGCATATTAAAATTTCATTTAATTTTTTTCATTTGTAAAGGTTTTTCATTTGATTCAGTTTTTAGGCTTTAAGATTACAAATGAGAAGGAAATGATATTTGAATTAAATAATTTAATGCCAAACTAAAAATTAACAGGTGAAATAGACATTATTTGTTACATGTAATGTAAGTCATATGCACCCATCTGGTTGAGAAAAAAAAACTTGTTATTACTTATTAAAAAATATATTAAATAAACTGATATAATACCGAAGACAGAAATGAGCAAAGATAAACACAACATGACTTATTGAAAACAAGTTGAAAGATATAAATTGTCATTGTCTAATTATTGACCTTTAAACAAAATCAGTTTAGTTAAATCTTTACGAATGTTGATACCTGAAACAACTACAGTTTTCTGTTTTGCTAAATGATGTAATCTAATAGTCGCATAGCTATGAGCAACACATTTATTTAAATTAAAAATGTGATTGTTATCTGGTGTGCTATCATACATGTGAAAGTCTAAGGATTTGAAAGCGATCATGCCAACTTTACTGAGAACCAGTGAACAAACAGTTTTTAAAAAATTACGTGACTGTGGTAGCTTGTCACCTACAGTTGCGTGCAGACGCTGGAAACATTTTTCCGTTTCCTCACATATGACGATTACACTTTCAGAGGGATAAATCAAGCCCCCATGGTCTTTAAGTGTTATGAACTGAGTTCCAATGCTGCTGTTTTTTTTTAACCCAGCGTTATTGACTCTGCCATTAATGCTGACTGGCAGTCTGCACAGCTGATTTTTTTTTTAACTTGTCTAATGACATAGCCTGCAATGTATGAAATAACTGCTTGTTTGTATTGGGACAGTATTGCAGGATTCGGAATATCAACATAATCATGATCAGCTACAAGTGGTTCTCTTTGTTGTAAATCATACATTCTTATAACTGACATGTCTAGTGTATCCGTCTGGACATTATCAATTTCTATGCTATCCAAAGTTACATACAGCAATTTGGTTGCATCCTGGACTATACAATTACCTAACCCACCTTTTACATGACGTCGCATTAATAATTTTTTATATGCGGCTTCAAATTGGCGAACTGTGGGATTATTGTTATTTCCACCGCATGATCGCACAGCACCAAAAAATAATTCGAGATGATCTTGGCAAAGTTTGTAGGTTAAGACATATTGCATGGGGGCATCTGTGCACCCCACTAGAGTGTCATACAATGCCAGCGTAGAATCTATAGTACAAAGCAAACCAATAAAAGGAGTCTTTCGCTTAGTTGTGAACATCAATTGGTCTTTTTCAGATGTTAGTTTAGATAAATAGCATTTTGTTTCAATCAGAAATGATCTCCAACTGTGTTCGTTATTTGGTCGCAAGGGAGCTTTATAACCTTTAGCTAATGGGTTTCGGGAATTGAGAATATCAAATAAGTGATCAATTAAACGCAAGAAGCGAACTGTAGCTTGAGAACCTGCAAATTGATCTAATTCCAAGTTAGTTCTACAAAATTCAATCGCATCTGCAACACTTGCACTAAATGTTTGGGCAGCTAAATTGATTTTCATTTTCTGTTTGTACCAGTGAATGTGGGCATCCTTCAATTTATTCCCCAACTGGTGCTTAGTGGTTCGGGCCGATAGGTGCTTAGTGGTTCGGGCCGATAGGTGCTTAGTGGTTCGGGCCGATAGAATAGAACCACCGTGTATCCTCCTATGCGTGTCGTAAAAGGCGACTAAAGGGAGGTTCGCAGGAAGGGCATCCGGGTAAAACTTTGCTCCAAATTCCATATGGGTTACGAAACAAAGAATTCCATGCCGGCTCGGACGTCGCCCGGTCAAACAAGGTCCGCGCTTCCTTTTCTGGGCCTAGACGGAAGTGAAAAGTTTGCTATGGGCCTGAAGAAGAATTTAGAGGGTTCAAGTGTTTGTTTGAGAATTGGCTCTTTGAATGTTGGAACGATGAGGGGAAGAGATGGTGAGGTTGCTGATATGGCAGCAAGACGATGTTTAGATTTTTGTTGTCTTCAGGAGACTGGCTGGAAAGGTGAAGGTGCCAGAAAACTTGGTGAGTATAAGTTTTTCTGGATGGGTTCTGAGAAAGGAATTCATGGTGTAGGAATGCTGGTAGCAGATAGATGGGTTGAGAAAGTGTTGGAGGTCAAGCGTGTGAGTGAGAGATTGTTATTGCTTCGTGTAATTGTGGGTAAGTCGGTGCTGAACTTGTTGTCTATATATGCTCCGCAAGTAGGTCGGCCGATGGAGGAGAAAGAGGAATTTCTTGCTATGATGGTTAAGGTTGTGTCTGATATAAATGTTGATGAGAATTTGTTGATCTGTGGTGATTTTAACGGACATGTGGGAACTGGTATTGATGGATTTGAAGGTGTTCATGGTGGTTGTGGGTTTGGTAAGCGAAATCTGGAAGGTGAGATATTAGAATTTGCTGATTCATTGAACCTTGCTGTCGCCAACACTTGGTTTAAAAAGGAGGATAATAAGTTGATAACATATGAGTCTGGTGGGTGTCGGACTGTTGTTGATTACATTTTAGTCAGAAAGTCTGAGAGAAAATTTATTAGGGACGTTAAGATTATCCGAAGTGAAGCATGTATCCCACAGCACAAATTGCTTATTTGTGTTATGGAGCTGAATGAGAAGGTGAAAAATGTAATGTGAAATTTGTAGAAAGATGTAAGGTTTGGAAGCTGAAAGAGACAGAGACGAAATGCATCTTCAAAGAAAGAGTGCAAGCTAAAGCTGCTGTGGTGATGAATGGTCTTGGTGATGTCGAGAAAATCTGGAATGATTTGAAGCAGTGTTTGCTTCAGGAAGCAGTAGCTGTGTGTGGGGTTACAAAAGGTATTAGTAGGCATAAGGAAACATGGTGGTGGAATGAAGAGGTTGCTGCCCTTGTAAAAGAGAAACGTCGGCTATTTAACTTGTTGAAGTGCCAGCAACATGGGAAAAATCTAGCAACCAAGGAGAGCTACAACCAGGCCAAACGCATGGCTAAGAAAGCTATCTTTAATGCTAAGAACGCTGTACGAAAGACTTTTTGCGAAGATTTGGATAGGGAGGACAGGAAAGGAAATGTGTTTAGGGTAGCCAAGCAGCTAATGCGTAAAAACCGGGATGTAGTGGGGGCCAACTGCGTGAAAGACCATGAAGGTAAGGTTGTGGCTGAGGATAGTAGGTTGTTGGAGGTATGGAGAGCGCATTATGATAGAATTTCTAATGAGGAGTTCACTTGGGATGCAAATGGACTAACTCATGTAAGTCCTGTTTGTGGACCTAGTGAAAAGTTAACTACTCTGGAAGTTAGTAATGCAATCCATAAGATGAAATGTAACAAGGCGGCAGGACCTTCAGGAGTGGTGGCAGACATGTTGAAAGCTGCTGGAGCTGTTGGTATAGTGTGGATGACTGAAGTGTGCAATGCAGTAGTGAAGGATGGTAAAACCCCTGTAGACTGGAATAAGAGCTGGATGGTGAATGTCTACAAGGGAAAAGGTGATGCATTAGCGTGTGGCTCATACAGGGGCATTAAACTATTAGAACATGCAATGAAAGTTTTAGAGAGGGTGATTGAAAAAAGAGTAAGGAAGATTGTGAAAATTGATGGTATGCAGTTTGGTTTCATGATGGGGAAAGGTACTACCGATGCTATTTTCATAGTTCGTCAGCTGCAGGAAAAGTATCTTGCCAAGAACAAAGATCTGTGGATGGCCTTTGTTGATCTTGAAAAGGCATTTGATAGAGTACCTCGTGAGGTAGTGTGGTGGGCTCTGAGATGTCTAGGTGTGGATGAATGGTTAGTTTCCGTGATAAGAACTATGTATGATGATGCAGCGACAGTGGTGAGAGTGAATGGGAAGGAGAGTGATGCTTTCAGCGTTAAGGTTGGAGTGCATCAGGGTTCAGTTCTCATCCCATTGTTGTTTATCATTGTTTTAGAGGCCTTATCACGGGAGCTCAGGGTAGGCTTGCCAATGGAACTGCTCTATGCTGATGATCTTGTTTTATTAGCTGAGACAGAAGATTCTCTCCTGGAAAAGTTAAGGATATGGAAAATTGGCATGGAAGCGAAAGGCCTTAGAGTGAATGCGAGTAAGACAAAAATCATGAAGTGTCGGGCCGGAATGGGAC
This sequence comes from Erpobdella octoculata, assembly GCA_963978895.1. Lineage (NCBI taxonomy): Eukaryota > Metazoa > Annelida > Clitellata > Hirudinida > Erpobdellidae > Erpobdella > Erpobdella octoculata. The sequence continues at coordinate 30,936,355 of OZ022238.1, read as the reverse complement.
AGGTGAAGAAGTCGGGTAAATGGCCATGCAGTGTATGCAGAAAAGGTGTTGGCTCCAATTCTATTTGTTGTGTGGATTGTAAGAGTTGGGTCCATAAAAGGTGCAGTGGCATTTTGGGTAGTTTGAAAGATCTTGTTGGCTTCCGTTGTAAGAGTTGTGTGGCTGGTGGTTCTGTTCAGGAAGAGTTGTTGGGCGAGGTTGAGATTGAGCCAGGTGTAAAGGTGGAGTGTGTGACCAAGTTCTGTTACCTAGGTGACACATTAGGTTCAGGAGGAGGTGTAGATGAGGCGGTGAGAGCTAGAGTGCGTTCTGCCTGGGCTAAATTCAAAGAGTTATCTCCTATCTTGACCACCCGTGGTGCATCCTTTCATGTGAAAGGAAAGGTGTATAGGGCATGTGTTCAAAGTGTCCTTGTTTATGGCACTGAAACATGGTCTATGAAGGTGGAGAATCTAAGAAGTTTAGAAAGGGCAGAGCGTATGATGGTTAGATGGATGTGTGGTGTTTCGTTGAATGATCGTGCACGTAGTGTGGATTTGTATAGCCTTCTGAATGTTCCTTGTGTGGCTGATGTGGTGAGACGTGGAAGACTAAGGTGGTTTGGACATTTGGAGCGCAAAAGTGCAGATGATTGGGTTTCGGCAATTAGAGGTGTGGATGTTGTAGGAGTGAAAAGTAAAGGTAGAAGTAGGAAGACTTGGTGGGAATGTGTGAAGAAAGACATGGATGAGCTCGGCCTGAAGCGGCAGTCTGCCCTGGATCGTGACTTGTGGAGGGGCCTGATATGGAAAAACGTCCAACCCTAGCATAGCGTGGAATAGGGACGTTTCAAAAATAAATGATGATGATGATGATGATGATGATGATGAACCGCAAGCCTTCACTATTCTGCAAGTTATGGAGGTGCTCAATGTAATTCCATTTAATAGTGTTATTTTGATCATCTTTAAGAACACCATACGAAGCCAGACAGTTTCGCATTAACTTTAGCATATGACATGCATCAAGAACAACATTAACACGAATACTTGAATCGGCAGGATGTGGAAACCATGATTTCATATTGGGTGGTTCAAGTTGAGTGCCCAATGTCTCCATCATCGCAAAGTTGCAAGATGGCCCATCACAGGTAATAGAAGACACATAAACTCCTACATCATGCAACTTTAATAAACATTGATTTATAATATTAGCTCGTTCAGCACCTGTCAGTCCATCAATTAAAAAGTACCCACACGGGATCTTCCAATTCCGATTTAAGCAGACCACCATCAGAACGAGGCACTCAGTTGCAATTGGTGCAGAGTCATCGTCAATCTCTAAACCGACATCCACATATCCTAAGATTTTCTTTCCATCCCACTCCACCTGTTTCCTAATTGACATTTCATCAAACATCAAACTGCAAATAATCTTTTTATCTACTTGCCTTGCCTCACGAACACGAACAGATAATGCAGCAAAGGCTTCTTCTGTGAAACCTGGCATCCCATTGACCCCACGATACCACTGACGGAGAGTAGAAGGATGTGGCAGGGCAAGATTAAATGTTTGACGCACATAGTTGTAAGCCTTGGATGAATAAAAAGACAGAGTCAGAGCAAACGATTTCAATTCATCTGGGTAATCGCAATGAGAAGGTTTGGTCGAATTCTGTTTGAGCATTCTTGTCATTATCTCAAGCGATACACCAGAAAATGTACTTCGAAGAACAGCTTCGCATCCACTTGATATCATATTTTTTTCCTTCATATCAGTTACAACTTCTGACAAAGACCGAACTTTTTTTTCAGACGTCGCACCATTGTTTGACTTGATTTCAATTTTTTTCTCATAATCAGAGCTCAATCAACAATATAATTCATTTTTCTTTTCATTGCCTTTGGGGTGGTTTGAATATTGTACGAGTGTTCCCTAGAAATTAAAACAGCTGATGACGTTGAAGGAATGTATGACTCTGCAGATACGACTTCAGTTGTTGATTGCTCTTCATGTGGTCTTGGTTTTCTTGACTTGGAAAACTAGCAAAATATACAAAAGCAATAATTCATGAAAGATTTTGTAAAAATTTTACAACGTAAGCATGCTTGAAAAAATAACATCTTGTCGTAGTTTTCTAAATGTAGGTTATCTAATGTAAAGTAATGAAAATGTATTTAGTGTTTATACCTCACAAGACATTGGAGGTATGTATGGGTCTGCAGTTGCAACTCTAGTCGTTGGTTGCTCTTCATGTGGTCCTGGTTTTCTTGACTTGAGAAAATAGCGAAATAATCATAAGCAATAAATCATACAATATTTTATATCAATTTTACATGGTAATCAAAATCTAAAAATAACATTTTGTTGTAGTTTTCTATATCATGTAGCCTATGTGATGTAAAGTAATAAATATGTATTTAGTGTTTATACCTCACAAGACATTGTAGGTATGTATGGGTCTGCAGTTGCAACTCTAGTTGTTGGTTGCTCTTCATATGGTCCTGGTTTTCTTGACTTGAGAAAATAGCGAAATAATCAAAAGCAATAAATCATACAATATTTTATATCAATTTTACATGGTAATCATAATCTAAAAATAACATTTTGTGGTAGTTTTCTATATCATGTAGCCTATGTAATTTAAAGTAATAAATATGTATTTAGCTTTTATACCTGAGTGCAGCGATCTGGAAAATTAAAAATAGTTGGAATAGCACCATGGCGAAGTCGAGTTGTTTGTCCAGTTCTATCGAAGCAATTCTCTTCAAAATGATCTGAGCAAACCACAGACGTCTTTTTACAATTAAAATCTGAACGATTCATATTGGCCACCCATTGCGTTAACAACTCAGGCTTAGTGAAGGGAAACCTGCAAATAGGAAGATACTGCACATTTTACTAGTTTCCATTGTCTAAACCTACAAGTTGCTAGTCAATATGACCAAAGAACAGGAGTTTTCTAGTTTAATGGTTGTTGAGGTGTTAAGATTTTTTATGATTCACCGTTATTTTTCTTCAAGGATCAAGGACACTTATTGTCCCATAACAAAATAAGAATAAACTATAATTCATAAGGTGACTAAAAAATAGAACTGTTTGCAATGATGTTGATAGCAACAATATTTATATTATATTGATGGGAAAAGTAAATGAGATGATTCAGTGATAAAGACACATTGTAGAAAAATGCACATCATATCATAGTCAAAATGTTTGCTGTTTTTCAATATAGACACAAGCAAACAGTTTTGACATTGAAACAATGTTTACAACTTACAAACATTTCAATAGTCGTCTACTTTTTGTCAGGTTTTACAAGAAAAATTAATAACTAGTGAATATAAAATATAATATGATCTCTCTCTACCCAAACTAACTGAAACTAAATCAAGATAATTCTCAAAGTACTTAAAATAGAAACGAAGTCAGAAATTCTACATTTCATCTTTGCGAACTTAAAACGTAAACAAAAACTATTTTTAAACCTTTCAATAATGAGGTTGAGGACACAATTATTTAGGCTAGGCTGACATAGTTAATAGTTTAGTTATTTGTTCAGCCAAACGACAGTGTTGCTAAATATAGCTCAGGCGGCAAATAAACCTTGCTAAAAAAAACTTAATTAAGTACTTACAAATGAAATGACTGTTTTGCTCCCTTATATTTTTTATTAAAGCAATTACAAGCAGCGCAATTCGGCATTTTTAAACTTCTAAAAAGATTCCGTCAATAGCATCAGATAGTTGGCCTTCCAAAATGGCGACCAGCGGCGAGGCGACACCCAGACAGGTCTAAGCGCAATCCAGTTATATTATAGAGATCAGTGGTTATACATGGTTTTATTCATGGACGTCTATATAATAGCAACTGGACAATGAGCCAAATCATTTTGAGCTGTTGTGTTGTACCCAGTTGGTCCCATATCTATTTAGCTGTTCGTATTCGAGTTGTTCGGTCTGCGTTTGGATTTATAGTTATAAAGCCTGTACTGGTTACTTTTAACATTGAAAATGTTTATAACATTGAAATATAATAATATTTATTGTTGAAATTACGCTTTAGTTTAGTGACTGCGCTCAACACTTGTTTATTTAAATATAGCTATTTTTAGCTTTACGCTATCGTAAGTTTGACTTGATTGACGTTTGGAAACAGTTGGGATTGCTACTATTTTGAACAATTGGATTTATTTCTGTATTATAAAAGTTTTTATTGCTAAAAATGCCACACAAGGGCCAGGCATATCGTTGCAAAACCAACTACAAAAGTGTTCCGGGACTATCGGCGGGCGAAAATAAACCAACAATTCATAGCGTTCCTATAAATGACAATATACTTCTACAGAAATATAATTAAAGCAAATCCTCGAAAAGACTGGAAACCAACTGCCAGTTCAAAAATTTGCTCAATTTTTTCAATGAAGTAGACTTTGAATCCAGCTGTGTCGATACAAATCAGCATCAAAGAAGGAAAAAACTAAAATTAGAGTCCGGACAGCTTTTTCAACGTCGACTGAAAAAAGGTGCAGTACCTAGTATTTTTCCTGGTGGTCCAAAATACTGCTCAACTTGTAGAGTACCGTCAAGATCTACTGTTTGTGCTACAGTTTCAATTCGCTACGAGTACGAAATAAAAAGAAATGTTGAGATGGAGAAGAATTTTTTCAAAAGTGATTGTTTAGCAAATCAAACACCTAACGTTTTGGCAGAACGGTAGAAGAATGAAATGACTTTGCCAACAAACTTTACTATTACCACAATTGATGGCATTTTGTTAATTTATTGTTTTAAAGTAGAAGCTGGTAAAGTTAAAGTGGCTGTTTGCATCTCGGTGGCAGAAAATCTGTCAACGGTTGTCAGTGTGGTTAATGTAAATGTTCCAGCCAACACATTCAAAGATTTGTTAACAAACGGATTAGTTACGACAACGTCTCAGCTTTTTAATTTGGCAGCTCGAATGAAGACTTGGTCAGAAAATTTAAAAACCTGTCCGTCATTCACAAAAATGGCTGTTAGCATTTTAAAAGAAAGAATAAACATCTTAACAGAATGCAGTCCAGAAAGTGAAAAACAACGCAAACTTGAATTTGTTTCAGAACAAGCCAAACTGCTTACAAAAAGCAAGTTTCATTGTCATTACTCACCAGGGCTCACAATCATGTCATATATACGATTCATGCAGAAAGTCCAGCAGCTTATAACACTTTAAGATAATCGAGTTAGGTAACTATTCCATTGACCAGCATTTTGAAAAAGATCATCAAATGTCTTGATGAAATGTATGGGCTCGATAATTTGGTGCTTGCTATTTAATTTCTGTAAAACAGATCCTTGATAGCAGCAGCAGGAAGATTTGACACGACCATCAGAGTACGCTTTCATTTTATGCGTACATTGCTGGAAAGTTTTTAAAGAAATCAAGGCATCACCAGAACTGGCAAAATTATTTCTGTCGTCATTGTCATCGAGTCACAGAGTACTTTTCTGCAAAATAATTGATTGCACACCTTTGAATCTCAACTCAGAACTGAAAACATACAATTTTTACTGTTTTAATTATCACAATGTTAAAATATTGAAAATTTTCTAATAACTTTGACTTTACTACTAATAAATAACTATAATTGTTATAATTTAAAATTCTTAAGTTTACTTTTTCTTTATTTTTTTATGATTTTTACTTTTTATGGATTTTGATTAAGTAAAATATATTTGTTTTATCTCAAAACAGCGTTGTGTTTTTCACTCCACATGATTTAGCTATAAATCAAACTTATAATGCGTATATGAAGCATTGCGCAGTCATGGGACCAACTGGGTACAAGGCTATTATTGGCTAACTGTCCAGATACTATTATATAGACGTCCATGGTTTTATTGTTTATTTCATTGTATCGTTTCTTGTGTCGACGTTTGGTTTAAATTTTAAATGGGCTCTGAGGAGATGACAATTTTAGTCGAAACGGTCCGTTAGCCCTAGTTGAATCAAAGAATGTATGTAGTTTGAAAAATTTAGAATGTCTGCCGAAAAAAATAATAAACGCAAAATGGTCTATTGTCTTTAATATCGCGTGCCTGAAAGAAAATATTACACCTAAGTACGTCAATATGGTAATCTTTCCTACGGACGGCCCGTGCCGAAAAATTAGTCGTTTTATTTCGTTACAATAACATAAAAAATCAAATTTTATACCAAATTTAATTTGAAAAAAAAAACATTTGTCGTAATTTGAGAGACTTTGAAAACGGTAAGTAGTACCCTTCCATGCACTATTTACATCGTAGTTGTGAGTGGTGAGGTACGATGATCGTATGAATGAAATGAATAAAAAAGAAATAAAATTAGTTTATAGCAAAATTTTATTTAAAAAAACAAACTATTAGTTATAAAAAAATTCATTTAAAATTTTAAATATAACACGGTACGCGATTCCTTCGTTTAAACTTTTCCTTAAAACTCAAATTTTTTCTATGTAAAATTTTTTAAATTATAATTACATTATTTATTTTTTACCAATGCTTTTATTAACTCATCGTCTCTGTTTCTCTGTCTGTTTCAAATCTTGCAATCAATTTTTGAGTCACTTCCTGATGATAAATTTTTTTCAAATTTTGCATACATGCTCAAAATAGAAGACAATGCAATATTCAATTATTAGTTTTACAATAAGTCAATTAATTTAGTTAATTTTAATTAATTTCGATAAAATTAAGATATTTCGACTTTAATATAAAATAAAAGAGTCATATAAGAAAAAATTGATTGCAAAATTTGTGTTTTAATTACATATAAGAGTATTGGTTTTAAAAATTCGTTTTTAATTTACTTGTTTTATATGACATTTTCCCATTTTAAATAAATTATTTATACTAATTATCATAATTTTTAAACTAGTGTTTACTTTTAATCGTGTTTATAGTTAACTAGCGGAGATACCCGGCGTTGCCCGGGTTTTTTAGAGGTTTTTCTAATGTTTGTCTCTTTCTCTCCCGTTTCCTTTCCCACCTGCTTTCCCACTCCTGTTCGCTTTCCCGTTTTCGGTCGTTTTCCCGCTGCCGGTCGCTTTCCCGCTGCCGGTCGCTTTCCCGCTCCCGGTCACTTTCCCGCTCTCGGTCGCTTTCCCGCTTCCGGTCGTTTTCCCGTTCCCGGTCGCTGTACCGTTCCCGCTCACGTTTGCTCTCCCATTCCCGCTCACGCTTGCTTTTCCGTTCCCGCTCGCTGTCCGTTCCGGGTCGCTTTCCCGTTTCTATAATAGACAAACTAACCCACAAACATTCATATATATATATATATATATATATATATATATATATATATATATATATATATATATATATATATATATATATATATATATATATATATATATATATATATATATATATATATATATATATATATATATATATATTGCGAATAAACTGTGGAATCAATAGCTTTTCGTTTAGGTGGCATAATTAATTCGATAGAAAGATTTGAAATTTGAAATTGTATTTTTAGCCAAATTTCAATATATGACGATACTAGCTGAGTTACCCGGCGTTGCCCGGGGAATTTAAAGGTTTTTTTTATCGTTTTTCTCTCTGGCTCCCGTTTCCTTAACCGCTCGTTTGCCAGGGCATCTTTGCATCTATTGAAACATTTATGCAGATACTTTTGATTTTTAATTAAAAGAAATACAACAAACACATACAGTCATTTTATTGCAAAGCTTTCTGATACACAATGTTTTTTGTTTTTCCATAAGGTGCATTAATAGTTATACTATTATACTTAAAATACATTAATAGTTATATTGATATACTCACTCACAATAAATTTTTCAATTTTCTTGTCTGTAAGCACAAAATAATATCTGTTAGACTAAAAGTAGCACAAAATAATATCTGTTAGAGGTTAGAGTGGTTAGACTGGTAGAGCGATAATGATAGCCTGACATACAACGACCGAAATAATTTACAATTTAATATATACACAACAATAATTAACAATTAAATAATATAAAAATAGTAGCCTAAGTAAATAATATAAGAATAGTAGCCTAAGTTTTTAAATTACTTTGATTTCGAGAAACCGAGACGATAAACAGCGAATGTAAACAAAACATAGCTCTGATACAATAGCGAAAATATTTAAAAAAATTAATTTTCTAAAACATTTGAACGATATACAGTAATTAAAAAAATAATAGTATAGTATATAGTATATTATATATTACTTTTGATATATTGATATAATTGATATAAGTAAAATAATACTCACTTTTGATTT